>VXBJ01005961.1:232827-329211 GCA_013400055.1 Nycticryphes semicollaris
GCGAGCGGGGCTGGAAGTTGCCGGGGGCGGGAGGGTGGGGAAGGTGGAGTGGGACGGGTTGCTTCCGTAGGGATGGGAAACGTAACCGAAACGGGTGATTGTCCCCAAAGGGGTGGCTGGACCACCGAGACGCATTACAGGCAAGGAACCCGGCAAACGGAACCCAATTCTGTCTGTTTTCGCGTCGTTGATGGGATGAATCATTCCTGCCGGTAGCCTCCAGCGCAGCTAGAAAACAGAGTTAGGACCCTGAGCAATGCAGGTGTGACTGCTGTGCTGGCAGACTCGCCATAAACTCAGAGGAGATGCTTGAGTGATTTTTTTATTTTTTTTTTATTCCAAATATTACGGATTTAGTTCCTCCAAAACTTAATTCTTTTTTAAAATCGTTGACAAGAGATCAAACCCATTCTTGACTCAGCAGCCTGGTTTGGACCTGAAAGGGCTGAGAAAGTCACTCTCCAGGGACCTTCCAACTGCTTCTCCAGGCAGATGGGGGAAGGACAGGACTCACTATACCCTGTTGGAACTGAAGTGACATGAAGGAAGATTAAGTGTTAGAGTTACTAAATACAGATTTAAAATAATAATAATAAAACTCTGCAACCTTTCAGGCAATTTTCTAAAGTTGTCACAAGAAAACCTGGAGCTTCACTGTAGCTCTCGCTTAAGAAATTGGCACTACTTTTCTACGTTTAAGCAGAGTTATATTTAATATTGGAGGGAGAATTTAGCTTTTGTCACCACTGAATTCTAAACAGCATGACTAAAGCTGTGATGCTGAGGCAATGTGTTGCTCACACAAACTGCTTCCCTAAGCAATGCCTCCTACAAGTTGTACAAGCGAAGAACCAAAGTGCACAAGTACTTGTGCAGGTGCCTGTTGAAGCTGCTGGTGCAGAAATGTGGATATTTTATATCGGAAAGCAATGATCTGATGTGCTTATTTGGCTTATATTCGTTGCTTCACCAGTGTAGAGATGTGCACATGTACATGCAAATCCATCAGCAAAATTATATATGTATATATTTTTATATATGTATATAATATGGTATCTATGTGTATGTATTTACATGCACGCACATATATATGTGTATATATGTTATGTGTGTACATGTATGTATTTACATGCATGCAGTCAGTATGCAGTAGCTGTTTAAAGAAATATATGTATAGGTATTTGTCTCCTTAATAATAATAGTAGCTCGATATCAACATATCCTGCCCACAGCTCGGCAGCACCACGCACACGCTGGGGACTTGCTTCAAATGAGCACCAGCGCTGGCAGCGAAGACGTTGGGCTGCAGCTGGGAGAGAGGAGGTGCAAGTCAGCCTTCACCCACTGAAACCCCAATTGTCAGAGCTCACTTGTCAACCAGCTAAAGAATGACATTTTACTACTCTTGCCATGGCACTGTCTGCAGTAGGCAGATCCAAAGGAGACAGAGGTTTCCAAAGTACCTCATTTATTGGCCAAGTCTATTTCATCTATGTCATCTTTAGAAAATATTCTTGAATTTTGGCTGGTGTGAACGGATCCCTATGGAAAAAGGCCTATCACTGAGTTGGGGGAAGTTTCATCAGGCAAAGATGCGCCCGTACCTACGGGTGCGCTGGGGATGCAGCCTTCAATGTCAGTCCAGCATTTTGTGTGCCCTCAAAGCTTTCTTTCAGGTCCAAGGAATGCATTGGGAGATCAGGAATATGGTAGTAGAAGAAAATAGTGGTTTGTGATGGGGTGGCATATGAGAGTATGGGTTGGGAAGAGGGGGAGCAGGAGCACACCACAGGACAACTGCTTTGCTGCAGCACTTGTACCAGAGCATTCATAGTGACACCAGCCCAGAGCAGCAATCATGTAATGGGCATGTTTATCGTATGTTATAATATGCCATCCATTGCCATCAACATTTTTTGAGCCTGAGATAAAAACCTTTAACATTTATACGTTATTAACAACCTTTTTTTTTTTTTACTTTCTCTAGGCAGTTTGCATATAAATATCATTTTAAGAGTACTCCATTAAAATCACAGCTGTCACTTGCTGAGAGATTTGGGGTGGTTTTTTTTTTCATCCTGAAATCATCTCTGTAATGGCTTTTGTGCTTTTCCTTCAGAGCTTTGTCTCGTTTTTCTTTTTTTTTATTCACCTGTTAAAATTGCACTTCTCTCTCACAGCTGGCAGATTGGAAGTAATGGAATTTAACTGCTATTGCAATGGTTCTGAGCAGAAAAAAAAATAATCTTTGCAGCTCCTGATTTTAGAAATGTATGTTTTACAAGCTCTTTCCCTTCACTGCCACATACTCTGTTTCCATTTCAAAATACACAGACCCACTGTTCTGCTGAATGATATTTATTTAAAAATAGACAACACTCAGAAGTTAACACATTCTCTCATCTAAGAGATACTCAATGGAAAGAGATAAAAAATAATTAGCACCAAAAGGAAGTCAAAATACACAGACACAGATGTACCGCTGAGATTTAGGCTACAAAAGCGTCCCGTCAAAAAACCTCCCATTACATTTAGGCTTTGAAATGGGCAAGAAGAGGTAGAAGTCACTGGACCAGTTTAGTGAAGTAGCTGGGCATGTTCTGAACTGTAGTAGTATGCTCAGGTGGAGCTGTATTTAGGAGCATGGTTGAACATATGCTTAAGGTCTGTTAGTTTTGCTCACTGAAGCTGAAATACTTTACTGCACAGGGATGGAAAAAGGTGCCTGATGTACATATAGCCACACAAAAATGTTGAGGAAGACAGGCAGAGAATTGGTATCATCCATTTATTCAGCACAGAAAAAATCCTTGCAGACTAGAACAGGTTCTGTTGTTCACGTTTCAAATAAAAATAAGTATGGGCAACTGGAAAATGATTAGAAAAGCATTACAGGAATTGCATCTGGGAAACTCTTAGCTGAGCAGAAGGGACCAGGAGGGTTAGAAACGGTTGGTGATGTCTTACAGAGGGAAAAGTTTTCTGATAATAGATAAATTTTAATCTTTCAGGTAAGGTTACAAAACCTGCAGTGGCTAGAAACTGAATCTATGAGAAATCAGAGTAGAGGTAAGGTGCACATTTTTAACCGTGAGGATGATTAATGGCTGAAGCAATTGATTTTGGATTGTAATAGATCTGCCATCATTTGTAGACTGAAAGCCAAGGCTGAGTGTGTTTCTTAGAGAGTCTGCCTCAGCTCATCCCCCAGCCCTGTCTCGATTCAGACGGTACGAAACAGCATTCTATAAGTCTGCACTGTGGGAAAAGTCATTTTAGATGGTTACTGTTATCCCCACTGGCCTTAAAACCTATTTAAGTTTTTGTTGACTTGGGACTATGATGGATAGTATTAATTAACCATATATAACAGAAGGAACAGCGCTCCCACTATGTACGTTGCTTTTTTTTTCTCTGTAATGAATGTGATATGGTTCCTACATCTGCCATTTATCACTCTCTGGGTGAAATTATGAAATAATTGATGCTACTGGAAGAGACTTCCACACACTTTCCTTTACTTTTTTGGTTATTCACACTGAGCCTGACTTAATTTAAACCAATGGTAAAAAATTAAAGATGGATGCTAGCGAAGACCAAAAGCAAAGAGACTAAGATTTTTGTAAATATGATTTCCTAGTGGGCTGTCTTTGTTCTTTATGTGGCTTTTATCTTATAAAATTATATATATATTTTATCTTGCATTGATCTTATACTGTGTATTTCTGTATGTCATGATTTGGACACTACATATTCATAATTATGTACTAAAAATTACTATCATTATTTTTACTATAGAAGAGCTCACATCATGAAAAGATACTAAAAATCAGTGACATTCGAAGCGAGGTAAAAAAAAAAAGAAAAAAATTTTTATACAATGATAAAATTTATTTGGCTACATCCCATGTGAACATCTGTCCTGAGAAAATTATCGTTTTATCAAAGCAACTTAAATTTTCTAAGGCTGAACATTTCAAGATTTTTATTTTGTCTTTTGTTAACTATACTACCAAACTGAAATAAAAACCAGGTGGGTTTAATTCCCAAAGAAGCCACCGTAATTTTGTCACTGGCTTAATAGTATAACAGTTTGCCCTATGGAGTAATTTGAGAACAAATTTCTTTTTAGTGTTCTGATTTCTCTCTTTCTCTAACCCACTGTACATTAACTGGACCTATGAGTTTTATATTGAATGTGTAAATTACAGGCTTTTTTAGTTTATAATTTTTATTGTAACACTTGCAATCAACATAATTTATTTTAGGATTATTTTAGGATTTTACCTTGTCTTAGGATTTTCACCTTAGAGTGAAATTGTCTTCCACAAATTGAGTAGGAAAACCAAATCCTTCATGGAATCAAGCAAACAATAAATTCTGTAATGAAAACAGACACCACTGCAAATACTATTGCAAAGCCTGATAAGAAAAGGGGACTCAGAAGCCGGCGAGCGGCTCGGTCTCAGCCTCTTGAGGAACACGGATGATGCCTCGTAGGGTTGGACAGTAACACATTGCTGGGCTTCCCTCCTCCCAAAAAGCAGCTGCTGGATGGAAGGGAATGGAGTTGGGGAGTGGGACCCCCAGACTTTGGCTGCTTTGCTGTACCCTCGCAGGATGGCCTGTTGCAAATGCGAAGCAGAAAATTGCAATGCAAGGTAATTTTACAAGTGTGTTAACAGTGAGGGCTGATGGCTTTCTTGATCTGTATTTTTAATAGCTGTACAGAACCAGGCTAGATTTTGTAGCTCATTATTTATGTGGGGGGAGAATTCTAGTTTCAAATGTTTAAATACTAGTGGTAAAAAAGAGCAACTTAATCACTTTGATATAAACAGCAGTAAATTACTGATTTTACTTAGTTCTGCCTCTTTTTTTTTATTTTCCATAAGTAAGACTGAAAATAAAATGCTACTTTTGAATCAATAGATCTCATTCATCTCCTTAGCAGAATACCAGCATTAGGGATTAGAGAGTTCTTTATTAAATACCTATAGCAATAATCCTGAGGGCTATTGGCGCTACCACTGAACACAGAGGAACAGCTGATGAAGACACTGGTCTGCCCTCTCAAGAGTTTTGCTGGAGCTGACAGAGAAAAACTGAAGTGTGTTCTTCTTACCAACTGTGAAACAGCAGCAGGTATTTATTCTGAAGTGTGAGTAGCCTTCTGCATACTGAGCAGTGGCATTTCATCCTACGGTGGGTCTAGTTTTGTCACCCTCTTGGTTTCCCCTTCTCCAACACAAGTAGGGAAGTCAAAGAAGAACTGTGTTCCAAGCACAGAGAGCATCAAGCACCCCTTGTAATGTTTTTGATCCCCATTCTTCTGGCTGACACACTGCAAAACAAGGGAGGCAACACAGAGATCAAAAAGCACGCCCTCCAATAAATTGAGGCAAATATCCGAAATTCAGCAAAAGTAGGTTGGCACAGCGTGCAGCCTTGCAGCAAGAATCACCTTTGAAAAGGAAGGAGGTAGGGCCTTGGCAGCATCATATGGGGCAGGCCCGGGATCTGATCAGTCCTGGCGAATCGATCAGTCTGGGATTTGTTTGGGGAATGGCATGTCTCAAGGAAGGCTTTTGTTAAAAGTCACAGTGAGACCTAAGCAATGGCTGTGATACTTACTGGGAGCCAACAGTTCATCCCAGTGGTCCTTGTGAGATCCAGTGAGACCCAGCGAGATTTTCTGTACGTTATTTTGGCAGGGTTGGTCAATCGGAACACTCTTACATATACTAACTTCCAAGTTATGTTAAAAGACTGGTTTTTGCCTTGGGGATTCAGCAGAGGGAACTGTACACAGTACATAAAATATATATTGATTGAGACAAAAAGAGTTGCCATAGGGAGCAGCAGGTTCCTGAATGTCAGAGTAGAAAGCAAAGCCAACGATATAAACTATCAATTGAAATATTTTCTAGCTTCTTGAATCAAAAGCAATATTGCAAATCAAATTATCTGATATTTGTGAATTGTTTGCTGCACAGAGGCTGTACTGATTGCACTAATTACCTGCAATAATGATACCCAGCTCTGGATCTAAATTTTAATTTTAGAATAATTTGTAACTACTTATTGTTGCTGCCATGGCCTTATAGTTAAAAAATAAGTAGGTAATGTGATTCCTTTTTGTGCTATTGACCAAGACCCGTGGCCTGAAGAGGAACAGGCTATTTTATGCTTTAGCTGTAGCTCTATCCAAACATAAAAGATAATCATGTGAATTATAATTGCACAAAAGTTTGACATTCATTTCTGCTTTGACAGAATACGAGGTAGTTTCCTTCTTTGGATAGTTTAATGTATTAATTAAGCCCCACTAATTTAAGTCGTAGCAGTGCCAGGTCCCCATCTAGCGGCCTGCGGACTGGTATGCCCCTGTCAGGTCTGACCCGTGCTTGATGGCCACTTCTCACAGGGTCGGTGCCACCACTATGCTCAGAGCAGACGTTAGGGGCAGGCACAGTCACCTCTTCTTGATATCATGAAGTTTGGGTTCTTGACTCTCGTTGCACTGCAAAGATTTTCCCAAGTGGTGAACAATAGAAGTTTGGAGAGAAGAAAGGCACCCTGGTGCTTGGAAAAGGACTGAAGAATGCTTGCAGAAGTATGTTTGGCGAGCATTACATCTTATTAAATCATTTCTTGGTCATGAAGCTATTTGTTTCAAGCAGACAGAGGTGGAAAAATCCCACCTGGGGAACATTGCAGGAGTGCTCCTTGTACCTGGGAGAGGAGTAACAGGAGGGATGAGGAAGGGAGTTCATGTCACCAGCTTCCACTAAGACATTATGAAGCTATTGCTTACTACCTCATAGCCTTCCAACGAAGGCCATTGCCTGTTAGAGGCAAAATTGCTAAATTCAGAAGACAGTGGACTCAAGTCTGAACCAAACACCATGCACAGACTTAGCCCTAGATATGTTATGAAGTGTCTCTGTGCATTTTTATAAGTATTCTGTTCTTCAGTTAAGCCTGATAAATATTTGATTGCAGAATAAATTAGAATAAAGAAGTTACAGTTCCTTGATAATCCTGGCTGTGTGGACAGGAGCTGTTCCTCACTCTGCTTTAATTAAAATGCTGATGTGCTTCCCTGGAATTAATGGATCTGTGTGGGCTTTTCACAAGCTGGCTTTTAATTCCACGTATGTTGCAGTGACATTCAAGCAAAGATTTACTGGAAAATAAACACGAAGCACTCACTGCTTGTGCAAGTTTTGATAGAAAATATTGCATAAAGATAATAAATTGTGCTTGGTGCAAGTGAAGGAGAGAAATGGCAACTGTCCATTTCCTGCCATCCCTGTCCTTTCACAAATTTCCATCTACTGCCTCTGTCTTTATTTGATAACATTTTCTCAGGGCTGTACTGTGGTCCATTTGTTTCTGGCAAGAACTAGAAAATGTGTTGGTAAACATTTTGCCAAAGGACATATTTATAGGGATAAAACTCAGTTTGCCTTTAGGTGAAGTATAGTAGCAGAAGAAGGAGGAAACATCATGGACAATGGCAAGTTTTTCTCTAAATCTCAGCCAAATTAATATTATGGGAAATAACACACCAAATAAACTAAAAAAAAAAGGACTCTAACCATTGGCTATTGACGTTAAAGTGTGATTTCCCACTATCATCAACTTCAAGATCCAATTAATTCTTTAAAGCTAATAAAGTCAATCCTATTTTTTAACAATTGCAGCTGCTCCAGTTCTGTTTAAATCCAGATCTCATTTTATTCATGCATGGACAGAATGAAGCCAAATCCGTGGGGGCAAGAATTCCCAGGGAATAAGTGAGCCAATGAGCCAGCTGGACATATATTATCTCTAATTAGACAGAGCAAGGTAGGAAAATGTAAAAATTAATGTTTGTATTAGAATCGTGAAGTTTGGGAATCTTTTATTTGATGGATTTTAGGTGAAATTTAATGAGCGCATGTTTGTTTTTCATTAATAGATCATATAAGATATGGTCAATGGTGTCCACAGACTAATTTTCATTTAAGCATATCTGTACCTCACTTCACACAGATACTCGTATCTCCATTCAACCTGTGTTTTGCGTGCTGGCAGGTCACACAGAGAATAACTAACATTCGGGTAGCATTCATTGGTCTTGCCAAGCTGCTTTCCAACCTGCCTTACTAAAACTTCAACAGGGCCATCACAAGACTTCTCAGATACAAGTGCAGAAGTGGTGTTAAATGTTAAAACAGAGGCATCATTTGTAAAGCCACAGTCTCGTTGTGTCCAGAAATCTTACCTTAGAGAAAGCTCTGAAGACCTACCTTTTTAAAAAGCCTTTTGTCTCTTTATTCTAGCCAATGTGACTTCTAAGCATTTCTTAATCTCATTAAGTAATAAAGTAATTTAAAACTCATATTGGCTACATAAAACATTGTCATTACCCTGGTCACATTATTATGATGAAATTTGCACTTAATTTTCAGCTAGAAACAGCTCCAGCAAACAACAAAGCCTACGACTTAACAAAGATACTATATCTTTCCTTTTTAACCAGATCCTGTGTTATTCAGAGCATTTGCAGGAAAAGGCAGAATAACACCAGCAGGATATATTATGTGCCCCTGCATAGGAAAGAGCAGTTTAGATCTTGAAGGATTTATTGCTTGCTGCTCAATGGAAAAGACAGTCAGATTTTTATTTTTTTTTAATTAACTAATTATCCTCATAAGGACCTTAAATTCCCTAGTCAGTGGAAGGAAGCATGTATGCAAATTATTTGGATAATTTCCCTCTCTGCTGCTCTCTGGAGCCATCTGTTTCTCTGCACTGATATAGTCTGCTCAAAATCCAAAGTCTATGGGACCACAGGTGGGTCATACAACACAGGAATATTTCCAAAATTATCAAAATGGTGATTGGAAAATTCAAATTTCAAAGTATTGAGATTCAAAGTATTGAGAAATAATAAAGCATCTCAGTTATATTAGAAGTATTGAGAAATAATAAAGCATCTCAGTTATATTAGAAAGACTCGACCATGACTCCTCCACCCTCTTCCATCTTAATATCACTGGCACTAAAAACTCTTAGAAAAGTCTATGCTCGTGCCAGTTTGACTCCTCAGGCAAATGCTTGAGGATTGTAGGGAATCATTTTGCACCTTAGCGGCCTTTACTCCTGTACATATATAAGTTTCAGTGGTACCCAAGCATATATTATTGAACAAATAGAATTGTCAAGGGAGGGAGGGAGTGGAAGTGTCTAACAGAAAGATACGATTAAGGCCGGAAAATAGCTTTCTGATTAAGAATATGCAGCGAAAATTCCGAATCCTTTACATCTTGAGCGCATTTTGGAGTTGACCAATTAAATGAAATTTAAAAAAATAATGTCTTTTAAAGTAATATTAAATTGGTCTCCAAGACATTCCCTAAAGATTTCAAAGTAAGCAAACTGTCCTCTAGAGAAACCTCAGGAACACAGGAATGAGCAGCTGTTAGAACTCTCTCCAGGGTAAGCCAGCTCTCCTGCCTCTTGTCACATGCTTGAGCAGATAGGTAGGCAGAAATAGGGTAAGTTCATGCTATCACTTATATTTTAAAACCGTGATAAATTAGTATTGTCAATATATGCTAGAGGGAAAAAAAAAAAAGTATGAAAGTTTGAAAGCAGTTGTTTAAGAAAGCCCAGGTTCAGCATTGATCAGAGCGTTAGAGGTTACACTACGATAAATAACCTGATTATTGCTCCTGGTCCAAAAATCTATGTTTCTTAAAAATCTATGTTTCTAAAATGTTCAGAACTTCATGACTCACCATTGCTTAAGAAGTAGTTAAACTAAGACCTACCTCTATAAAATATTCTGCTTTTGGATGAAACAATATTTTTTGAAAGAAGTTGTGACATGAAAGCCTCTTAAGCTTCTCAAGCAAAAATCAAGTCTCTGGCCCTGAAAGAGAACCATTTAAGTCAGCGGGGATTCATCAGTGCAGCTCAGAATAGAATATGCCCATTAGCACGTTTAACACATTTACTCACTGCCAGAGACCTGCCTTAATTCACTTTTCTGAATAAACTTCAATTTCAGCACTCAAAATCAATTTAATATTGTGGAAAAATGAATTTTTTTCAATAGTAATGTGAAGAAACAGCAAGGGCTAAGTAATTGCTGATGAAACAAGGCTGTTCTTTATTTTTGAAACTTCCAAATGTGTGCTGTGTTTGTAATACAGCATATGGCCCCTTCTTGGCCCTAGGGATTAGCTAGCTCTGCTCTGGTTGAACACAAATGCTGGGAATCAGCTAAAGAGCAATAGTTCTTGCTGAAGAATGACAGAGAACCCATCCCATAGAACCAGAGGAAGCAGAAATGCCGTCGTTATGAGCGCATAAAAGACAAAGTGCAATTTGTGGGTTTACCTAGTGAAATGATTTTTTTCTGATACCAGAAATAGCTGGAAAATTGGTCCAAGAGTTGATTTGGAAGGAAGATTAAAGCTTTATTTGATTATCTGGATGGCCCTATTCACTGTACTTAAAATGGCACCAGTCTGAGAGACAACCAAGAGAAGAGGTTAGAGATGGTATTTGCATGGAAGTGAGTGAGATCAAGTTGCTGTGTTCATGGGGGAAAACAGAAAACATTACTGTTTGGAATAAATGTGAGAATGAATAGAGATGCGATAACAGAGCCTGACAAGCAGCCCTAAAGAAAAGCAGTGTGATCAGATGGTGACTCTTCTAAAAACCACTTAAAATCAAACAACTGATGTTGCTTTGCAGGAGCACAGGAGTTCTCCTGCTCAGCCTCGCCGATGGTTCCTCTAGTTCAGACTTTCCCTGGTACTGTAGGTGAATGTTGCTTTACCTGATCTGGGTTTTGCAACAGGTAAAGCCGGTAATGGCTGTGTGTACCGCAAAATAGAACTGAAGATTAATTACAGTGTGAAGCTATTACTACTTGCAGAAGCAATCAGGTAATTTATCGAATGATCTGTGTTTGCCACCTAGTGGTACAAAGTCAAACTTTTTGCTCTGACGTGTGAGAGCAGACAGGCCAGCTGTGATCTTTTGTCTCAGGAACAGACCCCCCCATGGAAAAATATATCTGCTTCTAGGCAGATGGTGGTGGTAACTGTGGTTCGAAGTATAACTGCCCTTTTAGGAGCTAGGGACAGAAATTTTGCAGCCCATGATGCACCAAGCTTAGGTCTAGTTCATTAGAGAATTAGTGAGGGTTATCCAATAATTGATCTATTGCTCCATTTTAGTATTCTGGTGTTTGCTCCACTCTTTTGATCTTATAGGTCCAGATTCTTACAATACTCAGGCATCCAACTTTTCACTGCTTTCTGTGAGGTGTCAGGCAATTAAATATCCTAGGGATTCAAGATCATGTTCTAACAACTTCTAAACCACACTTGTAAAAGCCTCAACCAAGGCACCTCCAGATTTCTAGAGGTATCAGCTATGCTTTACAGCATCCCTGTACGGAGACATATGATTATCTTCCAACCAGGAGACAGAACTACAAATAAATTAGCAGCTCATTAAAAAAATGTACAGGGAATATATAGCATTCTGGTAATAGAACATATATTCCCAAATATAAGATTAGTTTTCTCTCTTAAAACGCGGAACAGGTTGCCCAGAGAAGTTGTGGATGCCCCATCCCTGGAATTGTTCCAGACCAGGCTGGATGGGGCTTTGAGTAACCTGGTCTAGTGGGAGGTGTCCCTGCCTGTGGCAGGGGGGCTGGAACTCGATGGTCTTTAAGGTCCCTGCCAACCCAAACCATCTATGGTTCTATGATTTCAAGGATGTGTGAATAAAGAATTAACTTTATTTCTCAGCTATGCCATATAATAAACACAAGACAAGGGGAATGCCTTAACAGAAATACATTTTATCAGAAGAAATTATATACCACATGATACCTAACCATACATGTCATTTACCTGGATTTCTTTTGTATAGTTAAGATGATAATAATAATAATAATAATAATATATTGATTTTTTAAATCAGTATTCAGGAAGTTTAAAATAATTCTTACATCCCAACTAAATAGCAAGTATTTTCAGGTTTTACTATAAAAGCACAGCTAGGAATTAAGAGTTGGAGTTTTCACTGTATCTCTGATTCAGAAGCATCACTCTGTTCAGCGGTTCCTAGAATCTTCCCTCCTAAGACATACAGATATTTTTTTTTTGAGATCCCTTTCACAAACCACAATGAATGAAAAGAAAACAATTCAAATTATATAAAGGACAAATCCCAGATGAATGAAACAATGATTAATGAGATAGAATTAACTATACCATGTAGTGTTAATCACTAATATGATTCAGAAAAGCGCACCTATATGATAACACCACGTATATAATAAAGTATGTGGAAGAAAAATCTTTCTAAAAAAAGACATGCTATTACCTATGGTCCCTTCTTTTTATTGAGCAGCTGCTGCTGTGTTCACTTATTCATTCATCCCCTCATTCAGCTGTTATTTAACTAATTATTCAATTAATTGTTCACCGAGAGGCTGTATACGATCTATGTTTTACAATTGACCTCAAAGAGCGAGGCAGCTGAATGCATCCGGTAGAAAATAGAAAAAGGCATCGCAAGGTTCACAACAATTATCCAGGGTTCAAAGCCAAAAACTATTTCTTCTAGTCCATTGTCATATTCCGGGCGGCAGCCGAATGCCGGGGGTATCCAAAGCTGCAAGGGAAGAATGCAAGGCCAATATTAATCACCGGTGACACAAGTGACTAGACCTTAGTGACTGGGATTTGGTATCAGAAAACTCTATGAAACTCCTCCCTGTTGCTACCCGGGCACACCGGGGGAAGAGGGTTTCAGTTTCTGCTGCTGCTACAGTTCTTGTACTCTGACTAAAACAAGCCTCGGCTCCCAGATTCCATCTCTAAATAAACTTTGTTCCCCAAAGGCACATTCACTTATTCTTCCAGAAGAAGTAAAATTTACTTGCTACAATCTATAGAACCATGTAATTTTAATGTACTTATCAGGCTTGAAAGGTTGGGAGGCTTTTGGGTATTAACTTGTGAATTACGTTCACAATGTCTTACCGAGAGATTGCACAGGAATAAAAATGCAGCGATGTTCTTCAGAATTCTCCTCTTGTTGTTGGTAACCGAGTTTCCACTGTAAAACGAGACACCTGAGGCTGAGCGTGTGATGGAACTCTTCTCCTGACCCACATCTGCTTTGGCACTGCCATGGCTTTCTCTGCCACAGACACTGCCCTTCAGCAGGCAGGGTACCTCCCCACTCTCGGGAGCAGCTCTGCCGTTGTAAATCTCTTTGTAGGCGGGGGTAAGCGATAAAGTGCTCCCCCGAGATATAGTCACGATTCGGAGAGTTTTAATGTCGTCGTTCACCTTTTCCTGCTCCCGATGTATGGATTCAATGATAAAGAGGTTCTGAATGTATTTCTCAATAATAACCAGGACGGAGTAGGGCAGGTTGTACCACGTGTATTTTGGATGGGCCTGGGCACAGATAATGGCGAGGATCGAGCCCCAGGAGAGGAGCCAGGACCCCGCAGCTGTGCCCACCAGCAGCTCGGCGTCAAGTTTTCGAGCAGGATTTTTTGAATTATCCAGTGATCTGTCTTCCAGTCTGTAGATGAGGAGGGCGACAATTCCAGCCGTACACATCAGAGCCAATACAAAGATAGCGTGCAAGTAAAACATAGTAAGTGCTAACTCGCTTTTGATTTTCGAACGTCCAATCTGAATCAAATAGACAACAACTATGGCTATTGTGCTAGTTAACACGACTAGTCCAAAAATCATTCCAACAGTTATGCCGTGGAATTTGAACGGAGTCTTGTGTTGCTGGTGGTGCTCGACTTTGCGGCCTATGTTCTTCCACAGGACATAGAGCATTGTGGAGGCTAGGATGTGGTACTCTATATTAAAGGGGTACAGATAATAAATTCCTTGAGAAAATATCGAACAAAGAGTTGTTGTTGTGCAATTGCATTGAGGTGCATGATCATCTAAAACTAAAGGAGAGGGAGAGATTAGTTATGTACATGATAAGGATTTCTCATTTAAAGTGAATAAATAAAACACAAATAAGATAACAAAACATGTTGTGTGACAGTCACACAGTCTCACAACACATCACTCCACCCAGTTAGCCACCTGAGAAAATGTTTTGTCATTGAAGTGATTAACCTAACAAGGCTTTTGTGTGTGCATTGAAGTATGATCTCTGACTTCACTGCTCAGCCGCTGAGCAATAATCACATCAAGAAAGAATGCTGCACCAAAGGGCACCAAACTTCAGTAGGATCTTGGTAAAAATACTTTTTTATAACACAAAAATGCAAGATCGCAAGGGCTTTGAGTGCTTAGCCCTTCAGCTTAGAAGGCATTTATAGAAGCCAGGGAATCTGTGGATCACATCGAGAACAAGCTTAACAAAAAAAAAAAGCTCAGTTCTACTCTCATTTTTATCAGTTATTTACACTAGAGTGGTGTCTGATACCAAAACCTCTTTATTAAAAAGTTGTTTATGTCTTGGAAGGAGGTGAAGGAAACCACAGATACTTTCACTCAATGTCCCAGTATAGTTCTACGGTTAAAAACATCCATTAAAAATCAATCTTCTCCTTTTGAGAGGAGCCCATAAATTCATAATCTCTCTTTTGTGCAGTTAGCTGTACTGTAAACCCCTAACACATCTCAATGAACAATTGTTTGTATATGTAAAATAAATAAATTTAATGTGCACTTATAACCTAAGCAAATAATTTCAGATATCAGACATTTTCAGAAAAACCAAAACCAAACAACTTATTTTCACAATGTATTTATAAATATATAAACATATATGCTGAAGAGCACATTTTTGGCTCTGATCTTGGATTTGCACCTGGAAATTTTTCTTTTGCTTTCTATAATTTTAGAAGAGAGGAGAAGGTTGGTATTGTTTTCCCTCAAGCACACAGTTAATAGATGGAAAAAAAAATTGCTTTTGCAGCAAGTTGTATGTTAATGTTACTTGTCTTGCAGGGTACACTACTTCACACCCCCTTATTTCAGATGCTACTTATGACTATTCATAATTGTGTAACAATTCTGGCAGGGAAATAATATAAGGAAACAGTTCTATTTAACAAGAAGAGCCACTAACTTGTGATTTGCCTCCATGATTACAAAATCTCTGAACTATCATTTCAGCTACCTGATTATTAATGGCAAGTAGATTAGTTTCCATAGATACCTCTAAAGGGTAACACTTGCAAATAGCTGTGAAAATGCGGGCATAATTTTAGACACAGTTATATTGAAAATAGCATTTAATAGATTTTAAAATTAAGTTTTCATTTATAAGTAAATTTTAGCAGGTATTATTAAAAATGCCTAAAATTTTCCTATTTTTAGAGACTATAAATAGGCAAAAAAGAAATTACTTCAGGCTTTGGCTTTGTTGTGCAAAATCAAGAGTTTTTAGGATACAGGCACTATTAAAGTCACTGGGTGGGAAAACATACATTTTCCTCTTCAAAAGCTGTCTGCCCTTTCCCTTGTGAAGGCAATCAAAACTTATCAGCTGTACTGATAAATTTTCATGGGAAGAAAATTGTTTATAGCTGCTGAGAACTTTTATTTCCTTTTTAAATTTAAGCACTCCTAATTTCCCCATGCTTCAGTGGCATTTGAAAGCAGAAGGCATCCCTAGCAGTTATACTCAATGTTTGTTGACTATAACTTGCATCATCTTACCAATGGAGAAAATGGTTCATTATTAAAAAAGAACCACCCAGAGCAAAATCCTTGTCTCGTAAAGCAGCACTAATGGATAAGCCCCATCCCTCAGAGCCATTCCGCTGAATCCCATAGGACCATACACCTCATGCATGCACTCTCCTGGGAAGCATTTGCACAATTATCCATGTTTGTTCTGCTATAGAAAACTTACAAAATAGTAATCTCTATTTTTTACACTCCGATATTCCATTTCCTTCCATGATTTACTAATAAAGGGCTTCCTCAGTGATGTTATTCCTCAAATAAATGTTTTTTTAAAAATCTGTTTGTTTTTTTGTTTGGAATTTATAGCACTTTAAATTCTTCCTAAAGGGTGATGAGTAAAGAGTAAAGTACAGCCTGAATCACGTATATGATAATGAGAATGATACAACATTTTAGTTGGGATCTGAACCGATCACTTCCCAGTTCACTACCGTGTGCTCAGGAATGACTATGCTAACATAGTCATGAACAACCCAGCTCCATCTCACAGTGATACAGTATTTTGTAGGACAGCATGTGAGAGCAGGAATTCCAAAATGTACCAACCCTTTCACTTACCTATTGTTATGTTCCCAAAACCAAGCGTGATTAATCTTTCCTTGTGTTCATTCAGTTGATGTTTGGACTCTGTTAGCACTCCATTTGTCCACAGGAGTAAATTTGTGAACACGGAATGGATAACACCAAACCTACAGAACAAAGCAATTCTTGAAGGAATCTGCACAGAGTACGCCTCCATATATATTAAATTAAATGGACTGACCTTCTGTAGACGTGGTACGTGGCACTATTTAGTTGTCAGTGCAGGGAAAAGAAAATCAAGAAAATCATAAGTGATCTACAGATGTTCCTCAGTGGAGCACAACGGATGTTAGACTTCCATAATTTTGTAGAATCACAATGGCTTAATGTATTAAACCACTAATAGCATGCTGTTACTGTGTGTTATGCTCTCTTATGTGATAGCTGTTATTCTTTGGGCTGGACAAACTTCATCTTAATGACAGTGACTGAACAGTCTGAACGAGGTTACTTGTTTTGCAAGGCATATTTCAGAGCCTTCTGCAATGCTCCTTCATATTCACTGTGGCTGGTCTTTCTTAACAGATACCACTGCCTTCTCTAATTTCTAGTCTATGCATGTTTATCTTCTGAAGAGAGTTGAAACCAGGAGAGGGCTTTATCCCATTTGGATTGCTGGTACAGTGAGGTTAGGTCTCCATCTGCTTTTGAGACTCCTGGTTTCTGACAGGCTGGATGTTTTAATCCTGCACCTGAGGCTGGTAATTTTCCTTCACTGAGAAACAGTTCTTTATTACTGGACTGGTCTCTGTGATCAACTTGCATTTAGGGATTTTTAAAATTCTACTTGTAAACAGAGCTGATTTCACCAGGTGACATTGTAAAGCCCTCTGCGATCTCTCTCCCTTGGCATGAGGCTTGAACACTTACCCAAGAGAGCAAAACAAAAGGAGAACTTGCTCCATAAATGGCATTTCCGAGTAAAATTCTTTCACTTCCTGTAGAATCTGGTCAGCCCATTGGTAATTTGAGATTAATATTTTAAAAGTTACCATGTTTGTTTATTTACAGTCTATGTACAGATAACCTACATTAACCCACCTTCTCGCAAAACCAAAAATACATCAGAACTGTACATCAAAGACTAATCCTTAGTTCTATAAGAAATGCGTGAGTTCAGCTGTTCAGATGACACATCAGTTACTCTGCAAGAGCCAAGTTCTTGGCTCAGAAGTGGGCACAACCCTCAGTGATTTGAGTATATGGGATACTACTGGGGAGGCTGTGCTTCCTGGGGAATTTCACACCTGCATCTAGTTCCAAAAGGTGCTTCCCATAAAAGTCAATATAAAATACCTCAAATGTATTGCATTGACTGCAGGTTGCTGATGCAGATTCCCTTTCAGTAGCTAAATAAAGAAAACATAATATAGTACATAGTCCTATGGCACTTCCTACCTTCCTTCAAAAAAAAAGCAAGTGACACCATGCTATCATACATTGCCCATTTTCCTCTCTCAGAATAAAAACATATGTATTTTGTGACTGTTGCATATTATAAAATATACAGCACAGTTAAATGGGAAAAATATAAGTCAGACTAACAGTTATCTGCTCACTTGGGTAAATGCTGTTACTTTTATTTATATTAATACAATTAAAAGGAGAATCAAACTGTAAGTTTTCTATGTCTCTCATACAGTAAAATTGTAGGTGTTGAAGCACTGTGCAGACATACATCTAGTAGCATTCCAGATGAGGATCAAATCCACTTTACCTTTCAAGCGTTTTGAAAGACTGGATAATATCCTTTGCATGACACCAAAGAAAGTAGACCTAAATGAACGGAATACAGAGAAATGTCATTACACTAATGAGCACGTGTTACACTCAAAAAGGAAAGTAGATGGAAACTGTGATGATTTAAACTGAGGTAGCTCCATCTCCACACACATGAAATAACTTATGATTTCCTCTAATGGTCACCCAGAACCTCTCTGGCATGATGAATCTAAGTTTTCTTATATAGAGAGGCCGTGGCTCAACTGCAGAAGGTCTCAGTATGAACTCTCACCAAAACATAGCTTGTGTCTGTATCTGGAGAGGCTTTTATTTCAAAGGAAATAAAGCTACCAGCTGTGGCCAGCAGGATGACTGCTGCAGGGCATGGTGATGCTAAGTTTGAATAATTTATTAAATATATGGAATTGCAGGGAGGGAGAGAGATAAGCGAAAGGATGCCAGACTTGATTAGTAAAACAAGCAACAGACACCTAGGAAGCAAGAGAAAAGTTCGTGCTGTCAGCCTGAGAGCCAATGTAGGGACACACATAGTTGAACTCGGGTACAGCACAGAAAGCTCAAGCTGGAGAATAAAAGAGAGAGAAATAACAGTACTGAGTTAGCAAGTAAAGGGGGAAAAAAGTTTTAAAAGTGGAAATCTCTGTTTGTGGGAGGATAATGGGAACCTCAGGATACAGATTGTTGCTGAATCAAAACCAGTTCCAAGTGCTGATAAGTGCGAGGAGAACAATATTGATATCTTAAGTGAACATTCCACTTAAATATGAGAAAAAACTTCTTCACAGTGAGGATGACAGAGCACTGGAATGGCCTGCCCAGGCAGTTTGTGGAGTCTCCTTCTCTGTAGATATTCAAACCCCACTTGGCCATGTTCCTGTGTGACCTGCTCTAGGTGTTCCTGCTCTGGCAGGGGGATTGGACTAGATGATCTTTCAAGGTCCCTTCTAATCCCTGATATTCTGTGATTCTGTGATTCCTCAGGGAAGTCAGGGTGAAACGGGGAGTCCTGTTTACTCAGAATAGCTCCTAGGACACTGAACTGGACAGTAGATGAACTATCAGGAGGGAGACGGTCCCAGAGTTTCTCTTATAAACCTGCAGGCTTCAGTGTTCCAGAAATGGTCAGGAAAGTGTAAAGAGCTTTGGGTTCTTTTTCAGCATTTAGAGTAACTGGAAATCCATTTTACCACTGTACCCATTAACGCTGGCACCCTGCACCACAGCTGGTGGCATCTGAGACATTCTGATTACATATCTGATTTTTGAAAAAACTAGGGGTTTTTCTGTGGGTTGCCTAAACCCCTCAACAATAACATGTTTGTTCACCCCTGTAATGGAGCTGTGACCACTGTAAAAATCCAGGTGTAGAGACTACAAGGCATCATGGAGGTTTCAACTGACATCACACAAATTGAAATTAGCACTTTAGTCACATCTAATGCTATTTTCAATTTCCCATTTCAGGAGAGATGAAGTAAAACCCAACAGCAGAGGAGAAAGCAGGCTTCAAAACTTAAAAACCATAACTTTTGAAGATCTGTTCAGACATTAATGTTTGCCATCCCTGAATGTGTTTAAGAGTCGTTGAGATGTGGTGTTGGGGGATATGGTGTAGGGGAGAACGTTGTGAGTAGGGCAAATGGTTGGACTTGATGTCCCCAAGGATCTCTTCCAACCTGAATGATTCTATGATTAGAGTCAAGAAAGTGGAGGGAAATAGGAAGAGAAAAGTCACTAAGGTAAAGAAATAGCATAAAATCCAATTTTTGCTCACAGAATAGTCATTACCTCAAAGGGACTTCTGCAGATGAAACACAGTAATATGTACCTGTCTTGGAAGAGCAGGTACATGGTAGCTCATTGCTTACACAGGTGCAGTATGTATATATTTATTAATCTAATGGCATATATAGGATGTCTCATTAGTATAAAATACAACAGAATCTGACACATATTCTGTAGAAGACAAATCCTTAGTCTTCTAGATAACACATAACTAGGGATAATGTCTGCTGGAATTTCATCCTGTTTTTCAAGAACTTGAGAAGATTTGTCTTAGGTAAGAGGCATCCGGTAAATTACTTTTTAACTTTTTCTTTGATTGTTCAGGCTAACATTCTAGATTTCATTATTTTAAGCTAAGTAGATGATAAATTCAGTAACACCAGGTGATGTAAAACTTAAATTAGAGTACTTGTTCCCATTGTTCAGTGTTGTTATACAGTTTCTTCCACACTCTAGTTCACTATAGCTGGAAATCTTGTCAGCTCAGGGTCACTGGATGCAATGAAAAACGTTACACGTGGATCAGCAGGGAAAAAAGGCTTAATTTCTTTGGTTTGTTTTTCAGCAAAAGCAAAGCAGTTGCAAGGCAGGGAGAGTGGATATTAAAAGAATGTGAAATTAAGACTGCTGCAACAAAATTAGAATTTCACCTTCAGAGAAAAAGATAGGAGAGGTCAGAGTTACTGCTTGAGTTTCAATGCTTTTTTTTGTTACAGAAAGCAGAAAAATGTAAGGCGTTCAAATGCTTATTTACATGCAACCACAGCTGCTAGGAAAATCTTCCTTTTCTTACTGAATAACTTAATCATCTTGGAAAGCGCATCAAATGACCTGGCTATAAGCGAGTATCTTAGTCAAGTGGCTTTTTCTTTCCTTCTTTCCTACAAATCTGCTGACAGGGCCTCAAAGGAATTCATCTGCATATCACCATACAGCATAGTCTCAAAGCCTTAAAATAAACAAGCAGCTGCAATATTTTATCAGAGTCACTACATTTGCTACTGTGCAGCCCCTGATAAGCATAACCTAATGTTAGAAGGGAAATCCATGTTAATTTGGTACAGGGAAGATGTGCAAGTATTTTATGATAAACTAAATACCTGGGTTTGTGCCTTTTAAGTATCAGACCTCCGCCCCTAACTTCAATGGGACATCAGGATAGGCAGAATGAATTGAGTTTGCACGGCAAGTCCTGTCTACAGAAATAAGTGATTTGGCTTTAGCCAAGCTGCTCATTTCAGCCTGAAATTTCTGAACGTTATCTCTGTAACTCAACCTATAAAAAGCATGTAACTTCAACTATAGAAGAGCATTTTTGGATTATTTCTTTTCTGAACCCACGTGAGTTTTACAGCTGAACAATTTCAAGTTGCAAAGCTTGAATTTACAGGTAGAAAGAAAGGATGTAAATGTGCAAGAATTTAGCCCTCAAAAGTATCCTGTGATATGTGTAGAAATCAAATTAATGTAAAATTCACTGATCATGAGAATAGAAAAGATATTTTTTGTAAGAAATACAGATATAATATAAAACTGCAACCTGTGATTTTACCTGTAAGATGGTGTGCACGGCATGTGTAACAGGAAAAATGCCTTCAGTTGGTGATAAACAGTTCGAAAAATCAATATAATATCCAATTTTAAAAGAGTCCAGAATTAAAGTAATCACTGCAAACAATGTAATCCCACCTACAAATGAAAAAGGTATTGGAAAATGTCAGTGTACAGTTACAGTGTCTAGAGACAATTTGTACAATCTGCTAAAATCTGTTTAGGGAAATAAAAGCCGATCGATATCCTTGTTTTTGTTGAAGGAAATAAAAGTAGATAAATGTTCATGGAGACAATTGACTCTAAGAAGTAGAGTCCCTCTAAGCTGTGAAAGCCTCTGTGAAATATATTATAGAGACACAACCCCAACCAGAGGAGCCAGCCCAGGGATGGCCAGGACCTGGGGACACTCAGCACTTTGCGGATGGCTCCCAGCACCTTGCAAGGTCAGCCTCTCAAGTAACAGCAGCTCTGAAACTGCCATACAGCGCGTGAATTAATGCCCTATACAGCCACACAGCAAACTCTACAATTCCAGGGGGGTGAACAATCATGTTACAGTCTCCTGGCCCAAGAGCTCGACGTCGGTGAGTAACACAATCACTTGGAATGCCTTCCCTGGGGTTCAGGTAGTTACACTCTAACTCAGAGACCAAAACTATAATGAGCTGTACGGTACGTTCTAGAAAGGAACCAAAGATTTAATTTCTGGATCTATTATTTCACTACTCCCCTACCCACCCCACCACCCCCCATTAAAAAACCCTAATATGTTTCTCTAAGTGTGTATTTTATACCCTAAAGAACTTTCAAGATACATGTTTCTCCTTGGTTTTGTTTGTTTGCTTGTTTCATTCAGGAATGTAAATATGTGTTATAAACTCATTCTGGAAAGCTATATGGTAACACAATGCATATCATTAATTATTGGGTTTGTACCCATGTGACTGGCAATCAAATTACTGAACCAAACACTGAAGTCTTCATTTGCTTTTTACATATGCTTCATTTGCATATTTTTTTATCTCTGGGCTTTTATTCACAAGCTTCCACTGGATTTAATTTGGTCGTATTTGAACTAAGACTAGATTAAAATCTATCCAGGGACCTTAAGATATAGATCAGCATCAGTATCTTAATCTTTCTTTGTAATTCCTTGCAGAGTAAAAAACAACACTAGTGTTGACTTTGATGAATATTTATCCTTTAGAAAGGATAACAACTTAAATTCCTTATAAGCACAACATGTTTGACTTAACAGGTTAATAAAATAGAACGGTAATTTAATAATTTATTGAATTGATAATACACTTATTATTTAAGTTACCCTGAAAAAAATCAAGTGTGATCGAAACACAACGTATTTTTGTTTATTATTTCATTTATCCTTTAACATTAAACTAAACCAGAAATTTTTGATGGGTTTCAATCTGTTCCCATTGAAATCAACAGCTTTGCCCTGGTTCTCTGGGGACTAGAAAACTTTATAAGACTAATTTCTTTTAATGTTTATTTCATTTATTCAAATGATATCTAGATGTTTCTGACAATCACTCAGGTGGCCACACTGTAAGCATATTTAACAAGTCCAACACGCATATTTAAGGGGCTTCAAAAGAGAATGACTGTAATAATTTGCTCAGGTAAATTCAAAGCACAGTTATAATGACCATAGATACCAGCTATATATCAGTAATTATAAATAAGGAAGATAATTCTACCGTTTTGCTGTTTTTATTTGAAAGTTAAAGAAACCTGAAATGATTGCTATTGAGCACTAGATAACTTTAAAGAATGGTATTTTTTTTCCGATGTTCATTGAAACCTGTATATCTTAAGGGATCAAGAATAGTATTTCCAGTATTGCTAAGTGCTATATTAATTCTTTCTATTAACCAGCAAGAAGGGAAAAGAAGCCATAATGATACCCTGTGAAAATGCCACTCTAAACTTAAAATACTGTTCAAGTAATAGCCAACTTAAATGCAAGCTGTAAAAAGATGCAAGCTGAAGTCTGCCGAGAGCTTTGGAAGTTGACTAGCTGCCTATGCTTCAAACAGAAGCTGTGCTGCTGGAAAATGTGATAAAATAAAGCCATTTTTGAAGCCAATTGGTTTTCATTTTGAGTTCTCTGGCTCACTTGGCTGATCTTCCAAATAACGGTTAGAGACCTTTCCCAAGCAGAAGAGTGTACTCTGGGGGAATAACATTTGGTAAGAGTCGAGGAAAGGACTTCCTAAGCTTCCCGGTGATTAAGACAAAGCTCTGCCTGAAACTATTCCCACATTCAGACTGTAAGAGTGGCTCTTGGTCTGCCACACAAGGGGGAAGGCAGCTCTGCTCTGGGGCTCAGGCAGCTGCAAAAATGCTCAAGCAAACCTTCCTGTCAGCAATTCTTGTAACCTATTTGTCCTTCTGGCGTCGTTAACTGTGCGCAAAGACTCAGTTACAGGAGGTTTTCGGTAAGTCATTCTAGTCCAACCTTTCTCATAAAAAAATATGTAGCCAGCTACCACCACTTTAACTAAAATGATGTTCACAGTTGGAAGGGAATCATAAAAATACACTCATTTTATACTGGTTAGTACGTGGATATTTTTTCTAACGGTGAGAGCAAAGAGTCATTCTTCAAAAGCATCTGATAGAGCTAGTCAAAAATGGCAGTGAGCTTTCTGTGGAAAGACTTAGTGAAAATTTGTCCTGCCTTCCCCCATCATCATCCCCCTCCTCCTTCTAGTCTTTCAGATAAAAGATTTCTATGACAACACCATTGATGCAGAGGAAGGCAAGGGGGATCTTGGCAGAGGGATTGCCACCTGAGTTTTTCCTTAGCTCAAATAAGTTTTCTTTTACCAACAGAGTATAAAGGACTTGTACAGCCTTGTTGTAACTACAAGAAACTCCTAAGAATAGAAAAGTGTAGGTCTTTCCCTAAGGGCGAATTTGTTGAATTGCAGCCTAGACATCCAAGAGAAGCGGTGGAAGCCGCACCACTTGAGAAGCCAGTACAAAGAGCCATCCTGTGCTGGTAAAAGAAATGGATAAGGTAACCCAGTAGTTCATTCCAGTATCTTATTTCTAAGTTTCTGTGTCTCCTTATATCCTGTAGGACAAACGAAACGCTGTGAATCCTGTGCCAAAAGAAAAAGGGCAGGGGGTCCTGCTGTAGTTACCCATGTTAAGCAGTATTTATTCCATACTTAGGAGGAGAAAGCTACCCTCTGAGTAACAAAAGCATAGCGTGGTCCAAAACAGGATCAAAGTAAGCCTTGCATTAATGAATTTCAGGAGGTTGTAAGCCACAAGCTAATGAATGAAAAATGCCTGGGAGCTGAATATTGTTTTCGAAAACAGTGAATAATCAAGAACAATTGAACAGTTGGTCCATGAACTCCATACATTTCAGGAAAGAGTCTACAGACCACAGCGGTACTATTTTAGACAATAAAAAAAAAAGAAAAAAAAGATTTTCCCTGAGCAATTTTTACAGCGCAATTGTTAACAGTTGCAAAGGAATAAAAGACACACAAGCACTGAGACTGAGAACAAACTAAACTTCCACAACACAACCTTTACTTTTCAGTATCATCAGGTTTCAGGTGTTCTTTGGATTTTCATTTAGCTATTTCATTAGCTGCTGTGATAATTAACTGTTGTCTTATTACTAGCAGGATAGAAATGTATTATGAAAAAGCTGTCTGATAGCACTCCACTTTACACACTTACTTTCTTACCTATCACTTAAGAGTTTCAAGACTGGAAAGGTGGTTGGTAAAACTGGGCTTGCCTATGACTCTGCACAGTGCTGGTGTGGGTTGGTTCCTCTTCTTGGGACCCAGAAACACAGCATTCCTGTCACTGTGACACGGTGATATGATCCCCAACCACCTTCTCTCCATAAACCTTTTACATCCTTACTCCAGGGCGCACCTGAGCCTGCAGACAAGGGCCACCATATCCCACCACTACCCTGGCAAACTTGCACACTTTCCCTACAAGTTCATGCTACCTTCAGCTTCCTCGCTTAGAAGCTTTATGTACTAATCTATGAATTTGTCTGGACAGAGATTTGGGGGATTTTCTAACTCCAGATATTTCTAAGGCATCACTGTACACAAATAAATGGGACTCTCTGATATACATTGGTACAGAGAGCTCTTCAGGACCTTTTGGGCTGGTACTAGCCTAAAGTAAGTTGCATTATATTGCTGGGAAAAGGTGCTAATTCCTCCAAGAGAGTTGCATGACACCAACATAATTGCCTCTTTCATTCGCTATATTTTATTTTTCAAGTGCTGCCAAACCAGCCTGGTAAGGGACAAAAAGGGTGCCAGAGCTTTCAGCACTGCTAAATGGCAGGTTGGAAAGTGAGGATGTTCAGCAAACAGCTTTCCCATACAATCTCCTAGTGTGCTCAGCTTATGCATATATTTACTTTAGAGTGCACTGTGTATGCGTTAAGTTGATGAACACTGGGATGCCTCCTGGTAGGGATGGCGAGGGTAACAAAGTGGTAGCAGAGCCGGGTGACGGCACAGATGTCCCAAGCATGGTGCCACCCTGTGTGCCACCCTCCAGTACTTACACTTGAGCCAGCGGGCTCCGGCGTGCGTGTCCTTGTCCCGGATCAGCCTCCTCTGCGTGCAGCTCCTGCCGAGGTACCACAGCATCCACAGCAGCTGGATGAGCATCAGCGTGATGAGGTAGGAGAGCAGGTGGCTCTTGCTGATGCCCACGGCGTGCACAGCCCAGGCGAAGGTGAGCAGCAGCCCGGCCAGGAAGAGGTTGATGCCGTACTGGCTGCTGAGGATCTCGGCGTTTTTCTGCGGGTAGCTGCCGCTCACCGAGGGGGAACCGACGGCTTTCTCCATCTCCCACGTCGCCGGCCAAACCGCTGCGAGCAGGCGGTCCCGCTACTCCCGGGGGAGCCCCAAGGCCGTCCGGCTGGCCCGGCCCCCATCGGCGGCCGGGGGCGGAGCGGCCCTCGCCTGGCCGTGCCGTACCATGCTTCCCCGCAGCCCCTCGCCCTGCCCTGCCTCCCCGGAGCCGCCGCCCGCCCGGCCGTGTGACCTCCAGGGGGTCCCCGGTTGCCGGTGGGATGCCCGGGCTGCCCAAGGGTTGTCGGGTGAGGGGGTGTTAAAGGCTGCTGATGCTTTGGATTTGAGGCATCTTGCCTTGGACTCAGCCAACAATCGAGATTAGTCAGATTAGTCGGGAGGTGGCCGTGTCCCTGCGGAGGGTGGTGACATTGGGGGACACAGAGCTTATGTCAGTGTTGACAGAGACGTTCCCAGCTAGAGAGGGGGGAAAGATGGCAAACAAAGCACCGCTGCCGGATAACGGCTGGCTGGAAAAAGGAGGGGTGGCCAACGTGCGGGAGAGGCTCAGGGAAAGCGGGGATGGGGTGATGGAACCCGCACTGCAGCCCAGGGAGCTGCTGCTCCTTCCCACCAGGGTTGCAGTGGGGTCACCCATCACAGTTCCATGCTCTGGGCCCCACCATCCTCCCCCTTTTCAGCAACTGGCACCTCCGTTGGTAATAAAACCCCTCCGCTTTCAGGAATTTTCTAGACCTTTCGCAGGTGGCAGTTTCTGTCTAGTTCTAGCAAGTCCCATTGGGACAGCAGAGTGCTGTAGTGACTGCCAGCTGGAGCAGCTGCAACTGAGCTCAGAGTAGCAAGGACTTCTCCAGGATTTAGTCCATGTCTTAGTTCTTCATCTTTGCATTTTTTAATACACATTTTTAAGCATTTGTCTTTTCTTACTTAAACTGCTTAGTCAGAACTGTGACCTGTGGTCTTAAGACACTAAAAGATTCATGCCTCAAGATTTGGAGCACCAGTTGGTTGCCTGTGGGGGGACGACAGGAATTTAGCCCAGTGTAAAGCACTACCTATTTCAAACGGTATTTTGTTTGCCTACAACACAAATTCTCTCAATTGTAGGCATTCGGGTACCCAGCCATAGCTCGGAGGCCAAATACCAAGATAGACTGGTCCTTGGTCTGGCCAGGCAGGTCTTACATTTTTACCTTATATCTGCTGGTAGCATTTCGAATATCCAAAGCACTGTTTTTTACAGGGAATGACCTATGTCTCACATGAAATTAAGCCACTAATTCAGCTACATCTGGAAAAAAAAAAAACAACCAAAAGACAAAAAACAAAACCCAAAAAGAGAAATGGAAAGACAGCATCTGTTTTGCTCCACTTCTGCTGACAAAACTTACAGAGGTTTTGAGCTTTTTCATTCCTGCAGCCAGAAATGAGCAAAGAGGTATTTGGTTCTTTAAGCACCAGAGGACATTTCTGAACGTGTATGTAAATTCCTGGGGTTCACATTCCTCTTAAAGAACAGGGAAGGAGAAAAAAAATGGCGGAAAGGTGGAATGAGTGAATTCTGTTACAATCCCCTATTTAGGTAAGGAAGTAATAGCTCATGTCCTTTACTTGTTATGGCCTGTTCTCAAGGAACATATAAATTTCCCTTTTGAAATATGCCGTTAGCTGGGTAAATAAATAAAAAATAAAATAAAAATAAACAGGGTAACTAGTCAAACATTTAAGGTTTCAACCACCTCTAGCTCAGAGCTACGCTCACCACTATCTGAAGTTTACCAAAATGCCAAGTCCCGCTTTTATCTTACGTAATGTAACCTTTAAAGAATAAACTAAGGAAGATGCTTTCATTTGATAGAGCTTCTGTGGATAACTGTGATAAATAACCTTCACTGTCTGGACTATTTTAAGATTATTCCAGAGCGTTCCTTGTCACCTGTGAAGAAAAGCTCTTTGGTGTTGGTACAATCTCCTGAAGCGAAATGAATGTAAATGGACACAGAAAATACCCATGGTGGTCTGTAGCCAGCCAATACATTCAAGCTTTGGGAAAGGTAGGGATTTTGATCACCTGCTAACTGTTTTCAGGAAACTACTAAGATACCTCTTTCTAATCTCTTGTCTGTAGGTCTTTATTTGGTGGTAAGGGAAATAACAAAAGCAAGGAGAACTGGAAGTAGCAACAGCATTTTGTCAGGTTGCTCATTACAGCAAACACTGGTTTACGTTCTTACCAAGATTCACCACTGCTTCCTTTTGAGCTGGTGCCTGAATGAGTGTTGCATTGGATCCTCACATCTGTTACTGTAAGTCTTTTCAGCCTTTTGGACAGCAGGTACCTACTCAGGATCTTCAGAAAAACACATCAAAGCAGTCAGAGCTTTGACATCTCCCTTGTCAATAGCTCTCCAAAGGCAAATGAATGGCATTATACCTTCAATAAACCGAGCTGAGAGGTCATGAAGGACCAACACACTCCAAGTCAAGCACGGTATTTAAAATCTACATGAACATCTATTTTCCAGGCAAAACAATGGGCTGGTAGTCCCCAAGACTGTTAAACAATTAGTGTTGAACAAAAACTTTTTGTATTATTTTTGTACAAAGTTTATTAAGATGTCCAGAAGAATAAATCTGAAAAAACATGTAGCAAATGGCAATTTTAATTCTACAGTACAAGGCAACTTAAAACACCTAAAGCATTTATACAGTTGACAAATAAAAATACAGTAGTAATTACCATCCCTGAGCAACAGTGTGTTTAAATATCATAATAAACAAAGTTACTGAAAGGTACCTCTGTATGCAGATGTAAAATTGTTACAATTTCTTAAAAGATGGCGACCCAAAGATAAGCAACTTGCCCTTTAAAGATGTGAAGTGCAATGGGTTTTGGAAAACTTAAATTATTACATTTAAACAAATTGAGCTGTTAACTTACCCTACAAGCTACTTAATGGTAGTGCTAGATGTATTTCATTTTCGTTAGAAGGATCCTTTGTATTGCATACCAACAGCAAGTTTTTTTTCGGAAAAAACTTGAAAACTTTAAGTTTTTAAGACAATGTCTGCCTTTTTCATTACTAAACATTTCATGTGTTCTGTACTCAGCAATGGTGTGAATTTGGAAGTCAGAAAGAACAGAGTCTCCTCTAACAGCCCAGACTTCAAGCAACAGTCACAAGGAGTAAATTTTAACATGTTTCAGTACCCAGCTGCTACATTCTCCTAGTCTCCAAAAGGTCTGGGTGTGAAAGTGTTTAACACAAGGATCTATATAAAATGGTCTAGCGACTAAATGGTTCACAGGTTTCCAAATACTTAGGTATCTCAGCCAAGTGAACAGACAGACAAAGCGATTTTATTTTCCCAACTGTGTATCAGTAATGGCATTTAAGTTAATACCAGCCTTTTTATTGCTGAGGAAGAAAAATGGCAACTTCATTAACAGGCACCGCTGAGAATGAAAAGTTAATTTATGGAAGAGTAACATCCTGAATACTGAAAAATCGTGCATAAATCAAAAGAATTTACTTTGTGCTCTTAATTTCTTGTATAGTGTTACTATTGTTCATATTATTGTTATTCATAGCTTGAACATTTATCTTTGGCTGTGGACAAACTATGTCAGCACAAACAGAATTTATTTATTTCACTGATGGCACTGCCAAATTCACAATGCTGTAAACATCAACATCAGCTTTCTAGGCCCTTACCCTGATCTGTATCTTTGTTCAAATACTAGCAAATCTGAAGTCAAGAGATTAGGTAATAAAGCACTTCCTACATGATAACACACATAACAGTAGAAACTCAACAGATCAAGAAATGAGTAAGCTTACAAGTAAAAGCACAGATTCCAGATAACAATATTCCAGAAAACAGCCAATATTTTAGCTGTCAATTCAAATGGAAAGAATATAGCATTAAAAACTGGCAATAATTGAATTAAGTATCAATTACCTTCAAACCAACCAACCAAGCTGCTAGGAGTAGGAAATTGGATTAGGTGACCTCTGAAGTCCCCTAATAGGATTTAGGACTTTATAACTGACTTATTACCCATCTGCTTAATATTGAAATATTAATAAAAGCTTTAAAAAGCACTGATGAAATGCTTTATGTTAATAAAATAAGAAAAAACCTATGTATCTTTCAATTATTCACTGATTGGTTGCTTTTTCCCAGACACTACCTGACCTATGCTTATGTCCATTTAATTTATAAATCAGGTAGTATAAGAATTATGGTATCAGTTAGAGCAAACAAGCAGTATTAGAAATAATAAAAGTACTGGAATGTAACAAAAGTGACATCCACTTTGCAAGATAACAGTTACTTGAGTCCTTCACACAAAGCTGAAAGAAAAGAAAAAAAGCAAATCCAACTTTAACAAAAATGCCCTCCGGCTGTATATACTGCACAAGCTTTATCTTGTACTCATTCAGTATTGATTAGTTAATGATTTTGCATCAGCAAGCAATAATTTGGCCCTAATGATTAGGCCAATAATTATTTAGGCTAATACAGAATTAAGAATTCTGTATACAGAATTTACTTGGCTGTTTATATAGAGAACCAGAATGTTTTCATAAGGTTCAGCTGTTCAGGATATCTGTAATTCACTTGTACTTCTTAGTTTCCAAGTACAAATTAATGCAGAAAAGGGGTTTTAGTCTGTTGGTATGATCAGCTCTAACACACTAAAATGGGTCCTTTCCCCACATCCTTCCAGTGCTCAGACATACCGTAGCTCATGACAGAATGAACAAACATGATTTGAAAAAGTTTGCATTAACCAGAGTGACTGAAGCTCCAATAATACAGTAAAAAGGTTCTGAAGTCAGTATTGTATTTTTCAGAAGTCTACAGGTGTTATCAGAGCGTGACCCAAGTTAACAAAGTTTCTTGATATCTAGAAATTTGGGGTGGGAGGGAGAAATGCAGCCCTAAGTTCAGTTTGTTTACGCAACAGATGTGTTTTTCTGTCCCAGACACTGAATATTTCTTACCAATGACTCTGGCACTACAAGAGGCTACACTCAAAATCCAGCACTGTCCCATTCTTCTTGCTGCACTCATGAAAATGCTGGAGGACTCTCACTTAGTGGAAAGGATTTGTGGTGGTAAATAAAACCAAACAGGTTTCCACACATTGCCTTGAGAAGCAAGTACAGCAAACAAGACCTGCTGAGGGAATCATTTCACTGAATGATGTAGACCCTGTGACGCAGGGGACATCCCTCCTCCTATTTATTGAGCAGTCTTTGAGGTCTTCCATATTTTGATGTCTCCCAAGCTTTTTCAATTTCACAGGATTCACTTGACTAGTATATCCTAACAAAAGATATGAGAACCCCTTTTCCATGTGGCAGTACTGAGAATGAATTTTTCAAGTCAACAAAATATCTGGGTTTGCCTTTGAAAGCTTGTTTTTAAGGGAACTTCTGATATCTGGCAGTTTTCCAGATAGCAGGTTAATCTGTACTGTTCATCACAGGAAATGACAACAGCATACTTGATAAAGAATTTACAAAGAAAAATAAAATAGAGAAGACAGATGCATATGGATGTTAAAAGCTTCTCCCCTTTACTCTCAGTTCAAACAACTTTCCTAAGAAGTTTTCCCAGTCTGGCTAAAAGCTGCAGGTATTTGGCCTGTACTCTCCAAGACTATCGATTCTCACTAATGACTACTTTTCACTGTCTGGAATGGAATCTTAAGAGATGAGAAAAAGAATATTCTTCCCCTTGGAATACTCGTATATTCTCCAGTTACTCTACACAACACAAAAGGTCAATATTCTAAAACCATGCACAAAACATAGGGGAGGAATCCTTAAATGGTCTTGCAGCCCTTAGATGTCTAACAAAGCAGCTCATGCAACAAGATAAATATTTTAATGTGCTTAAACAAATAAATTGTTTACCTGAAGAACTTATCCCAGGAGTGACACAAGCATCACAACACCCATAAATTGAATGAAGAGCAACAAAGGTGTCATAAACGACCAGACAGGCCACAAGGCAACGTTGAAACTGGGAACAAAAGCAAGAAGTTTTTGGTAAGTTTAATTGTCATACAATGGAAATAGCAGCTGCATAAAGAAAACCTGGCACAAGAGGAAATGAGATTTAAATTACTGAACCTGGAAAAATACTTGTTTCTTTATAAATTGAGAGAAAACAAAACAAGATGCCAGCACCTACTTATTAAATTGATAGTTTCATCTACTGTTTATTTACTGACAGCTCACCCTAGAATTTCAGTAGCTGCTGCAGATTTTGCACTGAGCAAGTCCACTCAGTCCCATCAAGGGAAAAGATACCTTTTACTTTCAGCATCTCTGTATATGAAGCATCTGAAAATTAACCACCTTTGATTTTTCCATGGGCATACATGGCAACTGAAAGAAGTCTTAACTTGTACTTTGAGCCAAGCAGATTGGAGTTAATTGAAGAAAAAAGGGGGAAAGCCTACTTATTTTACAACTGAATTACAGGAAGTATAGACTTGACTAATTCTAAACTCTTAGGAACCTTTATCTTCTTCAGTCTTGCCTTTTTTCCCAGCATTGCAACAAATACTCACTGACATTATTCAGATAAAGAGAGAACCAGCTTTCATGTGGAGATCAAATAAATATACATACATGTGTATGTAATTTTTCCTTTCACATGCCCATGTACTCTATTCTGACTCCTATTATCTCATAAAGTAGTGCTTAATAAAAACACCATTCTCTGATGAGATAAAAACCCTTAAAGATCGTATAAGAATAGTTAGAAGTATAAATTTCAGTATGTTTGCTATTTATAGATTATTTGATCATGAAGAACTCTGTATTAGAAACTGATCAGGCGTAATTTCTTCTCAGATGGAGAATACACCTTTGTCTTAAATTTGTAAACCTCACAAACAGTTGTCAGAGGTGAGCAATTTACACTAACAAAGCTAAGGACTGCAGTTTTCTCATAAATTTTCAAGAAAAAAAACAAGGATCTGGTACATCTACAAGTACACGTAATATGCAGTTTCAAAAGTTACAACTCTTGCTTTGTGGATGAATGTTGAAATCGGAAGAAATTATGCTACACAAAACCGGTGTTGTCACCGATACACCTAGTAGAATTAGAGAAATTATACTTTTTACAAAATGACCCCATTAAAACACAGTTAGACTTGTGCAGGTTTAGCAGAAGTTTGCACACAGTATTTGAACTTACCAAATTGCTGCAGCAATGAAGGTAGCTGTTGTGATAGGGATCAGTGCTGGATACTGCGCATCGTAGTCCTCGATTCCACGATACCACTCCAGATACAGTATGCAGTAAAAGGCAACAGCTAAACATGCAGCCAATAAACAACTGCCAGAGGCAAACCACCAACTGTGGGGAGAAAGCATGTTAAGCACAGTCATACTGCAGTTTGCACATTTATCTTCATTCTAGTCTAGAGACAGAGCAGACAATACCTATTAATTATACTGATTGGCCTAGAGGTCCTGTTGTTTTTTTTCTTACTTTTCTAAAGCTGTCTAATGTACATAACTACTTGGATTTAATTTTGCAATGTATCATTCCTGTCATTTCTTTTTCCCCTCAAATATTTTGCAAATGCAATGCAACTGCAACAGAGCTTGTCAGTGATCTTCTATACTACCACACCAAAAATACTTATTCTGTAATGAAATAAAATAGACTCTGCTGCAACTGTGCTTTTCACTATAAATTAGACTACTGGTTTTTGTGCAACAGAAATGTTGCAGAAAGCTTTAGTAACAGGGTTGGAGTTTATGAAATCTCAAATTTAACAGAAAAGAAGCATGAAGATTTTCCTTTATAGCAGCTGAAGAAAACCATACAGAAATCCAGGATTTCAAAGTCAGGATCGAGAAAACACAGGCTATGTGATTATTTAGGAAGACACATTTTTTGAGCCTCTTTGAGGACATACTTCAAGAGTAAGAAGGGAAAAACAACTTGGGAGGAAGGTGCACTTAAATAAAATCTTATACTTACCTGAATGTGTATTTAACAAATAAAAATTTTTAAAAGTGAATTATTACTATAGTTTGCTTACTAATTTACAAAGGGTAATCAAGTATCTTCCTACTCAGATAACATTTGCTCTGTTATGGTACAGTAAATATCATATGCTATTATGGTACCTCAGTACTACCAATTAAGAAACCTGCATTTAGAGGGCAGTTGCCATAGTCTACCTACACAAGCAATGCAGGAAGACAGGGCCCTGCAGGGAACAGATGGGGCCACCCAAAATTCTGATCGTATCCTGGAGTGACTAGTTTGTATCTATAGCAAACTAGATGTACAGCATACCTAGATCAGCCTGGAAGAGCAGCTTTGGAGAACCTCACATATTTAACACTCATCAATCCCACTCAATATAATTTAATAGAAAAGAGAATAGAAATACAAATTACTTCACAGAAGTTATTTCACTGCTCTTTTGCTGATCTACTAAAGTCTAGAGAACTTCTACAGAAATTAACCTCATTTTGACATTTAAGAATGTCAGGTTTTGATTAAAATAAAATCAAAACCCTAACACTTTCAACAAAACAGGCTGTGATTTCTTGTACTTAGGTATAAACATGAAGGTACAGTACATCCTGCAATTAGAACAGATTTTGCATATACACAAATGGCTCAAAAGAGCCTAAAGAAAAAAATTCATCATAACAAAATTTTCAGCGTTTTATTTACTTAAAAATCAAGAGGTCATCTGGTCCAACCTCCCTGCACAAGCAGGGTCACTTCGAGCCAATTGCCCAGGGCCACGTCCAGATGACTTTTGAGGTACCTCCAAGGATGGAGACTCCAGAACCTCTCCAAGCAACTTGTGCCAGTGCTCAGTCATCCTCACAGTAAAAAAGCATTTCCTGATGTTCAGAGAGAACATCCCATGTTTCAGTCTGTGCCCACTGCCTCTCATGCTGTCACTGGGCACCACTGAAAAGAGCTTGGCTTTGTCTTCTATGCACCCTCCCTTCAAGTATTTATAGACATTAGTAAGATCCCTCTGAGACTTTTTGAAAAAAAAAAAAAGGCTGAACAGCCCTGGCTCTCTCTATTCCCATTGTAGATCTTTTTTATTCAAGATTTAAAAGACAGTATTCAGATGTAACAAAACAAATGTGATTGCAAGATGAAAAGACATCTTTATTGGTAAGAAAAGGTACCTTACCTATCTGCTTGAATAGTTTCTTTAACTGTTTTAAAAAAATCAAAGTAGTATGTCACAGCAATCGATGCCAAAATCCAGAATGCCGAATGAATATTCAGTCTGGCAAGAGGCTTCCTCTTCTTCTCTACAGCTGTAGACTCTTCTGTAAATAAGAACATAATTATAGCACTAAAGCCAGTCATTAGATGGAGTATGATTATAGTTACGTAAAACATGGTGCTTTATCCTTTTAATTCATTTATCCGTGGAGATTATTACATTCAATATAATGCACTTTGTATTACAGAGGAAGTGCTCTAAAAAGCTCTGCACATTTCCTGAAATGAAACACACTAGGCAAGGTACCCTTTGATAAAAAGATAAAGCAGTAACAATCACACACACTGTGTCTGTCTCCCCTTTTAGGAAATTAACAGCTGGGTAGATTTCATAAGGGTTATTTAACTAATCAAAAATCTCCTGGTGTTACTAAAGCAGTTTTATTAATCTATCATATAGAAAGTCAGGTTGCTATTTTCAACTACTAATTTATTTGCACCCTTGTTTGTTAATTTCAGTATTTGCAAACCGATTTGGAGCATAAGTAATTTTCTTGTGCTCAACTGCAGTTACTTCACTAGAGATTTTCAACTTCAGTTTCGGGAGGTGCCGTGAATCGTGCTGCACACCTTCAGCAGGTAAACTAACACCTTCATTATGCAGAGAAGTATCTTTTTTCCCCCTCAACACCATGTATTGTTTTAGAGAAAGCAAGAGAACAGAGCCAGCAGATTAGAAAGCATACTTTTGTGCATGACAGTAACCTGGTAACACACTCAGTATTTATACACACTGCCAAAAAAAGGTGTCAAAGGTGCCTTCCATGTTTCATACTTTGAACTTTATGACTAGAATTTATTGGTGGCCTGTGTGCCTCCAGCAGTGTGATGTATGCTGGCTCCTCCACAGGTGTTATTATCACCAGCTGAGTGTGCTAAACAGTTGTGCTGGAGTTTACAGGCATTTTTTTATTTCCTCGATTTTTCTTTATCTGCTGGAGCTTGAGTCTGGAGCGCTTAAGGAACTTCACCCCCATCAAGAAATCCACAGCAACAACTCATGTCTCCCTCTTCACGTCCAACCCGAGGGAAGAGGGGACGGCTACAAGCAGGCAGTATCCCACCGGCTCCTTTACCAAGGAGCCCCCTCACTCCTGCCGTGAGCAGGGTCCGTCCCATTCCCCGCTCCAGCGGCCGGGCCAGCTCTGCGGCAGGCGCTGCTTGTCACCGCTCCGGGCCCGGGCATTGCTGTCACGGAGCCCGGCTCGGCTCCGCTCCCCTCCCGGCGCGACCCCCACGCTCCCGGCGCCACCCACCGGCCGTTCCGCCGCCCCCCAAAGACAGCTGCGGCAGCGGAGGGTCGCGGGGTTCTGCCCCTCGCCGCGCAGGGCGCCTGAGCCTCGGGAGCGATTCCCCGCCGCTGGCGCCGGCCTCCATCTTGGGCCGATCCGGCAGTGACGCCAGGGTGGGGGCGGGAAGCTCGGCGGCCTTTACGGCCGTTGGCGTGAGGGGCGGCGGTCCCATGTGAGGGGTTAGAGGGAAGCGGGCAGGCGGAGGGGTAGCCGAGGTGGCATCTGCTGAAGTTCGGGGCCCCTGTGGCTGGTCACAGTCTTGGTGAACCCATGTTCGGTCGGAGAGCAAGTCGGAGCGGCTGGGCCCCGCGGCGGTGCCCGGCTGCCGGGGCGGAGGTCGCTGGGCGCTGCTGTAGCACAGCTGTAGCAAGGGGGGATCCTGGTAATGGCCCAGTAATATATTAGAAATATCACAAATCGCCCTAATCCCCATTGAAAAGAGCGGTGTGATGGAAATCCAAGTGCAGAAGTGTGGTGTGATTTGTGGAAATAATTAAAAAGGGGGAAAGGAAACTGTGTGCCTGTCAGTGTTCTGCGTGTTGCATTTCATAAACCAGATGCTCTTGAGGACAGATGTTAGGAACATCTGCATTTTGTGACACTAAGCAGTGCTTTAGATGGAAGAGAAGTTGAATAGGAAGCTCTGAGTTTTCAAGAACCCATGCTCCCTGAAACGGGGGGAAAAAATCTGGGATAAGTTAATAATAGTTCTGCATATATAGCCTAATTCATACAGTGTTATAGCAGGTTTAACTCGGGAAACCTACATCAGTTCAATTAGTGTAATGATGAAAGTAGATAAGACTTGGGTTTTTTTCAATGTATTTAATGTCCACAACTGTTTCTTACATTTGATTTGAATTGTAGATGCTGAAGTAAATGGAGAATTTCACTTCATCTGGGCATTCTACAGTTAGAAGAAAAATAGTGCTGGCTTTTCATTTGTCACATCATCTGATAATGTAGGTACCTTGTCTTGTATAATCTACCTGGAGATGTTATCGTTACAGCAAAGGGGCTGCTAACAGTAATTTATCAGTATAACTAATAGTAATAATACAAAACCAAACCAACCAAACGAAATCCCAAACCATTCTGTTTTCCTAAGTATTTTATGATCTGTTTTACAGATGAGTGAGATTCAGGGACAAGGGGAGCAAGAGGTTTTTCTTTATTACATTGCATTGAGTTTTGAAAAAATTCAGCCTAAAAGATACAAGAATGGAAGAATTTTTTTTTTTTTGTGCAGAAAGCCAGGCCTTCATTTACATCTGAATTTCACATGAACCATGTCATAGTGAGTAGAAATTTTTTTCCCAGCCTTAGAACATGTCTCACATAATAGCTAATCATGTGGTAGTCCTTAGTGACTACAGTGATTATTTTTTATTTAGTTCAGTTGAATATTTTGAAGGTAACAGCTCGTGAGAGCCTCTGAGCTCTGCTTTCTTAGTAACAAAATAGAGCTGTCTTTGTTTTATTTCCTTGGAGTGAAGTTATTACCTCAGCCTTCACTTTCATGCTAGTGATTCAAGTAACAAACAAAGGAAATCACGTACTTTCTTTGCAAAAGCTGTTAATAGGAAATATCTTTGATTTAAATGTAGCAAATAAATATATATGTTTGAAAAGGCTAATATCTGTTAGTGTTGTTAAACTGAAGACTCCTGTTTACCTACAGAGTAGGTATTGTGCAAAGAGCTGAAACAAGACCTTCCTTTCCCTGACTCACTATTGACCTTAACTGAGACCGCTCATGTTCAGTGTTTGCAGAGCTGAGATGTTTTCTGTGATCTTTTCAGAGACCTTCTCTGATTCAGAAATTATTAATCAGTTGAAGAGTAGATAACAACCAGGAGCTGAATTGAGACCGTTACAAAGCGAACAACAATTAACAAAGCATCCAGACAACGGGCCTGTTATGGGTAATTAATTCTTGCAAGTTAAAGTTTAAGAATCCCCCCAGAAATACTAGGCAGTATTTTAAAATGTGGTGCTTGGTCTGATAAATTCAGTAAACGGTCTGTGAAAGCAATTTTTGAATTTGCAGATTCTGTGAAGGGAATGTACAAAGAGTAGAGTATGCAGCAATTTTTTTGTCAGGTGTGTTCCTGGTCTCTTGCATAACATGAATTCTTCCCACACTTTCAGAAACTGACTTCAACCCTTTCACATTCTTTTCTTCTAAATAGAGAAGAATGCTTTGTATGTTATTTGAATGTTTTGAAATATTCGGGTTTCAAGTGAAAGCTGAATTTTGCAATCTAGTTGAATATTTTGGATTTAATTTTCTTGTTCCTTGCTGAGTATTTGCTATTTACTGATTAGTTGTTTTTATTTTGATTTGTTAGTCCTTAAAGACAGGCACAAGTGATAGCTTTGTATGTGCCTTCACATACAAATTTTATTGTACATAAAATATATTGTACATACAAATTTTAGAATTAGACTTCCCAGAAAGTCAAATAAGTTCTCAAATATGTAGCAAATGTTTGTAACTTTTCCCCTATTAGAGAAATCAATGGCTAAGTTAGCCCAATTGTTACCTGTTTGCAAAAAATATGACTGCAATTCTTTCATTTTGTATCTAAATAGGGTTGACTCCTCTCCATATGTTCATTTTTAGCTGAAGGAGCTTGGGTACTGTGTAGGCATGTTCTTCATTTTGAGGAAGAATTGTCCAATATACTTTGCATTTTCTTCATGAGCTAATTAATAATAAAGTGAGTAGTAATATGCTACTTATCTTCTGCTGTCAGGGGTAAAAGGATTAGATGGGTAGAGATTCTCAGTCCTTTCAGAACATTGTTCTTGGAGTAAAGCATTGCATATCCTCTTTTACACGAGTGAAAAAGTAAATACTTTGTCTAACTCCTCTAGGTAAGAAAATAGCCCTCAAATAGTACTTTAGTTCTCTTGCTTTCATCTAGCATTCTTTTAATTATTTTAAATTCAGTACAATGGAAAAAAAAAATCACCAAAGGACTTAAAAGCTCTTGGTATGAATAATAATGCATATGTGAAAAACAAGAGGTTAAAACTCAATCGACTCTGAACGTAGTACATATACAACCTGTTGAATTCTCATGCGAGTATTAAATGACATTGCAGCCCTGAATTGACCCTTTAGGAAGGAAACAATACAAATAATAGTGTGTTTGATACCAAGAATGCACTATCTGTAAACATGCAAGCAGTTGAACTTCATAAAGGAAAAGAAAGCAGAGAAGATAAAGGCAGTTAAAAAGGTAAAGAGGACATCAAAGAGAACAGAGAAAGGACGCACCACATAATGTCATCTGATTTATCTAGGTATGTTTTTCTTCATCTTGAAAACTGTCTGCCAATTACAAAAAAAGAAGCTGGTCCAGAACATTATTTAATCTGAAAAATCTGTTTGATGAAAGACCATTTTGACACCCTCAATTGTCCTGATGAAAATGTTAGGTAGCTTCAACGTTTGACCGTTGCCTTTTGCTCTAATTGGTATTAGAAATATAAAATGTGAAGAGTGTTCATTCCAGCTTGGATCTTCAAACATGTAAATAAAACCCATTAAATAAATCTGGATAAAGCATTCTCCTGGAAGTTGCTAAGTAAACCTTCCTACTCTCTCTTCTAAACCATTTATTGAGTTTAGTTTCACTTAACTGTGTGTGCTTTCTTAGGGAGTACAATGGCTCTCAAAATGTTTTCCCAAGGCTACAGTTTAATGATACAAAGCGTTTGGCAGCAATAGTCCAGCTATGATTGTTCTTGACTGCTCAGTCCCCAGTAGTGGTATCTAATACCTCTCAGTTTGAGGATTTGATCTGGTTTTAAAAGCCTGCAAAAATGCAGGGGGTGGCAGAGAGGCAAAAACAAATGGCCAGATGTGGGAGGGTGGGAAAGGAGACACTCGGGAATTACTGAACCTGATTTCCTCACTGAGGCAAAAGTCTGCACAACGTGCATCTGTAACAATAGGACAAGAATTTCGTACTTAGGGCATTCAGCAACATCCTAATGTTTTGGGAGGTTTTTGGAATAAGGAAGGTCACAGATCTAATTCACACAGGAGAGACTACCAGTTGTGGGAGTGGGCTTTCAAGTTTATCATTTATTAAGCATGTGCTCTGCAGGAGTATTGCTCTCTGTAGGTATGACACACACCCTGTGCTAAGCTCAGAAGCCACTTAAATTCTGAAAGTTCACCAAAAAAGCTGAACTTTCAAAGTCAGAATAGGTGAGACAGGATGGAAGCAGCAGGAAGGGAAGAAAAACCGTATTTTGTGATGGAAGACAAGGAAATTGTAGGAACAAACAGTTCATAACATAGCTAATAGTAAGTGGTAGAATGGAAAAAAAAATCAATAAAGCACTCTAAGTGTAATAGTTGCCTATACAATTCAGTAGAAGTTTTTATACTGGCAATTGATTTAGAAATGCAAGGCAGAAATGCAGGCACAGAGTATTGGCTTCAGTAAGTGAAGCACTTGCTTTAATGGTAAGAAAGAAGAGTCTGGGAGAAAACTCTGGTCCTGTATCACCCACAAAAAAACCCATTAGCTTTTGTCATGCCTGGATACTGTACAGTGTCGATATCTGTGTTTTCCTCCTTGAATTCCTTACCATCATCAAAAATCAGAGGCCAGCAGAAGGGCAGAAAATGAAATGTATGAAAGTGCACTTCATGCTTTGTATTTATACCTTAATAGCTGGATCGTGAGAGTTCATGACACGGCTACTGCAGGGAACAGAACGAAGGAGTGAAAATCATGTTTTGAGCCACCTGCAATGCAGGCAGAATGCTGGCGTTATTTTTCATTCAGTTTGACACTTAAATGAGATGTAGTGACCTGAGTGTTTTCAGATGAATTTCATGCTGTCTGAGAGGAAGATCTCAGTATGTTTAAAAGCACCTTTTTTCCAATAAATATATGCAAGAGTTGAGCTTGACTCTATAATCGGGCCGCGATTAGGATTTTCATACCGATTTAGGAGTAATGCACTCCACCTAAAAGTTTGAGAACAGTAGTTGAACTGGTGGGCACACAGAGACACAATTTCTGCTTTTCTGGTACTTTCAAGTGATTTCAAGAACTGTAAAACTACTTCTGTAGGAATTCAGGTATTTTACTTCTGCTGTAACTCACAAATGGAGTTGAGTAGCAAGGGCAGTTTCTATACAAAGGATATACTTTGAGAAGGGCAAAACCAGTCTTTATTTGAAGACCGGACAATTCTAAGTCTTCTAGAATGAATGAAAAAAGGAGAGATAAATAAAAACAAAACAAAACAAAACCACCAAAACAAAACAAAAAAACCCACAAAACATTTGAGGAGGGACTAAGCACAGTGATCTGCAGTCCTGCAAAAAAAAAAGTCCAATCTAAGCAACACCAAGAAAGGTTTTTCAGCCCATACCCTGATAGTGTGTAAAAGCAAAAGGATTCAGGTACAAAAGGAATTCTATCTCAACAAGTACAAAGAAAGGCAGGGAGTTACAGGTGTAAAAGGAGTTGTATCTTAGCAAAGAAAAGTTACTACTAAAACTTCCTCTACTCCAAGTGAAATTTAGAATTGAATACAAAATAACACTTCCTGAAAAAGTACTAATGGGAAATATAATATGTTGCTTTTCTTGGCTGACAGAGCAGGAAAGAAACTTAGAGGACTTCCTCTTGTTTTTTCTCAAAGGCTAAATTGGGAGAAGAAAGGCATAAACGTTGAGCATATTGACTGACATATCTTGTAACCTGTGAGTCCAGCTCAACGTATAGAACAATATGCCTTCTTTTCCTTACCTGGCACACACAAAAAAAAAGTTTAATATTTGCTCTCTGATTTCCTTAATAAGGGTGAGTGTTACAGCTTTGGTGGGGCCTGGCCGCGTTGCACTGATGCAATCGGATTGTAGAGCCAGGTGGGAGGATCGGTTTTCACTGGGAGAAAGAAGAATGAGCTGCTCTACTGCACAGTGCGGCCGAGGCCTGAGCACAACAAATAACTAGCTGTCCTTTGAAGCTTTTTTCTTTCAGTGATCAAACTCCCTACTTAAATGCTTACAGTGTAGTTATAACGAAAGCCACTAGCTTTAAACATTTTCTTCGAGTTTACAATACTACTTCCACCTCCTCCCCCCCCCCAACACCAAGACACTCAATTTCTGAGACGCTAGTTTAGAAAGGAAAATTTTAGCAATAAGGCATATTTCATTATGGAGAGCCATTATGATGTTCAGAAAATCAACAAAACAAACGTATTTTGGAGCTTTTTCTAATGCTAGGTTACTATTATGTGATGGTTTCTCTTCAATTTATTGTGACTATTGACATTAACAGTGACTGCTAAACATAGAATCATAGAATTGTCTAGGTTGGAAGGGACCTTTATGATCATCTAGTCCAACCATCAACCTACCTCTGATGATAAAAACATAACGTGTGGAAAATATAGAAACAAAAATAAGTTCTGTGTGATTTTGCCAACTTGTATTAAATGCTAAGGGAAGCTTTGTACAAGCATTCTCTTGCACTATTTTTCAGTGCCCTCACCTGTGTTACAACAAAGACATTTCCTCTGGTACTGAGTGAATACTAGAGAAATGTAAATTGTTAACATTGATTTTATGTTTTCATGTCTCAATTTGAAGCAGAACAAGTGAAAAATATGTAGTTACAAAGTAAATAGTTAATATTATGGCTTTCTTTTCATACTATAACACAAACACCCCGCTCTTACTGAACTTTACATTCTCATTTATTGAGATCTGTCTGTACAAACTACATTAAACTACTAGCTTTAATGGTATTAATTTATGCAACTAAAGTAGGAAATGCCCAAAAATGATAGTGACACTTGTGCTACCTTATCTCTTTTTTTAAGTAACCTGATTTTCCAGTAGCTTTTTTGCCTCTGCAAAAGTTTTGGAAGGGTTCCCTCTCTTTTCCTCAGGATCTGGAGTGGATAGTAAAGTCCCTTTGTGAATATTACTGTCAGTTAAGTGCAAATAAGAAAACCACAAGAAAAGGTGCGTGTCCATCAGCCACATGATGCTGCCGCGCTGCAGAATCAGCATTAAGCAATGCCCCTTTCTCCTGAAAACTCAGGAAAAAAAAAATAGTGGGATAGGTGATGCTTTAAAAATACCTGGTTTAAAGAGTTTGAAGGGGTGCTGCAGGTCAGCAGGTTTGCTTGTTTATTGTTCAAACGTGTAACACCTAAGTCTTATTTTAATGACTTCTATAATACTGTTATTTGAATTATACAGCAATTCATGTATTGGAAGATAAGATCTGTTAGAATCAGAAAGATATCAGAGTGAAAAATGGAAATGTTGTAAGCCAGTCATTTTGATTTTGAGGGTCTGCAACAGATCAGTGGTCTCTGGTTTGCTGTTGGGTTTGGGATTTTTGTGATGGCTGTGATGTGTGCTAGATTTAGCTGGATCTCCCTATGTACACAACGGGACTCCTTTCCTGGATGTGGTTTTGAGGGCTTCATCACCAAATGCTACAAGACATGAACCCAGTGGTTCAGCAGATGAAGTCCTCTATGGCAACACAAAGCCAGTTTCAGTAGCACTGGCACGTTGAAAAAAAGTCCAGTATCGCAGCTGTTCTATCAGGAAAAAAGAGGTAAAATAAAGGGCTACTTAGTGCTGTCATGACATTCTTTAAAAGGCACTGTACTTTATTTTGAACAGGTGGGTAGTGTGCTTGCTGAAGGCATCTGCAACTTTCCTGTCCCTGAATAACTCTAATAATTGACTTTGCTGCTGAGAATCTAGATCAAAGATGACGAACTTCCTGGTTCGTCATGTGCCTGTTCTCAAATGTATTTAAAATGCCAGTTGTGGATCACGTCACCCAAATTTCCGTGGACATCAAACTTGGCCTCAGTGGCAACAGCTGGCAGTAGTCGATTTTGATAAGGGAGGGACGACAGTCGTGATCAGCATGTGCAGAGCACCCAGAACCTCCCCGATTACTGGGAGCTAGAGCTTCCTTCTTCAAGTACATGCATGCATGGATGCATGTCACTTGTTCTTAAAGTGACAGACCCCAATGTCACTCAAATCGGGACTTAAGAGCTTTTCAGTCAAATTAATCATCTGACCTAGAAGCTGGGATCAGATAATAACGCTTAATGAACGTATTAATTAAACTGCAGGCAAATGCTCGGCAAGTTACCAGTTACTGGCCCTTACCAGTTTGAAAAAGGAAAAAAAGATACAAATGATGAGTTCTTAAGCATGTTAAGAAAAAGGTGTAGCTAATGCTGGTTGCCAACAGCGGTTTGGCCAGTTGTGCCACTCCACAGTTCATGGGGCAGAGAGCGTTTCTGCTGTCCCATCCAGAGACTGGCCCAAGCTGTGTGCTGGGCTCCCTCCGCCACGCAGCTGGAACCCACTGGCTGCTGAGAGTGGAGGCAGGCAGCTGGAAGACCATCCTGGCTCGTGGACGTGGGACTGGTGGTTTGAAGTGTAGGACAGAACGAGAGGTCAGGCCCCAGTTTGAGGGTAGGGGGAAGAGAATGGAGGCCCTGCACAGAATTGGCCACCACGGCCACAGCAGCTGCTGACTGCACCCAAAACTGCTGCAAATAAATTTCTAGACACGTATCAAACACATGTTGTGGTCAACAGCTATGGAAAATGAAAAGTGTAAGAGAATCGTATAATTTGGAATGAATTCTAAACAACAAAATACAAACCCTGTAACAATTACTGCAACAAAACTAATTAGGATCTTAATGTAACAGTGTGTTAGAAAATAAACGCAGTGAAAAGATGAAAAGCCCTGTATTAATTTCAGTGTCACTGACATGGACTTAGTCTTTTATGTGTCCTTTCCAAAATTGATTAAAAAAAAATAATCTAAGCTTTTGCAACATGTTCAAGCAACTACTCAAAGATTCTCCACGTCTGTAAATATGTTTTATTGTATTTAACTCCGAAGCCATTTCCATGAATTGAGAAAACCCACGTACAAAAAGAGATCTTACATTTATTAGGTATTTTTATTACAACTTTTATAATAAACAAGACAAATACAAAAAACTGGAACCAGTGTATCAGTTATTTTTTTCAGATTTATACTTTTAATATAGTCCATATTTCTATAAAGTCAGATATTTTAACTATGGGGTTTTAGAAAAGTGTATCTGCTTCAAATCACTATACAATTTTCCAAAACACCATACTGCCTACTCCAAGACATCTTCACTGGCTTTCTACCCCCGTTTTTAACAGATCACCTCATGGTAGGAAACTCCCTATCTGGAAGTATTTTGCACTTGATTAAGTCCCTATAAACTTCATACCTGTAAGATTTCTGACCTGCTTAAATAATTTCACTGACTGCAATATAAAAGCATCTACAAATTTTACATACTTTGTGGATTTATTATACCATCAAAGTGGCAAAATTTCTTATATTTAAGGTGGTTTTTAAAAGCAATTTATTTCATCGATGTATTTTTAGTCCATGTGACTGAAGTCAGTGGCATTACTAATTAAAACGTTCAGTAGCTTTACATATAGCTCAGCCTTCAGATTTTGACTGAATATGCAGTATTACATACCCAAAATTGAGAGACACTTTAATTATTACCTCAATTTCATCTGAGACAGAGTTGATTTTCTTTCTAGTGGTTGTTGTGTTTTTAGATTTAAGAGGAATGTTAACGATGCATATTGTTTTAGTTGTTGCTAAGCGATGTCAAGGACTTTTTTCAGCTTCCCATAGAAGCTGAGGAGGAGCACAGACAGTGTGATCCATACCATGGACATCATGGTATATAAATGGGCTTTGGCCAGGGGTTGAGGGGGGAACCCGTGATCTCTGCTTGGGATGGGCTGGGCAACCAACCCGGGCATTTCATAACACCAAATTAACAGGTTATTAAAGCTTGCATATTCTAATTACAGTGCGTAAAGCAGATACCAGTCACACCGTGTTGAATTTTAGTGTAACAAAACATTTATTCTGTGGTGGGTTTTTGAATATGAAAATCCTATTTGCTCTTACAGTAGCTTCTGCAAAAAGCCACACAACCCAGTCCCTGATGAACATTCATGCCTATAAATTATATCCATTACTGGAAGAATTTTAATACAGTTGACTTTTACCAAAAAAATATACATTTTCCATAAAATCAAAAAATAAAGTTTCTCAAAATGTTCTGTGATAAATCTAGAAGAGAAGGAATCCAGACTCAAAAGTTAAATTCCACTCTCACATACACAATTTAAATTGAGGCCTATGCATAGTATTTGGACAGCAGACAGAAGAATTTGACTCAGTTTGCAAGATTAAAATGCAAAGATTATTAGAAGTATGCAAACTTTTATTTCAGGAGTTTAACTTTGTCCTTTAAAACTTTAAATTTGGGATTGTTATTCACTTTCTTATTAAATATGACTAGAATATCCTCTTCTGATTTGTGATGTTCACCGGCCACTGCATAATACTGAGCTATAACCTGCACAAAGACAGAGGAACAGTTTCAAGTTAGTAAAGATCATTCCCCTTTAAGCAATAATTACATTTGTGTTACTTTATGAGAAGTAGCACAGAATCCATTACGCTATTATCCCTTTGCAAAATTAGCACTGAATCATCTGTAGTCCAGTAAGCAATAAAGAACACTTCCCTCAGTAGACATTCTGTCAATTGATACTATGTTAAATAATATCAAACTTTTTTTTCTTATGTGGGGCAGGTTTTTATAAACTTAAGAAAGAAACACACATGACCAAAAGAGATTAAAAAAAAAAAAACCCTGCTGTACAGTACCTTTTTTCTTAGTTTTTTAATTGAAATTTCATTGTCTGGAGCCTGTTTCAGAACAGCTTTGATAGTTCCTTTCCAATTGAATTTACCTAGAAAAGAATTACATGTGCAATATCATTAGTAAAATCAGATATTTCCAAGTCATCTTCTCCAGTAGGAACCAGCCTTTAATCTCCTAATTTTAGAAGCAGTTCAACTACCACGAGAGTTCATTGTTACCTTACTAACCCTACCACAGCACAGTGTCTTAACCATAAAGTCAGGCCAGGATTATAACAGGACAGGCATGAAGAGCCAACATACTACTTGAACAGCTCTGGTCAGGATTGGTTTTACTTAACTTCTGTGCTTCAGCTATTAAGCAACAACTCCTACATAATACAGGAACAGTTGGGAAGATCCTAATAACTCTCTATGCTCCCCCTTTAAGAATACCTTTTTCTGTTCCCACATTTTCTTCGTTGCCATCGGTGTTTTCTGTTTCCATGTCTTCTGAAACGTTTTCAGTTTTCATTCTCTTTGTTGTGATATGAGGTTCCTCTGGAGATGGAATTGGATAAACATACACAGAAAGTTGTAAAACCAGAAGAAAGGTTCTGACATTAAAAAAAAAAAATCAGCTTATAACACAAGTTGGTATTTGATAAGAAGTTCAGACTGTGAAACCACAGTGTTAAATAATCTAATTTGTACATGTAATTTACTACTGAAAATACTCTACTAGAAGTAGATTATTAAGCTTTAAGGCATGAGAGAAAGCATTGAAAACAAACAAGAAGGTAAGGTATAGGATGGATACCTTCTACATGTTTATGCTTGCGCTTCTTTGCATTTGTTTCCTCTTCTATTTCAGGCTGATGGCTATTTCCATTTATTTCAAATTCATTCTCCGAGCTCTCTTTTCCTTTTTTGGACTTTTTACTCTTTTTTACTTCTGTCTCGATTTCTAATTTCAAGTCCTTCTTCTCCTTCTTTTTGTTTTTTTGTCTTTCTTCTTTTCGTTCTCTCTTATTCTTTTTCTTCTCAATTTTATCGTCTGTGATTCCGTTTGCTTCTGCTATTGCTTTTTCCGCAGTTTCTGCAGATTGCCTCTCTTCCTTCTGTTTTGGTTTCTCTTGTTCTTTTTCACTTGAGATCTTTTGTTGAAAGACAAATTATTGCAATTTTTACATGTCTTTTTTTGACATGCTACTTTTCTCTACTAAATCATTCATGAAGAGCACTAATATCCTGAATTCAGTTAAATTGCTTACACGTGGTGACACCAGTTACCTGAAATATAGCACTAAGCAGTGTGGCTGATTTGTCTTTTAATTTAACAGCCTAAATGCTGATGGCCATAACATCACAGAAGAAATGTTATTTTTACAACCTGTATAATTCCCATTTGAAATAATTGCCTATGTATCTTTTTTTTTTAACATATTTGCTCAATGTAATTAAGGGAGAGACAACTCTTTGTTTTACGCAGACAAAAATACAGCATGTAACAGCAAGATATTCCCAAATGTACAGCTCTTAGCTGCAACCCAGTTCCCTGTCTTGGGATGTGTTTGGACAACAATTATTACATGATGTTAATGAAGGCAGTGCTGGTTGTTTTAATTATATTCTTTTCACCATATCGTATTTGGTTTTCTTTTAACGTTCCTGGGCTTATAGTAATTTTCTTGTAGAAGAATTAATACATTAATGAGCATTTTTATCTTTAAACTTTAATTTTAATAATTAAAAGTGAATTACAATTACTGAAATGTTAATGTAGCTATTTAGAAAGAGAATACATGTTTATGCAAGCAACTTAATACCAAGATGTTTCTGTAAAGGGTAATTCCAATTCAATTTGAATTCCACTTAAGAACTTTTTTTGAGTACATACACTTCAAGGTATGTATTACAAAGAGTATCTTGAGACATTGTTTAGAACTCTTTTCAAATTGTTCACTTGTATTTAAGTAAAATAATTGTTCATATTCAAGATTATTTAAAAAAAAAAAATCAGCTTAAATCAAGTGGGAACTGCTTATGGCTTTAGTGAAGTTGTATTGACACAGAATTAACGTTCCAGGAAGACAATGTACTTGAAATTCAATGCCCAGAGTTTATCTCATGTTCAAATCATTTAAAAAATTGTATCTTTTTCCTTCCTTGCTCTTATATTTGGATTCTTCAGAAAAACTACGAATAGATTTAACTGGGATCATCAAATCAGGAAAACGAAGCATGATCAGCAAGGGATTAATGTCAAAGTTGTGCCTGCGTTCAAAAGAAGGTGCTGGGAGAGGAAGAGCATCTTTACATCTAGAGAAGTAACAGCTTTCTAGTAGCAGTAATAGACAGAAACAATCAAAACAGCACCCTACCAAAACACGCCAGGCTAGTAGTGAAATAGCAAAGAATAAGGCACTGAGAAAAAAAGGGCAGTGTGAGTCCACAGTTTGAACACAGAAGTGGGGGGAATTTGCACCACAAAATGGAGGATGTCATCTCTCTCCACTAGCAAAACAGGTAAACGAGGTGCTGTTAATTTCCCTCCTCCAATACACATTAATTTAAGGGCCAATTTCTGAAAATATATTGTCTTATCCTTCTTAGCACGTGGTAAAAGTTTGGAACCAAGTTTAACGGCAGTGTTTTTCCCTATCCTGATGTACTAATAGCATAGAATAAAGCTAAATTAGCCTTCTGTTTATCCTGTCACAATTGTGTCACTGTATCCAAGTTTTTAATTGCAGCCTGCCCAGTATCACAACTACTTCAGCAACAGTATATGCCAGAAATTAGCAATTAGTCTAGGAATGTTACATTTTAACATAACCCACTGTAACAATGGAAGACAGTATTTCTCCTAACATCTGCAAAGGGAGTCTGAAAGGTTTTCCTTCCAGCATTTTTTACCAGATTCCTGTTGCACAACGTCGTACCTCTAACTTAACTTACATTTCTGGTTGCTTCGGAGAAAATATCCCACACCTGGTCTTGCAAAGTGCTGTCAGTGATTCTCAAACTGTTCTTCATCCAGTTCTGTACAGGAAAAAACAACAATAACGAAAATGTGCAACTCTGTTTTTTTTTTTAACCGATTACCATGTATTTGATTCTTGGTTTTATTGTTAATTTAAGAATCTAATCACTTCTTCCAATTAAGGTCCAGTTAGACATTTACTCTCATGTAAAGCCTGCGTACTGTTACAAGGCTCTACCATACCTCTCAACTGCCCCACCAACAGTAATTCAGAAGATGTAAACATGTAAATATATACATAAAATAATAATAATCCTCAAGCTTCTGAATACAACTAGTTTGTTGAAGTCCTACCAAACCTCCTGACTGTTCCCAGGAGATAAAATCTTAAGGATCTGATCTTATTTATTTATGTACTGGACAGATGGTCCTGCACCTAAATGGATAACTTAAGTTTATTTCAGAGAAGTAAAATTACAGCAAACGTCTCAATGCAAACATTTGAAGGTTGTTTGGGCAATTGCAGGAGTTCCTGCTGAAAAAAAACCAAAGCAGTAAATTTCTACTTAGAATATGCTCATGGTATCAGCAACAGATCAACTTTTGGGAATGCATAATTCTAAGTAAAACCTAATATAAAGATTGCATTGCAATGAAAATCCTGGGGAAGCTGCACTAGTAAATTGGAACAACGAGCTGCAAAAACTTGGGATCTTCCACTGCAATGTATCACACCAAAAAGAAACGGGACTCTCGGCAGCATCGCTTTCCCTGCGTGGAACTTTCATTTTGTAGAAAAATGTTCTAACCCTCAGCTCGCTGCAACAATTTCACTGCAGCTCTATTAGGTTCTGTTTGAATGCTTTGGAAGCAATCATGATCTTCTCTCAGCCTCACAACCTGAGGCACAGGGAGGGGGGGAGGCCAACTTGTCAGTAATTCTTTACTGATACCACACGAAATGTCTGGAACTTGATTTGGCTGTGATGCAGAGTTTAGAGAAGCATCCAGTGTGGGAGACTCTGTGAGAATCCTGAGCAACAGGAAAACTCTCAAAAGCAGTATCCTGCCTTTACCAGGAAAAAACAAAGCCACGGAAACAAGAATCCTTTAGAAGTATGACTAAGAATTTGGACACACAATAGAAATTGCAAATAGAAAAAAAGGAAGTATTAAAAAAAACCCAAACAAACAAGCTTTTACCTGAAGATTAAGTTTGAATATTGAGTCTCTGGCTTAATACCTACTTCAAATGGCACAGAGAGTCCTTTTAATCAAGGAGATGTATTTTACAAACACTGCCTATTTAAAACTCAGCTATTACACCATCTATTTACCAGTGCTCAAATGAGCAATTGGTCCCACCTTTGCTCAAAGAACACTTGCTAAGAAAGTCTATTTTTAAGCTGACTGCATGGATTACTACTAATCCCTATTAAAACGTACCTGAAACTTTACTTTTTTTCTTGGAATATTATCAAAGACACGCATTTGCTCCAAAATGTTCCGCACTTTAGGGCTTATGTTTGGCTTCTTCATCACTTCATGAATTTTCTGAATGAAGGAAAACAGATTAAATCAGCAAAGAAGCATAACGATCAAATGACACATGAGAGTTACACAAGTCAGAAACACGCTGGAGAGAAATCACCCAGTACCCACAGACCTGCTCGAAAGAACTGTTCAATAGGCACAGGAAAAACACTAACCTTCGGTTTTATCATAGCTCAAAGTTACCTATATACATATTTATATCTAGCTAGTGAGCAGAGACAAGCAGAACTGTTCACCAGGGCTTTCTGATGCACTAGTTGCAATCTGTAATATAAACTTTTAAAAGCAAAGAAACTGTTATCACACAGGAGGTTCTTGCAGCGTGAAGTATCAAGAGAAGCAATTGTCAGCTAGGTTTGCAAACCTCTGAAGTTAATTATGAAAAAGCAGGCTAACTTTGAGGCAACGGATCGACATGCATTTCTTCTGGCAGCAGTGCCAGCTTCAACAACCATTAATCCCTGTAAAGCTCAGGCATATTCCTATGCTACAGCTGCCAGCACAAGAGAACGGGGGAGGCTGGGCCAGGGCCTGGAACAGCACTGCTGCTTGGCGGGGGAAAAGTGTTCTGAGCTTCCTGTTACTTCAAGATGTAGCCATTCTACTGTAAAGCCTTCCTGTACTTCTGAAAATCTGTTTGCTGAAAGGTTTTGTGGTGTGTTAAGATTACCAGAAAAGGACACTATAATAATCCCTCACCTTTCTGCATACAAAGGACTGACTACTGAGGAAGGCTAACAGGTTTCCTAAGCCATAGCGTTCACATCGTACTGCCTTCCAACCGGGTACTCAAAAAACATTCAATCTCAACAATGGCAATAATCTATTGACTTCAATGTTACTATTCATCTTCCTTGAGCATGCATATACCTTTGTACTTTGTTAAATTGTGTTCTATACGAGATAGAAATTAACAAATCCACGGCTAAAGGTGATCTAAGTAATTATATCTAATGGGGTTTTAAGAATGTGTTTGAGAGTTACTTCCTTTAAAGGAAACTAACAGCCATAAAAGGGTAGGTTCTTGCTTAGGATGAATAACTACCTGAAAGCTAGGTCAGAAAGGGCTGGAACCTCTGCTGTTAAACATAAAGTATCTGAAAAGCAAGCAGGAAAAATTTCCTAATTTTATGAAGGTATCAGGAGGAAGACTGTGAAGAATTCCAGAAAGATCTTAAGAGAATGAGTGACTAGGTAATAGAAAGGTGAATTAAATTCAACACAAACTCATGTAAAGCAGCATGAAAAGCCCTCCTAACTTCACATCTAAAACAGCAAGCTTTAAGAAAACCACTGGAGCTCAGACACAAGGTCTTGGGGTTAAAACAGCTGCTTCCATGAAAATGACAGTACAATGATCAACAGCTGTCAAAGAAAAAAAAACCAAAAGTAGATCAACTGACAAAAACCTCTAAGAGAGGAATAAAGAAGGACACAGCAAACGTAATTGTGACAGAGTAAATCTATGGTTCCTGTCTTGAATGGTTTTTCTAACCTCATTTGACAAGGACACAGTAGAACTGGAAAGACTGGAAGACTGGAGGACCAAAGATACAATTGGAATATGAAGAACAACTGAGCAGGACAGGACTTTTCAGCCTGGAAGAGAGATGATGAAATGGGGAGGGACAGAGGTCTACAAAAGTGTATGGGGCAGGGAAAGGGTGGAAAATGATCAATGCTTCTTTGTGTGCAAGAACTAGGGAACATCAAATCAAACTAGGAGGAGACAGATTTAAAACAAACAAAAGGTGTGCTATAGACCCACCAAGGAATTGCCAAAAGAAGGCTGTGGACATTGGGGAAAAAAAAGAGATGTCTGGTTTGATCCAGTACAGCCTCTTGTGTCTTCAATGATTATAAACAATAGTTATTTATCATATCTGTACTAAGTACAAATCTTACCTGAATCCACTCCTGTTGCTTAGCATCTCCTTTGTTAGTTTTGGCTTCAAAATCTTTTCCACCGTATTTCTGGTCTTCACTTACACACCTCACATGTTCCTTATAATCGTCACCCCTGAAGACAGGAGATTTTTAACTGTAGTTCACTAAAGTGTTTCAGTCCTTCAAACTATGCAAGCCTTGTGTAGTCAACAAACTGAAATAAGAGATGAGAGCACCTAACATTTAAACCATAATACTGTCAGCACTTATATGAATAAAGGTTGACGTGCTTGTAAGACCACTGATGTTTCTGTCACGCTACAGCCTTCAGTGGAAATCTCTCATCTGCAAAACCAGAGCCAAGTCTTTAGTGTTTTTATTAATGACTATAATTTATTATCGTGGTTTGAGGACACTCACACACGTTCGTACATGTGACATATGCGCAGCTATATCTGTGTTTTACTACTCCCATTGACATATTTTAAAACTAGAAAAGCAGGTGAAGAAAATGATTGTAAAACCTAATTCCTAAATACATATATATTAACATGGTAGTGTACTTCTGACAGATGTGTAAGTGCCCACCAAAAGGAGTGAATAACATAGATATTAATCTTTTGTCAGTACTGAGAAATATAATCATTACTTGAGAAAAATCTTATTTTCTTATGCAAGTTCTTATATCTGTATTTTGAAAGCAGATAGTTGCAGTGCTTTGTTCCAAGAAGGGACAATCAAATTTGGAATTTTTGACATTCTTGCCAATGTCACTCTGTCTCCAGCAGCAGAATAACTAACAGCTGCTGATCAACAGAAGCTGAGAGCGCTGGCACTTACAACCGTAAAAGCAAAAACTGCAACTCTACTGTGTGGTTTAGTTGAACTTGCAGTTCAAACTTGGATGATTAAACTTGAAATAACATGGAAAAAAATTACACTTTTTAAGTTTATATGAATTTGCGATTTTAAATTGCAAAATTTAATTCTAATACACTATAGGAAAATTTGTGACAACCACCACAGAGCAAACGAGGCTATTTCTCACCCTTCACCTACCAGAAATCCTTGCCACAATCCATGCAAGAAAGGCACTGGCAGCTTCTGCAGATGTTTACATGTTTTTCAACTTGTGCTTTCTTCACTGACTCCCCACACGCGTTGCATGTGAACACTACCATGCTGGTGAGTGATCAGTAGCTTCTGTGAAACGGGTACAATCTTCTTCCTCCCCAGACAAGCACAGCCCTACAAATACAAGGAAGTGATCTTACTTCTAGAATTTGAGAGAATCACAGAATCTTCAGGGTTGGAAAGGACCTCTGAGATCACCGAGTCCAACCATAGACACACAACCCCCCCTACAATCTTGGCCGCTCGAGCATGCCCTGAAGTGCCACATCTACACGTGTCTTAAATACCTCCAGGGATAGTGACTCAACCACCTCCCTGGGCAGGCTGTTCCACTGCCTGAACACTCTTTCAGTAGAGTAATTCTTCCCAATATCTAACCTAAACCTCCCCTGCCCCAACTTCAGACCATTTCCTCTGGTCCTATCATTCACCTGGGAGAAGAGGCCAGCACCCATCTCTCTACAACCTCCTTTCGGGTAGTGGTAGAGGAAAATGAGGTCTCCCCTCAGCCTTCTCTTCTCCAAACTAAACATGCCCAGTTCTCTCAGCCTCTCCTCACAGGACTTGTTCTCTAGACCCCTCACCAGCTTGGTGGCTCTCCTCCGGACATGCTCCAGTACTTCAATGTCCTTCTTGCAGTGAGGGGCCCGGAACTGAACACAGGACTCTAGATGCCGGTTCACACTTCCCCTCCCACCCTTCCGTCCCGCTCCTCGCCGCAGACCCATCTCCGCTGGGACCAGGCCGGCAACCGCCGCTGGGCCACACGGAGCGGGAAGACCGGCCGGCCGGCCTGTGCCACCGCCCCCCGGGCACCTCCGCTCCTCGGCGGCGGGCGGGCAGGCCCATGCCATGCCGCCTCACGCCGCTCTCTGGTACCGCTCCCTGCCTTCCACCCCCCTTCGCCTCCCCGCACCTCAACCGCAGCCTCCAACCGCCGCTCCGCGCGGCACGTGCCGCCACTGCCCTGCCCCCTCTGTCCCTCCCCGCCGCCGCTGCCCCGCAGAGGAAACGGAAGAGCAAGGAGCGGAAGCGGAAGTTCGCTGTCGATGCCGCTGGTGGGGCTGGGGCAGCCGCCGGGCGGCCGCGCAGGGATGGAGCTGGAAAGCGGCCGTAGCCGGTAAGAGCTGAGCTGAGCGGGGCCGGTTTCTTCCCCTCGGCCGCTCTCCCCGCCTCCGCCAGGCCGCGCCGCCTTCCCCCCGCTGAAGACCGTGTGGCGGCCCCGTCCTCCCTCCGTGGCGGTTGGGGCTCGGCCCACCCTCGCCCTGGCGCCCTGCGGTAGCGGCTGCTTGAGCCCCGTTACCGCAACCCCGCCTTGCTCCGCCTGCGGTGTCTCCGCGCCTTGCCACGGTCTTGTCTTCTGAGGCAGTCCCTTCCTCCGCCCCCCCTTCTCCGTGCTACGCCTCCAGCCGGAGCTTTCGCCGGGCAAGGCCGAGGGAAGCTTGAAATGGCAGCTTAAGCATAAACAGCGCCCGTATCGCTGAGGTTCCTCTTGCCCGGGAGCATCTCAGCATGTCCGCCTTCTCCCTTGGGAGACGGGCATCCGATGGCTGAGAGGGTCCGAGTTCATGGGTGGTTAAAGTACTTGCAAGGTGCCGTGGTGGGAGACGTGCAGAAAGCAAGCAGTTCTCTGCCAAACAGATGTGGTTTCCTTATTTTAAAGCCTGGTTAAAAATCTATGATAATAAATAGAAAAAAAAAATAAAAGTACAATGCAACAGCCCACCTGACTCCAACAGGAGGCAGTGAGTCACGGAGCAACAGCATAAATTAAATTGTGGAGCTTTTAAGTGCTCATAGGAATTGAGAATGGGGGCAACAGCTTTCTTCTCATGTTTAACCCAAGGTGTTTTTTCTGCTTCATTCGTTAGTTTAGAAGACTAGAAGTTTTAATTGTCTTGGAATTTTCCTTTCATATTTACAAGGGAGGAGATTTATCATTTCCAAAAAAAAGAAGTATAAAACTGGATGTAAGCGTGTTGTGTGAGAATGTTACTTGTTTTCCCTTCAACCTGTTCAAAGAAGTATCTTCTAAAAGAGACTTTATTTTGTATTGAACAAAAATTTAGCATACTAACTTCTAATGAATCAGATCCATGTGGGAACGTGCTTAGCTACAGCAGCAACAAATATGGCATAAAAAAATGCTAGTACAGTGTTCTTCCTTTTCAATTAGAGCGTTCAATCTCCAAACACTATTGATTTTGTAGGTGTGATATGTTTTTGCCTTAGAATCTAATTGTTGAAGTTGCCTAAATTGCTTTTTGTTGTTGTTACAGAGCTCAGTTTATTGGCAGCGCCATTAGCACATTTTTGTGGAAGTTCTTTGTTGTAAGCAAAACTTCATTAAAATGGGTATTTCCTGTATATATATTGCTGTATTTCAACTGGTGAGCAAAACTGTGGCATATCTTTGATCAGAAAAATGTCATTAGAGCTCACGATGCAGGTGTAAACTGAAGTCTGTTTCCTTTGGGAGCAAAACCAAACTGTACAAATGTTCTTCATATTCTAAATTCATTTTGCGATTTAATATTTAAAATTCATCTTAGCGTTTTATTTCATTGTAGGTAATTTAAGTGATTTTCTAGCATGGACACTGTTGCTAGCCATAGTTGTCATCTTCTCCAGCAGCTACATGAACAGCGCATTCAGGGTCTTCTCTGTGACTGCATGCTGGTGGTAAAAGGTGTCTGCTTCAAAGCACACAAAAATGTATTAGCTGCTTTCAGTCAATATTTCAGGTATGTGATAGAAAATTCTTCTTTTAAAAAAGTGAAGTAAATGCTGTTGGTTGAGGTTTTCTCTGAGAAGGTTATCTTTCTCTGATAGTTGCAGACTAAGTAAGTGTTTGAGTGTAAAAGGAAAAGTACTGTTTTCCCAGAGATAAATCTGTATCAAGTATTTAATCTAATTAAAAACTGTGGCAATCCTAATTTCTTTTGTAGATATACGTAGCTAACTGCTACACTGTTTGAGTTTGGCATTTTGTTGATCCTTACTTACTGTGCCTCATATAATGATGCTGGCATCAACCTACATTCAGTATTTCAGTATGAAAAGATAACTCTTTACGAGAGCCTAGTAGAGGACACAGAGCCAGATAAGGGATACAATTGATGAAACTTAATGTTATCAATTTCCAGATCATGTGAATTGTTCCTTCAGTTATATATTCAAAATAAAATGTGAATATATATTTTGTTATTGCATCTCTTCTTTAGAACAGATTCACAGAGGCAACATCTGTGTTTTAAAGTATACAGGTGGCCCGTGAAGCCAAATCTCTGTTTTCTTTCCCCCCTGTGTAGTCCTCATTGATCCCCCAAATTCTAGGGGTGTTGGATCCCCCAACTTAGTGTTTTATGTTAGTTATGAGTAAGCTGTTAGATCTGGCAGTTTTTAGATCTTACTTCTTGAAACATCTCTAAAGCTTGACTACCAATTTTTATGTAAGAATTTTTTTTTTAATGTTATGACCAGGGAAAAAAGTTGAGAGATATTTTTCTTTTTTCTCTTCTAGTGTTGTAATCCTGATGCTGAAGTGAAATTATGCTCAAGGACTGAATTTTTAAAATAGTTCAAAAGAACTAGGTGTCCAACTGTTACTGAAATTCAATGGGATATAAGTGACTAATTAATTTAAACTCTCAACCCAGATCTGTTTATTATAGTTCTGGTTTTAACTTAGATAGTATGGGACTGGGTTTATGAAAATTTGGATGTAGGCACCGGCTTTAGAGTAGCGTGTAAGTATGAGGACAGGACAACTTAAGCAGCATGGGGATGCATCTGAAACTCTGCATTTCTAAAGTTTAAGCCTGGACTCTCATTTGTTTAAGATTCGGAGCTTGTTGATACTCTGTCCACCTAATTTGTGAGTCAACCCACAAAAAGGAATCATCAAGTTTAGGGTATTTCCTAGTGTAAGAAAATAGGTACAAAGGAGTGACTTGACCCCGTTTATACGCCATTGTTTACTGTGACAGTATCAGGTTAGAGGCTGGGGGGTTTACTGGAAGGGGGTGAAGTTCCTGACTGAGACAGAGTATGAACCCACTTAGTCTAGGACTGGTTACACATGTGAGGAGCTACAGCTCTGATGCTAACAATACTTTACATCAAATAGCAAGAAATCTGTGAATTCAGACACTTTAAGGATTCAATGACAATTCACTGGGTGTTGCTGGGCTGCTGTTTTAGGCTCATGTGCTCGTGCTTTTCATTATTTTTTTTTTGCTTGGTTCTCATTCAGTAACAGAAAAAATAGGTTTTTTTCTGAATGTGAGACAATATATTGAAAATAATGCCATTTTCTTGTTTACTATTACCATCCTCTCACCTACCTGTGAAGAAAAAGCCAATAACAACTTCTAGTAAGGTTTACTGATAAAGTTTGATGGACAAGCTCAGTTACCAAGAAGAGAGTAGTTTAGCTGACTTTGAGGTCTCTCTTCTTTTTGCTGGAAAATTTCTCTTGTCCTGTTTCATTTGCCAGGATGGAAGGAGAAACACTGTTCTGAGTCAACCAACCTTTGCAAATAGTCTGTAAATGTGACCTGATGTAGGTGTTCCTGCTCTGGCAGGGGGATTGGACTAGATGATCTTTCAAGGTCCCTTCCAATCCCTGATATTCTGTGATTCTGTGAAATGCACCACTGTACCTAATCTGTAAAGAACATTGGATAGGGTAAGCACAAGTATAGGGTGTGATTTCAAAACATTCAAAAATAGAAAATGAAAGTTACATAAAGGATAATTTGCTTTGATTTACACTTTAAGTGTTCTAGTGTAGGACTAATATATAAGACAAGATTGAGCAGTTTTGAGATGCCCATCTGTGAAAACACAGTGATCTAGATAAGACCATGTAGTATAAATTCATGTCTTATGCCAAGCAGTCTGTTTTGAAGTGTATGTGTATTTGGTTGTTTGGTTGGTTTTTTTATCAAAGTGTCTGTGAATTATTTGTGTTTGTGGTTGAACATTTGCCTTATTTTATCAGGACCCTTTTCCAGAATTCTTCAGGCCAGAAGAATGATGTCTTTCACTTGGACATTAAAAACGTAGGTGGGATAGGCCAGATCTTGGACTTCATGTACACCTCTCACCTGGATCTCAGCCAGGACAATGTACAAGCTATGTTGGATATTGCGCAGTGTCTCCAAGTGCAAAACGTGCTGAACATTTGCCACACCTTTTTAAAATCTTCTACAGCTGTCGAACAAACAGCCAGCATGCCTTGTAACAGCGTATTTTCACTGCAGAATACTTTGACTGCAGATACCAGCTGTACCAATGACGGTTACGGAACAAACCTATTGCACGAGTGTTCACCTGACACACAAGCTAATAAAGTCCTGGCTGACCACCATCCTCACGCCTCACAGTCTGTTAATCTTCACACACCCGCAGGTGATGTGCAGAAACAACCACAAGACTCCTTAGATGGCAACTGCACAGAGCTTCCATTTAAACAATCAAATTACTATTATAAACTACGCAACTTTTATAGTAAACAGTTCTATAAGCAAAATGCTTGCTCTAATCATGAGAGAGTAGCAGAACAATCCTTTTCTTACAACACATCTACAGAAGTAAACACAGTAGAGAATAATTCTTGTACCATCAATCACTCTGAGTGTATTCTGGAAACCTCTGATCATTTACCATCAAACTTTCTAGTTCCAGCTGTGAATGAAGCTGCTCCAGACCAAGATGCAGAAAGCGCACTTACACAGCCCACCAAACAGATGCGGCTGAAAAAGGCAATACACCTCAAAAAGTTAAATTTTCTAAGATCTCAGAAATCTGCAGAGCAGCTGCCTGAGCCTAAAAGAGATGACAGTAAAGTAACAGGAGTAACTGAATCTGTAAGTGAAAGTACCGTGGATGTGACAAATGTTAGAGCTAATGAAGAAAAAGAAACTGAAGATGTAGTGAATTCTGAGAATTTTGAACAAGCTGTTGAAATTGAAAGATCTCAAGGTCCTTTGGAACAAGAAGGGCAATCACAGACTCTTCAGTCACAGAGGCAGTATACTTGCCAATTATGTGGGAAGGCTTTCAAACATCCAAGCAATTTGGAGCTCCACAAAAGGTCTCATACAGGTACAGTTATCAACCAAATATTTCAGTTAAAGAGGATGTCTTGTGTCTCTTGATTCAGATGTTCAGGGTCTACTTTCAAAAGCTGGTGGGCTTTTTGTTTTTTAATGAATGATCATACATGAATAAAGACACTAAGACTGAGTTTAGCTGAGGGTTGTAGTAAAGATTTCTCCTTCATATTTGGTGTTTTTTTAGGGTTCTTCTTCAAAGAACATTGTGTAGTATTTCAATGAAAATTTCATTTTTGTTGCACTTAGAAGAAGCATTTCTAGTCAGTTTGTCAGATGGCCCAGAAGTCCAAGTCAGATAACAATGAAAAGTATAAATGGATAAAAGAAGATACAATGACTGTTCTAGACAACCTCATTTCTTTCTGATTGTATAATTCATTGTAAGATGCAAGTGATTAAGACTGGGTGGTCGTTTCTTTTTAACCTCTATAAATTTGTTCAGAAATTAAGTTATACCTTTTCCCAAGTGTCAACAACTTTCATTGTATTTACATAGAGGGTAATGCTCTTGCAGACAAATAGGCTGCAGAGTGAATGGGAATTTAGAATTAATTTACTTTGTTTTTAAAACTCACAGGAAATATTCTTTTTAAACCTAGCATAGATTTATTTCTAAGTATCTTTTTATTCTAGTGAAAAGCAAGACCCAGTCTTAACTTTGAATTAACTAATTTGTTCAGTTTAATCCCTGTGTTCTATTCTATTTCTACAATTTTAGATATGTTTTTTAAAGGGTTTTTAAGAATTACCTTAGCTGCTCAGGTATCACCATTGATTCTAAGTCCCTGACAGACGGCACCAAGTGATAATGCTGCTGAATACTTTTTGCCTTTCTTTTTCCCTGTATTAAATGTGCAAATCCACCTCTCAGTACTGTCAAATAAGCATCACTTTGCAAATGACCGTATGTGTATCCGTACTTTGACAGCAAATATATATCCCTCTTAACAGACATTAATTTATTTTGTTAATTGATCCTCAGTATTAAGAATTTATTTTTCTGTGTTATTAGTAGAAAAATTTTTCCAGAACCTGAAAGCATGAACATTTTGCATTATCTTTCTAAAGTTTTTACTTGGTATCTCTGACTACTTCTGTATTACTAATACTGTTTATTTTTCTAAACTGGTCTCCTGTGAAAGAGTTCCATGTGTCTCTGACCTAGATCCTCTCTCTTTCCCCTTGTATTTTTTTGAATCTATTATCTGATTTTAGCTGGCATCGTCAGGCAGATTTTAATATCTTAGAAATTTCATGAAAGCAGGGGATCAGGTAGGAGCTGTAGCATCTAGAGAAGTCCCAGCTGAGGGAAACTGAAGTTGCTAACATGACAGTTTGTGCTAGAGATTCTATGTTAAAGAGAAATGAGAAACCTGTTAGAATTTGCCCGTCCTTAGACATCTTAATCGTTGGAAAGAATTTGGATTTTGTGAGTTCAGGACACAGAGTGTATCATCAGTAAGTTCACAGACGACACCAAGTTAAGCAGGAGGGTTGATCTGTGAGGCTTTAGGGAGGCTTTACAGAGAGACTTGGATAGATTGAATTGATTGGCCAACGTNTTTTGAATCTATTATCTGATTTTAGCTGGCATCGTCAGGCAGATTTTAATATCTTAGAAATTTCATGAAAGCAGGGGATCAGGTAGGAGCTGTAGCATCTAGAGAAGTCCCAGCTGAGGGAAACTGAAGTTGCTAACATGACAGTTTGTGCTAGAGATTCTATGTTAAAGAGAAATGAGAAACCTGTTAGAATTTGCCCGTCCTTAGACATCTTAATCGTTGGAAGGAATGATTTTGTGAGTTCAGGACGCAGAGTGTATCATCAGTAAGTTCACAGACGGCACCAAGTTAAGCAGGAGGGTTGATCTGTGAGGCTTTAGGGACGCTTTACAGAGAGACTTGGATAGATTGAATTGATTGGCCAACGTTAACTGTATGAACTTCAACTAAGCCAAGTGCCAGGTCCTGCACTTGGGCCACAACAACCCCATACATCACTACAGGCTTGGGGAATTGTGTCTGGAGAGCTGCCTGGCAGAAAAGGACCTGGGGGTTCTAGTTGACAAGCAGCTGAATATGAGCCCGCAGTGTGCCCAGGTGGCCAAGAAAGCTAATGGCATCCTGGCTTGTGTAAGAAGTAGTGTGGCCAGCAGAAGTAGGGAAGTGATTGTCCCCCTGTACTCAGCACTGGTGAAGGCCACACCTTGAGTATTGTGTCCAGTTCTGGGCACCTCAACAGAAGNTTAAGAGTCGTTTAGATGTGGTGTTGGGAGATATGGTGTAGGGGAGAACTTTGTAGAGTAGGGCTGATGGTTGGACTTGATGATCCCAAGGTTCTTTTCCAGCCCAAATGATTCTGTGATTCTATGGTGTCCACCAAACTACTTGTTTTTTCAAAGAGTGTGTTGCTCAAGACTGAAGTATTGTATATTTCCGAGTCTGGTAAACTCTTTAAAATAGGAGGTTGAAAGTTTAGTCTATCTTTTCTAATGTATTGTAACATAAAGGTTAGGGGAGTGGGCTGGGTATTAAGCTTTAGAGAAGAAAGAGACCATACCCCCCCCATACAAGTGTTTTACAATATTTTTTTCTTTAGACACAGCACAGCCAGCAAATGCATACAAGTCTAGGAAATAGGGAGAAAGTGCTGCAGTAGCTTTGCAAGGGTATTTATGTGCAATGAATTTCTTTGTTCTTATTTGAGGTCTGTCTATTTACATGTGCTTCCACTCAAGCTCTGGTAGATGTTTCAGGTTCCACAACCCTGTCTGGTATAAAACTAGCTTTATACATTGGGTGAGAAATGTGATCCTAGACTTGGTTTTATTGTTGCTATCCTTCTCCAGTAGTCTGAATATGCATTGGATTCAGAAATTTCATGCTGCTTTTCATAAACTGTGTTGTTCCAGTAGTTTTCAAAAAATTCCAGACTTGAATGTTACTTAAGGTGGCATTAACTTTCTTCTACAGATGTGCTAAACTGATAAAGTTTAAGAGCATAAGTTTAGCAAATAATCAGCATACCAAAGAATGATGGAAAAATGAAGGCAAGAATATGACTAGGTATACCTGTTTGCTTCCCTGTTATTTTTGGGTCATGTTAAGTTGCTTTTAAATATCCAACTAGTGCAAAAAGAGAACTTGGAAAATTGCAGAGGATAGCGAATAGGATGTTAACATAGGAAGGATCTAGAGCTGAAGGTACTGGCCACCCAGTATCATTAATACTGGGTGTTCTGGTAGTTCAGTAATGGAAGTCTACACTAAAAATCATTTCCATTAATCTGCCAACATCTCATACCCTCCACCCCCGTGGAAAGAACTCATGGCCCCATGGAAATATGGAGCAGAGTTACACTGTCATGTTGTTCCTCAAGCTTTTTATTCTGAGCTTTGCTTGAGCAAGTTGTCAGCCTTCTCTGCCTTAGTGGGTCCTGCTCCTCACCTTTGCCTTCTCTTCAGGAACACACCATTTCTGCCTTTATGCCTTTCTCCTCTGGAGCTGGCACACCACTGCGTTAGTGCCACTACTGTATACTTTATCTTCATCTCTTCTTGCAGAGAGTTAAAGAAGAAGGATGCAACAGAAGATAGAAAACACAAGGCAGTCCAAGGGTTCAACAGTCAAGCCCTCTGGGTGTTTATTTAAGCACTGTTTTAATTGTAGTTCACTATCTGTCTTCCCATTACATGTAGAGAGCAGGATGCTTTCCTGTTTGCCTTCTTTTAAGGCTCAAGATACAGTCTCACCAGTGATAGGTAGAGAAGAATCATATGCAGTTTACTAGCAGCATTCCTGCTAATCTGCCCAAGGGAGCAATTAGCCTCACTTTACCTGAAGGGTGCTACAACTCTGTAAGTAATTCAGTATTTCTGCTAGAATTCATTATTGGAATAGGCTACTTGATGTGCCTGGTGGTGTGGAGTTTTATGCAGGTGTGGAATTGTTCTCCAAAAATTAATTTCATGTTTCTTTTCAAACAAAACACATTTTTTTTTGTTTTATCTTTATCATGGGGAAAAATACCCCTCCGATTCTTTGTACATTAGTGCACTTGTAACAAGGCTGGATGCAGCCTACAACAACAGTTTTGATAAATTTGAGTCTCCAATTTCCTTCCTCCCCCTCTTGTTATTTCAGGGTGTATTTCTGTTCAGGTAATAGTGTCAACAGTAACTTTTGGGTTTTTTTAGCATAGGTAATTTCCACAGAAATTGCTCATGGTGTTTTTGTTCTCCATTTCAAATTACCTTGATGCTTTTATGGTTGTCAGAAGCCTTCCCAGTTGCCACAGGTCTGGCTCCCTGTTGGTTTCATTTATATTTGTGTTGTCGGTATCAGAAGTTTTAGTGTTTTGTGAATTTAGAGCCATAATGAAATCAAGCCTCAGTGCTCTTTATAGCTGAGTTATTGGTTTCGTAATTTTTATCTTTAATTGAATTAAAGCTTTATTGAAGCTTCAGCAAGATTCCCCTTCTTCATTAAGCAGAAAAAGTAGATAAAGCCTCAAGTTTTCGACTAACTGTGAGATTGCTATCTGTGAAGCCACAAAACTGTGTGTGTTTTTACTCTCTGCTTTAAAATCCAAGAGAGCTGCATTTAGTCCTTGATCCTGGAATATTTTGAAAGAACATCACCTGTATTTGGCAGCAGAGAAGAGAAATGGAACCTCAACACCTGGATATTGTAGATGTTGCTTGTAACACTTCCAAGGATAAAGGAAGAATACTTATCTAGAGAATTCTTGCTGGAAGAGAAGGCTACAAATAGCCAAGAATTGTTCTGTAAAATCATGAAAATTATAATTAAAAAAGTAAATAAGAATCTTTAGACAGATTTTGAATCAGCACCAAGATGAAACACAGTGTAAGACATGGACAGTGTGATAGAATGCACACTCAGCAAGTTTGCCAATGACACCAAGCTGTGTGGTGCAGTCGACACGCTGGAGGGAAGGGATGCCATCCAGAGGGACCTGGACAGGCTTGAGAGGTGGGCCTGTGCAAACCTCATGAAGTTCAGCCAAGCCAAGTGCAGGGTCCTGCACCTGGGACACAGCAATCCCAAGCACAAATACAGGTTGGGTGGAGAATGGCTGGAGAGCAGCCCTGAGGAGAAGGACTTGGGAGTGCTCATTGATGAGAAGCTCAACACGAGCACTGGCAGCCCAGAAAGCCAACTGCATCCTGGGCTGCGTCATAAGAAGTGTGGCCAGAGGTGATTCTACCCCTCTGCTCTTGTGAGACCCCCACCTAGAACACCACGTTCAGCTTTGGAGTCCTCAGCACAAGAATGATGTGGACCTGTTGGAACAGGTCCAGCAGAGGGTCATGAAGCTGATCAGAGGGATGGAGCACCTCTCCTATGAAGACAGGCTGAGGGAGCTGGGGTTGTTCAGCCCGGAGAAGAGAAGGCTCTGGAGAGACCTTACAGCAGCCTTCCAGTATCTGAAGGGAGCCTACAGGAGAGTTGGGGAGGGACTCTTCATGAGGGGGTGTAGCAATAGGACAAGGAGTAATTGTTTTAAATTGAAAGGGAGATTTAGATTAGATACTAGAAAGAATTCTTTACTGTGAGGGTGGTGAGGCACTGGAACAGGTTGCCCAGAGAAGCTGTGGATGCCCCATCCCTGGAGGTGTTCAAGGCCAGGTTTGATGGGGCTTTGAGCAACCTGCTCTAGTGGGAGATGTCCCTGCCCATGGCAGGGGGGTTGGAACTTGATCTTTAAGTTCCCTTCCAACTCTAACCATTCTATGATTCTATCTCTTTTTCCTTCTGGGAGTATCTGCATTCAAAATCACAAAGATTTACATAATTTTGCTTCCCTGTACCTGTGGATTATGTATGTCCTTTTAATGTGCAATTAGATTCATGAAAATATCACCAGAAGTTTTGACTGTCATTTAATTCAGTGGTATTTGAGCATTATCGTTGTTTTTAAAATTCCAGAAGATGCACAGAGATTTTTATCAACAGTGGAAAATTAAGGAAACCAAGAACTAAGCAGAGAAAAAGAAATACCTGTATGAAATAGTGTAGAGGAGAAAAAGTGATTAGAAAAGCATATTTTTCTCAAATGAACAGGTAGAGAACTGAAGTGTTGTGCAGTCAACGTTGCAGATTGAGAGTCAAATTATTTTGAAAAGTGAAAATGGGCTGCACTATTTTTACTGAAGCTGCTCGTGTGTTTTTGGGGATTCAAGAATAGCAGTGTTGTATGTATAAATTCAGAATTTTGGAGGACAATACTTGGGTTACTTACCAGATACCCTAATAAAGAAGAAGAAGTTGAAGACAGGTGTGTGCCGGAAGTGAACAGCTGCATGCTGATCAGAGATGGATGATACAGGTTGAACAGAAAAACCAGAATCCTTCAAAATTAGCTTCTCTGCATTCCTTCCCCCTTTTTTTTTTTTTAAGAGTAGGCCTTTGTGTGTACAAGTGAAGAAACTGGTGCACTTCCCACAATTGCTGTTGTTGTTGTAGGACCTTGTCATCTGTTCTGCTCTTCCTGGAGGTATGGTACCCCTTTCATTTGGAAAAAAAATATTTAAAAAAAAAAAATCACAAAACACTCCTATTCGTATCAGAACTCTTCTACCTACTTGTTTTGAAAGAGAAATTCTGTTGCCGAGCAAGTCTGCTTTACAGGCTTAATGGTAAATACTGTACTTCCCTCTTGAATTTTCCCTTAAGTATATGGGTAAGTGTCCCTTTGGGGACGTTTTCGCTCTTACATTCCACCTTTTAAAAGGAAACGTACCAAATAAAACATTTGTGGTTTATTGCAACTATTAGAAGTTCTGTTCTGTTTCTTCTCCTTTTAGGTGAGAAACCTTTTGAATGTAACATTTGTGGGAAACACTTCTCACAGGTGGGAATATTTTATATTATGGTATATTTACACTTGAAAATGAAATGCATCTATGTGTTGATTCTAAAAAGAAACGTGGTTTTAAGTCTAGAGATATTTTCTGTTCAAAGACAGACTTGACTTTAGGGATAAAAGATTAAAATGTCTTACTTGAAAATAACGTGAAATGTTTGAGATTTCTTTGATATATTCTGTACCTTTGATTCTGTCTGCTCTCAGTAGATGTGTTATGTATTTTATCTTCAAATGAATGTTTAACTGTACAGAGCCAGAACCTGGTTTGAAATAGAGAGAACATTCAGACTGTGCCTTATGGTTCAGGATATGTTGTGAATAGCATTTTTACAGTGTCTGAAAAAAATACAGGTTAGAACTTTATTTAATGTTGTATTCACGAGACTGTTTCATCTTCCTAAATGCCATAAATTATTTAGCAGATTTTTTGGAGTCAGTTTCCTTCTATGAAGAACAGCGTGGTCTGAAGTGACAAAGCTCAGCTGGGATTTAAAAAAAAAAAACCCAAAACACTCTTGTGAAATTTGCTGCCTACATATGGGACATACACTTTGGTTGTCTCAATTTGCCCTCCAATGCTTGCTTACTCTTCTGGGTACAACGATTCATGTGTATTTCTACAAATTTGGTACCTAGTTGTCTCACATTTCCAAAGTGTCTTCTTTTTTTTTCTGTTGGAATATGTGCACTGAAGTACAGGAGACAATAGCATAACTTTATGCTAACATTAAATAACAATTATCATTGAGTAACTTTGGTCTTTCTTATGGTTTAAGGATTATGTGGTCTCTTCCTACCCACCTACCAGTCCTTGCACTGCTCTTGCCCCAGTTTTGCAGACCCCCAGTACAACTTCTGTGACTCATGAATCTGATGCAGTTCCGTCCTCTGCTGTTCCTAAACATGACTTTTTAGTGAGCATCCAGTGAGCAATACTGTTTCATCATGCTTATCAAGCCATTTTAGCAAAACTGGGTCTGCTTGTTAGGCAAAGAAGGTGCATTTTCACTCATTTGGATGGCTGAAATTCTAGTTATTAAAAGAAAAACATGGATATTTCCGAATTCCATTAACAGTACTTTTTGGCAAATGGAATGGTATTCTGTACCATTACTGTGGGGGAAGAGGAAATAAATAAAAGAATCCCATGTTCAGAGTGTACGAGAGGAAGGACAGACAACTCATGCAACCTGGAATGCACCTCTTCAATAAAAGCAAACAAACAAAAACCCCAACAAAGCTGGGATTTTCTGCCTTTTAATTAAACACTTCAAGCACTCTCCTCCTTTTTCCTCCCCGTTACCTGACTTGCCTGAAAGGTTGTAGGTAGACACACACGGGAACTTTTATATTTCTCTTGAATTGTGCAAATAAGTGAAACTCCACCTAACAGAAAGACGTGAGGATAATAGCTATTTACTTTTTGCTTAAACAACCATCTCTGATCTTGTTCTTGATCTTCTCAGCCTACAGGCACAGAAATAGTAACGCTTTTCTAATTTAAGCCTTCATGTTCTGTGCCTTTGAGACAGTGATGTTGTTGTGTCTGAGAGTGTGTCTGCGTCTGCCGACTGTAACTGACATTCCCTGTTTTGGAATGTCAAACAGAAAATGAAGAAAGCGGGGAAAATTGACATGGGAACTCATAGTCTGGAACAAATAACCATAAATGTCTTTGATTTGGGGAGAAAGAGGTTCCTTTTGTACTTCCAAGCCTCCGTCTTCCCTGTTGCTGCGTGGTCCTCCTCTGGCTGGTGATGCAGGATATTGTGTTTTACCTTCTCTTGCAGAGCTGCTTTTGGGGAACCATATGCACTAGTTGCTTCATTTTAAAAGCACGCCAGATATAAATGGACCAAGTCTAGCACATCTCTCTAGTTCCCAAAGTCCTGAGGAGTGGTACACAACCAGTGTCAGTAAAAGGATTCTTCTGAGCATTCTTTTTTTTTCTTTCACTGAAATGCTGGCAGAAATCCTCATATGCCTTTTCATTGGGGTGGCATATTATGCCTTCCTTAACCAAGGTGATGTGCCACCTTAAAAGCTTAGGAAGAATACAAGTTACTGATGGTTTTGCCTTTTTTATCTCAGCACAGTTAATAACAAACTTTTGCCCTCATTAGGAGGAATTGGTATAGGCTTGTAATAAAGAAGTGAATCTACTTGCTATTCTTCATTAAATGTTTTAATCCTGGCTTAAAATACCCATCTGGGAACTATTTCAGAATAATTGTTGCACTTCAAACTCTGTCTTTATCCAGAATAACTTTCAAATGCCTACGATATGGGTTATTTTTATGACGTGGGTAGAGGTAAAAGTTCTGTCTTTTGTATGTTTCTCCCAAATGCACCTCTGCATAAAATCCCTTGTCTTTGCAAAGCACAAATTGCTCCATGGAGAAGTCAGATTAGTTTCCTCCTTCATCAGAAATCAGCGCCTAATGCCTCTCGTTGAATGGATTTCAGTATTATGAAGTTGGGCCTGAGAGACTAGTGCTTCAGCCATACTGCTGTGTGAAAAACTTTGTGGGGGATAAACCCCTCTCAGGGTTCAGTGATCCACTTAATATTGTCTGCAGTACTTCAGGTCTGGTATGTTATAAACTCTGATTACAGTGATTGATCATCACAGGTAAATTTATTATCTAAAGAAGGAGGAAGAAATTACTGACAGGTGTTCTTTTTGTTGTCTCACTGTGACTAAGGAGGACTTGGTAATCTTTGCATCCCCAATTTTCTTTCCTGATTGGCAGGACTTCATGTTCCTTTAGTGTACTTAGATAAAACCAGGCAGTTTTCCATCAGACAGAATCGAAGGGTTAAGAACTGACTGTGGGAGTATGCCCAATTTGTGGAATATCTGCAGCTCTTCTCTCCCGACTAACTGTATCTTGTGCTTTGAGAGCTGGACTCTCAGTGGATTAGCCATTCAGAAATACCAGTTGCTTTAAAAAAATTTTTTTAAAAAGTAAGAGTAAGATGGTTTTGTCTAGTCATTATCTGGTTTGCCTGCTAGACTAGTATGATTTTTACAGGATTGGGAAAGATATGAAATAAAAATTAGTTGCCAGTAATCCATTTGTTCATGTCTGTACTTGCTGTTCCATTTTCTTTTGATATGAGTAAATATTGATAGGTTTGGAGCACTTTTTTGTTTTTATTTCATGTTTTGACAAATGTTTACCCTATTATTTTGTTTTTAACCTCCTGGTAGGTGAAATGAGACATCCTGTTGTACCAATATTTTATTGGTAGGACAGGGAAAATGAGACTAACATGAACCACATTACTAGTAAGTTTTCTTCTTCACTCCAATCTAGACAGTATAATTTTAATTTATATTTGGATCTGTTTTCAACTATAGGTCTTTTGTTTTCAATAGGATTTGATTCCAGTCTTCCTTTTTTTTTTTTCCCACTGTTCTCATCAATATATAATTGCATACATAAACAATTTGATCCTGAGGTACGTGGTGGTCTGTCTTTACTAGATAAGAATGCTTGAGTTCCTACATGCCTTGTAGTCTTCATTGCCTTAGAATTAGGAATAAAAAGCCAATCTTACAGTTCCCATCTTTGTCTTTTTCCCTGTATCCTGCAACAGGCTATCTGAATTTAAATGTCTAAATTACTGTCCTTTCAGGCAGGTAATCTCCAGACACATTTACGTAGACATTCTGGTGAAAAGCCATACATTTGTGAAATCTGTGGGAAAAGGTGAGTAGAACTGTTCATCTTGGTAAAGGTAACATGATTAATGCTTGTGTTTTCTTTTATCTTTCTGAGAAACTGAGGGCCAAGAGCTAAGGTAGTGTACTGCTCTACTTTGTATCAAAGACAAATGTGTACTGATGGGATTAAAATATGTAAATATCTGTAGGTGTCTAGTTGCAAGTCTCAGTAAGATAAACGTGTCATCCCATATATAGTCTTCCTTATTTTTTTGAATATTGTTATTGTTAGTTAAGGATATACTGTTGTGTGTATTTTGAACAGTGTGAGTCACAGTAAACCATGTGGGTTTTTTCATTATTTGGTCATATACTTTTTGTTACAATTTATGGAAATTGTAAGGTATGGGAAACTTGATGAATTTAAGCACATCATTAAATATTTCTGCCTTCTGCTAACGAGTGACAGAAAATACACTAATTTAGGAGTAGCATTTGCGCTTAAACTAAGTTAAATGCAGAATAAACTGGTAACATTAATGGTGAAAAGGTTTTCTGGGGGTTCTTTTTCTCACACAAGTTTAATTAGACGTTACCAGCCTCAAAATGTGTTTCTTAAATGCATCCATTTAGGTACCCGTGCTTCCAATTTTACTCTTTGTTCAGAACATTATAGTTTATTTCCACGTGATACTCAGTTTAGGAGAATAAGGGATTTATAAAGACAGTAATTGTCTGTCTGTATTCTGTTACAGATTTGCTGCTTCTGGTGATGTTCAGCGTCATATTATTATTCATTCTGGAGAAAAGCCTCACCTGTGTGATATCTGTGGCAGAGGTATGTAAGGACCAAAGTTTCTGCCTCCGAGGTTTTTTGATTGAAATGTGAGGAGTCTTATTAATCTTGGTGTCCCTCCTGTTTTTCTAGGATTCAGTAACTTCAGTAATTTAAAAGAGCACAAAAAGACCCATACAGCAGATAAAGTATTCACCTGTGATGAATGTGGGAAGTCATTCAACATGCAACGAAAATTAGTAAAGCACAGAATTAGGCATACCGGAGAGAGACCATACAGCTGTTCAGCATGTGGTGAGATTTACTGTGCATAGCTTGGTTGTATCTTTGCTTTTTGAATGATAGGTAAAAGTTCTTATGTCAGGAGAGTAGCAGTTAAGCTGTCTTGCATACTTGATAATCTTTCATGTGGTGTATTAAACTCCTTGAGCTGCTGAAAAGAAGTTCAAAGTGAATTTCAGTGGAAGAACAGAGAAAGGAAATGAGGAATCAACATTAGATGGGTACATGTTTGCTAGTAAAGTACTGATAGTAGCTGCTTCAAAAATTTGGTTTATTTTCAGTATAGTTCTTTCTGATGGAAAACCAGGATTGGCATCACTTTTAGCCATCAATGGAATCTTTTTCTGTGTGGGTTTTTTTTTTTTTTTTGTTTTTCCAATTGAACACTGTTTGGACTTAACTGCAATTAACCATAGAGTTTGTTAATAACAACGTTTTGCTACTTTGCTTCAGCCTCTGAAGTGAAATCAAAGCTTGATCAATGCTTTGGACCAGAGAACACCCGTTGGCAAAATCTGCTGGATAGGTCATACTTCCAGGTGGTCTGAAAAGGGCTCTTTAATTCATGATTCATCCTTGTACAACATAGTTCTCAGAAATTGCCTTGTCTGTCCTTAGCTCCTGTGTTACTTAGCATCCATTTCTGCCCTTCTGCTTTGGTATAATTTCATTGACATTCTGATGAATCAGCTTTGGCTGTGGGTAGCTTCATGTGATAATGTCCAACTGAAGTGTGTTGTATTTGCAATGTCTTCAGGCAACAAGAAAAGCTAATTTCATCAGGAGATTTTGCATCACAGGGAGGAAATGCAGGATAAGAAAAAATAAACAACAGTTGTGTTGCTGTCATTAAAACAGGCTTATTTTCATCTTGTCCTTTAGTTGTCTTTGATTATTTTTCATTTTAGCCGGGTCGTTTTGTTCAGAGAAGGCAAAAATTGTGCAAAGAGGATCTGATCGAGCATTAAGAGAACATTGCATTATGCAAAAAAATTCACATGTATTATTGAAGTAATTTTTAATGTTACTGTTACTGCTTAATGTCTTTTTTAAAGAGAAATCTGGTCACTAGAATGAAAAGTATGATGCCAAAAATTAAGACTGCGGTTTTACTGGGTTTTCAGATAACACAGATTTTTTATTGGTATCTGTCCACACAAAATAAAATAATCTATAACCTAGATAAAATGAGATAAAATCACAAATAGTTACCAGTTTATTTCTACTACCCTAAAGAATGGGAGGTGTCTGAATCACGTAGCAATACTGGAAATTAATGCTCTCTTGTTCTTCTACACTTTGCCTTGGTTCATCCTCAGACACTTTCTTCTTTGCAGTAGGGTAATTGAGCTTATTTGAGCCTGTGGTTCTGACAACAGGCAAACAGTTGTATATTTTATTGCATTCTAATATTTACAGCAATAAAAAATAACATTACTGACACCTTCTCTGGCTAGAATATGAAAAAATGGACTGCTGTATTATGTTGGCTCAAAGTTTACCAAAAAGCTAACTTTGTCAGCACTTTAAGATAGTTTCTTGCTAATGAACAAACCACTGCTTTCTATGATGCAGTTCTGGAAGAATATATTTAGAAGCTTTTCAGCATCCTGTTTTTCCAGACAGACAAATAAAATTGATTCTTTTAAATTATTTTTTTTTTCCCCCATGAAGATTGATACAAACTGAGAGCACTTACAGCTTTCAAAACCTAATGGATATTCCCATCTCTGGAGACTAAAACTAAAGCACTGAGAAACACAAGTTAGGAAATCAGACCTAGAAGAAGAAACAAGTCATTGAATTGTAAAAATAGATGGATCTTGTTTGAACCTGTTCTAGATAAACAAAATACCCTGATTGGGACACACTGCACCTTATCACTTGATATTTTCTCCAATTAAAACACGTTTATGCACTTCTGTTAAAGAAAAAGAAAATCTTAATCTGTCACTTGTGTCTTGTAGGGAAATGTTTTGCAGGCTCTGGTGACCTGCGTAGGCACGTGAGGACTCATACAGGAGAAAAACCCTATACCTGTGAGACTTGTAACAAATGCTTCACTCGCTCTGCTGTCCTGCGGCGGCACAAGAAAATGCATTGCAAAGCCCCCGAGGAAGGTCCAAACACACTAGATGAATTTATTCAAGGGACTGAAGCTTCTGACCTTGACAAATCTCAAAGTTCTGACTCTTTTGGCCAAGAAATGTCTGTCGCGTTGCTCCCGGTGTCCGTTAAGTTTCCCGTTCGTCCAGCTGGCAGTTCAACTGAATTTGATAGTTCTGCGGATTCTTACTGTAAGTTGCGACCAATGATGCAACACCAGGACTCAGCAAACCAACAGAAACTGAACGGGGATTCTGCTAAACTCCCAAAAGCTCCAACACAGCAAACTCCACCACCGTACGCTTATGGGGATGCAGATGTGTCTTCTGCAGAAGAACCTTTACAGTCTGACAATATTCCCATGATACGTTCCTCTCTGGTGAGCTTGGACAGTCATTGCAATGACCCATTAGGTGGTCGAACATCCTCTGCTACGTACAAGAGTAGCGAAGGCCCGTTCTTCTCCAGCATGACCCTCTGGGGTTTAGCTATGAAGACCTTGCAGAATGAAAGCGAATTGGAACAATGAGGGCTCAGGTGACTGTTTCGAAACTTCTTAGAGGCATTTCATGCTAAAGTGATTGCAATTGCACTGCGGCGTAGAGGTCAGAGCTAGTTTTGAAGCCAGCTAGTGTGGATACCGGTAGAAATCAAGTTACTCATGCCCAGAACCCAGCGTAGGCAGCCTTTATACTGCTTCTCAACAAAGTTCAAATCCAGTTTTGAGGACTTTAGTTGTTCTGTGACTGCACTGCGTAGCTTGTGTGTTGCCAGGTTGTACTAAAATTTACCATTTACTAAATTTGCCGTTTAACTTGGTATTTTTTACCTGACAAGGGAGGAAAGGATGGCCCAATGTCTAATCCCATGATATGGGTACAATTCAAATATGGATTGTCAGAGTCGTGTAAGGGTGTAGATATGAAAAGAGGAAAATATTTAACAACTCCCTAGTAAACCTGAGTTTCGGTAGTGGCTTTCTTTCCAGTAGGATCATTGGTTTACATGACTTGAGTATTGTGATATTAAATTTCAATGTTAAATACTGGACAATATTTGTGATAGTGCAAAGTAACTGTATATCTAGAAACTTTATTTTTTTACAATAAAAGCCTTTTTTAGTATTTTATAAACTATTTTGCACAACAGATTATTAGTACGATGAAGACCAAGGTCAGGAAATGCGAATAAAGGGAAGTTGGTTTATGTTGTATCATAATTGCTTGATGTGTTTCATCTCTTTGTGAAAGATTTTCAATAACATCCATGTGTTCCGGGTACGTTTGCAGTGCTAACAGGGGTACCACTGCAAGAAGAGCTGCACTATAGAATAAGTGCAATCGATACACCAGTAGATTGTCTTGCATCGCAGTGAATTAGTGTAAAATATTGGCTAATTAATGGAATGAATAGACTCTTACAGGATAGAAACTTTGCTTAGAGGCCATTTTCTGCTTTGGTGCTTTGAATGGTTGCATTCATTTTCACTATAGATCTGTTGCTGCATTTCAAATTGCTTGCTACGGTCACGAGTTTTACTGGCCTAACTCTTTTCCAACCCATCAAAAAGCTTTAGTAGCTTGTTGTCAAGCTTCATGCAAAGACATTCCTTACATACTGTTGCTTCTGAAATTAAAACATACTAACCTTTTTTCTGAAGTTCATTCACAGGGTGGAAAGTCTGTTTGAAGTACATAATACTTCCTATAAGGGGTTTCAGTGTTCACCACTAGCAAGACAGCTGTAAGTACTGGCATCTCTAGTATTATACGATAAGACTGCAAGGCTTCAGAGTTGCATATGCATGGAAAGTTGTCCAACATTTATTTGGGACTACAAAAATCATATAAAACCCCCCCAAACATCTGGTTGTATAAAAATTTTTATTGTGAAAAGAAGCAGTTTGTAAGCCAAGGAGTAGATTTCAGTGTTTTGCAGCACCTAACAAGTTCTGGTGTCACTGCTATTTCAATAACACTGCAGTTCCTCTGCTGAAAAAATTCATGTTTGTGTACAACTAACAGCTGGAACTGTCTAGCTATTTATATCTACTGTCACCTTTTCCTGGTGTTGGAAAATACATTGTCACTTGTATCCCACTCAAGCACAAAAGTTCAAATCTATTATAATTGGCTAGGTCTTGGTAGAACAGGAATTAGCTTTCCTAGAGCAGGATTGTAGGCCACAGCCTGCCTTCTGTGGAATTTCAGAGACTGGAAAATACAGATTATTTTCTTTCATTTTTCATACTTTTAAATTGCTCATCACTCTCCCTACCCCCCAGGAATTTAAAACTAGCTGTTTGCTTTCTTACTGCAGTTTGTGTCTTCCCTTCCTTTACTTCACAGGGCCCTGATCCTCCCAGTTTTTTAACTGCTTTCAACCTGGATTGAAATGGGAAAGATAATATTGCTGGCCTGAGCATACCACTCCTTAAAACAAAAGAGGCAGAAAATATTTTTTTCGCTACATAAACGGAACAGTGTAAAAAAAAAAACCCAAAAAACAACAAACAGAGGCACTGGAGAGAAAACTGGGAATTTTTTTTCACCTTTCTTGTAATGCATATGTACTAGGAAGCTCTAAACTTGTATATTTATGTGTATTTCCAGCCAGTGAGGTCAAAACAAAGAAGATTTTGCTGTGCCTAGTTGTAAAAATAGGATGTAGGGTAACAACGTAGTCCTACATAGGATTAAGCACGGAACACTGTGTGTGTTTGAACCGTGAGCTCTTCTCTCATCCATTTTGCTCTTGCCTGAGCTGCTGGTGAACGCTGCAGGTCTTGGTGGAAGTCACCCACGTGCTATTCAGCAACCTGTGGGTTATGGTTCCATCCCTGCCCACGTGTGCTCGCGCTCACTCTCGCTCTGCTTTCCTTGCACCAGTGCCTAAGGGAAGATGTGGCTGTCTGCCACTCAGTAGCTCTGTAGCTTTCCCCTTGTCAGAAACTATTTTTAGATTTACTTACCCCAAGAGAAAACAGAAATTTGATTCTGTTGCTTGGAAAGGACAAAGCTGCAATTTATGAACCTCCTAACTTTTTAGGTGCCTCTGGCTCTGGAATGGTTTTCCTTTCTCAGTTGTGTTTTGGTGGAATCAGTACAGGATGTGTTTTAAACGGACCATGTTGCAACCTTTTTGCTCTTCTAACAGAGTATGGGAGGCTTGTATGCTTTATTTTGGAGGAATGTGTTATTGCTGAAGGCTCTCAGGTGAAAATGGCATCCTGAGATGCCTGTAAACTTAGTGATTAAATTGCTGGGTACCAAGTGCTTTGTGCGAGAGAACAGCCCCATTGCACAAGGGATAATTTCTCCTGCCTGAAAGTGTGTCTTTCTGTGAGAGCATTTCACACCAAAACCATGAAAGTTCTCAGACCAGATTGTGACTACTGTTTGAGGTTTGGGGAGCTTGATAAAAACCACCATGTTGCAACGTGGCATCTTTGAGAAGGAAGTTAAAAAAAAAAGCACTGGTAGGAGCAAACAGCCCTTCTGAGTTTGTGCAGCTGGAACTGGAAAAAGCAAGAGTTGCAGCACTGGGCAGGAGCGCTGGGGATGGTTATTTCTAACCAGCTTGAAGGAAAAGCTGAGCAAGAGATGAGTAGATATAGGTGGGGGCAGGTGGAAGATGATGGATTTTTGTGTATGGAGTAAGAAGTTTTGGATTAAGCAGCCCCTTCCCTGCAACCAGTTTGCAGTGAGAATATCGCTGTCTGACTGCGAGAAGATGGGTTTTGCTTCCAAAATCCGATATAGCATGTCACGTCTGTTGAGCATTGTCTAGTGCTTTTCTCAGTGAGACCTCTGTGAAAAATTACCTTGAAAGAGAATTCCCTCTGGCAACCCTTAGGTCGTTAACGAAGAGGATGTTTGAGTGGGAATAACTGATATGGTCTGATGGTCTTAATACTGCCCTAAGGCTGGCACGGTTGGAAAACATCAGCTACCCCGTGAACTTTGAAGAACAGGTGGAAACCGTGATGTAAATATTGAGCCAATGGTGTTTCACAAGCAGCAGATGCCCAGCCGTGGCTATTGCTCATAAATAACCCGTAGCCAGCGTGCTGAGGGCTGTGAATAAGCAGCAGTCAATTGGCTAGTAGCAGGCACTGCTGAAGTGCCATTATAATCGATGTAAATGGCACACTATTTAAAAGAAAAAAAAGGTAACTAACCCGGCATAGTAAAAAGGAAGGACTGCTAATTGGTATTTATTAGAATAGCCATCCCACAGCTCAGAGCTGCTCTTCAGTTCGTCTTGCAAACCTGATTCATTTTCCTTTACAAAAGGTGCAGGTAACTGCACAGGGTTTGCTCAGTGCTTTGGCCGACTCCTGCACAATATAAACAAATTAAACGATGGTAGTGTTTAAACTGGTGAAGGCATTACTGTGGGTTTTGGATAATTTAAGTGCATTAAACCTGTACAGAATCTAACCTGCCATTTTTTTTGTGTGGGTATGTTTTCTGTGTGCACATAGGAAAGTGATACTTCATATAATAAGTCTAAGTTCAAATAACTTCTCCTCCAAAAAAAATCCTCCATTTATCTTGAGACTCATGCTCTAGTTTTGTTAGAACTGAAAATAACAAGTTTTTTAAGGAAGGAGAACTTCCCTAGGAAAGACTTACCACTTGTTCTATTACCTGTTGCTATTGAGCACGTATAATGGTTTTGTGGTCTGAGGATTTATCTGCCTTCTCTCATATTCTTTTTAAACCTGGCCCACTAGATGGTTTGCAGATTCTTGAATGCAGAGATTGAGCTTTAGAACAGAGCATTTGTGCTTTGTTTCCGTGGCTCCTTCAGCAAATCCAAAAGACTTAAACTCCCGTTGATAATTTTAAAGGGAAGTAATTGCTACACATGAAATCTTCCCCAAACGTCTAAGTGGCATATACAAGAGCAAGCCAAACTTAAGACACAAATCAGTGTGAAGCAAGTGGAACTGGCCCCATAGGCCATTTGCTTCTGGAATCCACTTTTTTCTTTCCTTGTATTGTCTTCCCCACCGTGGGTAGCTCCATTCATACGTGGACAGCTGCATTCAATTCTTCCTGCTCACTTCATGCCACTTACCCACCCCTCATAATCCAGACCAGAGGTTAACATATTCAGGCTGGGTGCAGAAAAATGTAGAGGCACATAGGTAAACAGAGTGCCACGTCGTTGTGAAGCTCTGTAAAAATCCCCAGTATCTGTGTTTCGGGAGTGTGTGCTGGGATTTGGGATATTGAGCTTTCTTGCTAAAGAGCTTGTTTTGAGAAGTGATACGTAAACCAAACACGACAAGAAATCTAGATGGTCCTGCTCGTAGGGAAGACTCAATAGAAAGCAAGCAAACGTGAGCTTTCCAGGCAGATTTGAAGGAGGAAAATGTGGTGTCTTGGGAAATGTGTTCTAGTGACAAGTGAAGGGCCTTCGTTTGCAGCTATTTTGTAATTCAGTATGCTAATGACTTCAAAGTGACCTGTGCTCCACTGGGCTGCAAATAGATTTCTTTGTATTGGTACACACAGGCTTGTGCTTTCTGGTCCATAGCCTTATTCATTAATCCTTACTGACATCTATTATTGAATTTGCCTTCTCTAAACAGTCGGTTTCCATCTCTGCACTTCAATATCCATGCTAGCAAATAGATTAAAAATTACCTTTAAAACACAGGCTGGTGAAGACACAAGCTAGTGACTCAGACCCTCTTTTTTCTAAAGACAGTACCCCTACTGTTTAAATATAATTATTTTTTTTTTTTTTGTTGGTAGTTGATATTCACATGTGTGTTCAGATCTGACAACAGTTTTGTTCTCTTGGTGAGGGAATTTTTCCTGGAAGGTTACAAAAGCCCATTAATACAAGTGCACAATGCAGTGCTGAGGAGCGTGCATGCATGAACTACAAGTCTGCCAGCTTTTTGTGAAGCTCTGCAGGGGGCAGTATACTGAAATAAAGCCTTTCAAGCCCTTTTAATGTAGTTCTGACCTTCCCCTCTATATTAAACAGATGACTGGAACCAGAAAGATAGGTCATTGTGATTGCAGTTAATATTTGTAAGGACCAAAGCAACTCTCAGCCTTTGAGGCAGAAGGGAATCATCTTAAGTGTGAAAATGTATCATCACAAGAATGGAGAGGATCAAAGGAAGGCCAGCTGGTGCTCGGACATCTTTTCATAACCTTTATTACAATGCTAGAATACACTAACCTCAATGGGAAGTCCATTCAGTTCATGTATTTCAAATAGATAATCTGTATTCTGGTGAAACAAAGGAAGCTAAAAAAGCCCCTTCTAAAAAGGGGGTGGTCGACACAAATTTGCCCATGATTTAATCATATTGGTTTTCTGAAATCAGCTTAGCTTTTTCAATGCAAATATGTATGACATGCTTATTTGGGAAGTGGCTGAAAATTTGTAAATTTAGGCATAAAGAGTTCTGGCTGATTTTACTGTGGTTTATTTCCACTTCAGAATAAAGGCCCTCTGCATTTTCCCTTCCTGTGCACAAAATGTAAGGCCCAGTATTTCATGGAAAAGCTATCCAGAACAGCCATAAGCATTAAGTCATCCAGGAGGTATGTATATGTGGAGTCGTGAAAAGGCCTAGATTAAGGCTGACTGGTTTTGACAAACACTGAAATTGAAGCTTGGGCTTCCAAGGACACTCTAAGTATAGATGAAATTAGCAATATCAAAGCAGAAAATTAGCAATATCAAAGCAGAAAACCAATGAAGATTGCCGTTTAGAGGTGGGCTGTTGCGGGGAAGTCCTGCGTCCACAGGCTGAGGGGCTGTGCTACCAGATTTGGGCTAAATGCATACGGAAAAGCAGTGGGACTGTAGGTAAAGACCAGAGGTGAGCACTTTTGCCATGATATTTTTTAGATGGAGAATCCCGGAGATGACTAGAACATCAACGTTCAGACTCAAGTGTTAAATGGTTTAGTCATTACTTTCAGATTTGGATTTCAAGCAATCGCTTTCTGAATTTGTTGTGTGGATCCAGAATGGGGTAAATGTCCCTTCTACTTGTGGAACAGGGACTTACTTCCAACCAACTTTATTCAATGTTTTGTCTAAAAATTGATGCCTATGTAAGAATTGCGTTATTTATGACGGTGGGTCTTGACAGGAAATTTCAGCAGTCAGTCTCTTGATACTTCAAAACACCCAGCGGACAAAAGAATACTGCTTTTTCTTACCCAGAAGGTGACAGCAGGCAGTCATCACATCAGCTGTGTAATGACTGCAGCCTGTGAAACAGGTCTGAGGGGTGCGGAAGTTCTGACAGCTTCAGCAGATGCAACAACTTCGTTTCAATTCGAAAGTCGTTAAAACAATTCCTAAATGCTAAAACTCAGAAGAAAAGGTATTTAATTTTTTTTTTTTTCTTCCAAGTAATTTGCATGTCAAATCTCTCTCCCTCTCTCACACACACTCTCTCCCGTCGGTGATGTCTCTCTCAGCAGCTGTCTCCTCATGAATCACTCCTGTCATCTGAAGCATATTTTTAACACTTCTGGACGTGCTCTAAAAGCAAATGCTGTTAAGCAAACAACTTGCACTGCTTTCCCATACTCTCTCTTCACTCCCCCAAACCTTTCATAATCTTAATTTTAAAAGCTGGGTCACAGGGGAATCGGGTACTGGAAAATACAACCTTTCATATTTGTGAGAGTATCATAATGTTACATCAAGTTCTTATGTAATGCAGATCCGTCTGACTTGCAGGAGACTTGAAGTTGCCTGAAGCTTGAGAATTTCACTTCATTAAGATTCATATGAATGTTGCCTTTGGTTTCACTTGTAGTCTGCACCTTCTCAAGCTTCGACTTCAGTTTGAGTTCAGGAATGGAGCACACAAAAAGAAAATCACTGTCGAAGCTTAGTTCAGCTGCTCTTACAGCAAAGTAGATTAGATTATGCCACGTTTGTTTGCCTCAGAGCGGTTACTTTACAGTGGAGAACATAATCACGGAGCCTGATAAATTATTTGCCTTGTAATCATGAGTTTCAAAGCTTCCAGAAAAAGGACATTAACCAAAAAGGATTTGATCTTTTCTGCTTTTCTCATCTCTTCTTTGGGAGAAAGATGCTCACTGGGGCCTTAGGGGACCTAAGGATCTTCACTAGGTGCCTGGAAGGCCTTTGGAATCATCCAGGAGCAAGTCAGATAGGAATAAAAGTGTATTTTGTTCCTCTCCCACTGGCTAGTAAGTGACTTTTCTGGTAATTGAAATATTTGTCAGGATTACAAGTTGTTGAACTCCGGATCCAAATGATTACATTGGCACATGGGGAAAACAGGAATCCTGATTGTACCCAGATGGAAAGAACCTTCTCTTCCCAAAGAAAAGGTGCCTTTTAAATATGTAGGACCCGAGCTAGTTTTGATTTTTCCAAAGTCTAGAAGCGATAACCCTACAGGATGCTTTTGACTGAAGTCAAGTGTTACACAAAAGTAATTATGAGCCACACACTTCCACTTTGTGCTTGCATCTGGAACTTCTGTTTTTCTTTCTTGTTGCTTTGATATCAAATCCCTCTGCATTTCTTAAGTGCTTAGAAGAACCCTAGTGTGACAAAATACTAAATAATAATCGAAGTCTGGGACATAAAATGATACTGTGTGTTTCTGATAAGGAGTGCTCCCGTACGTGGACTGCAACGTGGATGCACTTCTTGAGCACTCTAACTCTTCTGGATATACCTTTTGTCTTTGTTTGGTAACCTGGCTGAAGTGGAATCATCAAAGAGTTGTCACTTCTGAAAGTTTTTGTGTCAAACAAGCTTTGTCAACCACCACTAATATCATCACTATTCAAGCTGCTTAATTAGAAGATCGGTGCTATTTGCTGTTCGCAAAAGTTCTTCCCTCTTGAAGGTGTGATTAGGTAAAACCTACCATTAAAAGGGGTTACCCCTTGGTATTGCAAGAAAAGTCTGATGTTGTAAGTGCCTAGAAATGAGAAGACATAAATAATTTCAAAATATTTGTAGCCGTTATTTGTAAGTCACATTCACAATGCTTTAGGATATACCCACGTGATTTCTGAATGGGTGGCTTGTATCAAGTAATAGGGTTCCTTCATCTTTCCCTTGTTCCTCCATGGATTTAGGTTAAGCAGTTTATTTTCTCCGGTAAATCTTGTCGACCAAATGTCTCTCTGATGCACCATCAGTAGCAGGTCAGCCTCAGAGTTTTGGCGGTTTGTCCACCGGGTGGCAGTGAAAGCCCGAGTGATGGAGGGGACGGTCCCGATGGTTGAGCTGCTCCACTGCGGCTCCTGTGGAGTCTGTTGTTCAGGCTGGAGGACCTTCTCACTGCACATCCCAGGTAATCAGACTGTGCTTTATCAATAGTGATAAACCTCACTCCTTTCTCTTAGGAAGCGATAATGTGTTAAGTGGTTTGCTATCTACACCTTTAACAAACTGTAAGGAAACAATTTCTTATTCTAAGCATGCCTTCTGAACAGAGCTGGAGATTGCTTTGCCACCCACAGCCAGAATCTATCACTGCTTCTGTCTTGTGGGCATTGTGACATGTGATATAAATATTATTAGTTTTATAATGTGCTTTATCACCGCGTGTTTTGTGAACGTGTGCTCCTGCCTCGTGCCTTAAAGCTTTACCACTGTTCCTCCTGGTGCAGGTGGTTACACAAAGTGTAACCTCATGAACTGGTCCCTTGGGAAATGACCCCAGGGCAGAGCTCTGGGGCCTCTGGGGACCTCTTATTCTTCCCTTGATACTATTTTTTAAAGAAACCCTTAATTGCTTCTTACACTTCGCCTGAAAGCAGCACGCTAAGTTGTTTTGAACACAGCACACTACTTTCTTTTGAACTTACTGGTAACCACCTTTGGCCATTTTTCAATTACATGATGCCCACTTGTCAACTAACCTATTAACTTAGGAATTTATGCCTTACAAATTCTCCCTGCAGAAAAAAAATCTCTTGGCTTATACTTCTGCCAGGGATCTGAAAGTATTGCACCAGGTGCACATATTCAAACTGAAAGGGCAGGGATCTGAGAAACCAGTCAAAGTATAAGCACTGAGAAGGTGCCTGTGTTCAGAGTAATTAAAGTATGAGTGTTTGGAAATTGAAGATTGAAGGTGCTTAGCGGTAACCTCCGTAAAATGGGAGGAAAATAGGTCAAAAGTCAAGAAAAAAATAAATCTCAAAATGGTTCTTTTAAGAGTAAGCAAATATACTCTTTAAAAAAAGTACAAACCTAAAATCTAATATTAAAGTGAAAAGTATGGATTTTGGCCCTTGCATTGTAATTTCCAAGGCTGTCTTGCTATGGAGTTGCAATATTTGGCTTTGTGATTTTGACTGTGAAGGTCAGTAACAGATGAAGATCAAACACTGAGATTGGTTTTAAACCTACGCACAGGTCTGGCAGCAGTAAAAGTATCTATAAAGTGTTATGAGTCGAATAGTAGGACTTTGTCAGTACTTTACAACCCAGCTACATTTCATTGCTCTACAGTTTGCGGTAAGGGCTGTTGTCACTGAAACTGGTGTTGCCCTGTTGTCACCACCTGTGTCACTGCCAGAAGAACAGCGGATCGCCTAAACTGAAACAGGATGAGGACCTCCCTCGTGCTTCAATGGGGATTTTCCTGCTATAGCTTTTTCAGCAGTGGTCAGGAGTCTTTTTCCAAGTGAATCTTAGCTAAATTTAAATGTGTTTATTTATGTGTTAGTTACTCTTTGAAAACCTGTTGGCTTTCTGTGTTTCCTGAGTGTGCAGCAGCTGATAACCGTAAGTACTATGCTTATTGTGTTTTAAATACTCAGTTTTCCCAGAACTCTCAGTTGCTTTACTAGTAGGCAGTTTTGTAATAGAGATCTGCTAAAATACTGTTCCCCAAAAGCATTCTAAAACAGTGTGAATCAATTATGTTGTAGAAAACACTTACTTTTCAAATATTTTTAATATTTTTGTACAAGTACTGTCATGGTAACTGGGTTTTCTTTAAATAATCTAAATGAGTTTTGTACATTGGACAAAGATATTAAGGATATTCGGGCTGTTAGGCTTGTAAAAGCATTCAGGTGACTCAAAAAGATGTCTTCCTGTACCTTACTATATACAGGTGCTCACAGGCATACAAAAAAAGTCTTTAAAGGTTGGCTTTCAGTTTCTAGCAGAGCTGGACATTGGCATTCTTTAAAGTTTCTGTATACAATTTATGCTGGGTTGGTTAGACTATTGAAGGAGCATGTGAACCATACTTGCTATTCATTTGTACTCAGTATCGTTATTTATGCTTCACATAAGTGTATTTTTTTGCAAATCAGAGTAAGAATAAGCTCCAAGATGAGCTGTCAGCATGATCAGGATGAGACATCTTTATGCAAATGGAACTGCCATTGCATCATGGTGTTCTGTGGGCATGATGATACTGTTTTTTTTTTTTTAAAATCATCTCTTAAACTGACATAGCTGTAGCCCAAGAAAAAATCGTGTTTGAATGGGCTTAAACTTTCCCTGAAATTCCATGACTTAATATGCTGATTGTCTAGAAAAATGTCTTGAGTAAGAAAGTAATTAAAAGCCCCTACAAATTAAGATCACAACTTTTCCCAAAAAGCAAATGTCAGACACTTAGACTTACTGCAGCTAAATATGATCTAGTTTAAGAAAAAATGTCTTATATGGATTAAAAGTTGTTCCTCTGCAATGGGGAGGGGGCAACCAGGCCCTGCTGCTGCTACTTCTAGAATGTTTCATAACATCTGTAATTGCCCAGTGGGACTATGATGGCAGAACAGACAGGAGAGATCTTGAATGGCCGGTGTCCTCCTTTAATAGAGGTCATAGAAACTTCCTTGCCTTTGCTGAGTGTTTCCTCATGCAGCACCCCTTTTTGGCTTTCTAGTAGTTGACATCTAGGTATGATAATTGGAGACAGGTGAGAACAAGATCAGGATACTGGGAAACGACAAAAATATCCACCTGCTCCTCTCTGTGTCCAGTGAGCTGTTGCTTTATAATCTTAGGACTATCTGCAAATTCTTTTTTTCCTTAAGAGCCAGTTGGTTCAAGTTCAGCTGAGCAAAATGCAGTTAGGCAGTTGGGAAGGTATCACAATACAGAACTTTGGACATCTTTATAGGGATTATAACCTGGGGATTGTCACTAAACTGCTACTGTGAAATCAGGCTTGGCCACCCCAACACTCTTGAAAAATTGTCCTTTTCTGTCTCTCAAGCCTCCGGCCTGGTTTGCTTTGCTCATGGAATTCAGCTTTATCTATAATGGGAAATGGAGCAGGGAATTGTTAGTTCATCTTTGTCCAGTGCTTTCAAGATGGAAAGTATTTTTGGAAGCTGCGTGGTACAGTTGCTCATATTCTCCTCGGGCAAAAGAATTCAACATTTTCTCTCCACAGCCTGCCCTTAGTCGAGCATTCAAGGAGCTCGTGCTCCCTGTCTGTTCCCACAAGGCAACTGGACGTCTTTACTGCCAGTTCTGACTGAAGGCTGATTCAAGAACCCAGTTTATGGAGAGTCCTGAATGTGTTTGGCAATTTCCTTGGCTGCTGTACTTTAATGCTCAGTGGGAGCCCTGTCTTTCTGGAATTGTTCCTCACTTGTCATTTTTATTTTCTATTTTTCACTGCGTTTTCATTTTGGCTAATTTTTTTTTTTTCAAATGTATATCATGTTTAGAGATATGATTTATTTAAAATTTGTAAGTTTTAGATTTTGTAGCATCTAGGGTGCTTAACGCTCTCAGTTGCAGTTTCCTAAAGCAACATAAACTAAGTAATTCAAATATAGTAGTGACAATGCTGCATATTTTACAGCATGCAAGTAAGGGGTTTTTTAAGTTCTTAGATCTTTCGCCATGAAGTACCAGTAATCCCTGTGTGAGTCAACATCTGTGCTGTCTGGGTGTAGCTGGTCTTGGTTCTCATTTTTTTTCAGCTAGGAAGTAGAGCAGGAATTATTCCCGTGGCAACCAGATCCTGCAGGGTTAATACTATTTCTTTGAAGTTCCTGCTGGCATTGCTTGCTACATCTTTTTGTCATTTTCTCTTGCATACATTGTCAGTTTAAAGCAATGCAAAATGGGTTACCAGGATAGGAAAAACTCTGCTGTTTTAAAGCCATGATAAAGCTCTAATCTTACAAATGAGTGTGATATGCAGTGCATGTAATCCGTGAGTGAGGTTTTGCTTTTACAGATGTTAGTAACAGGCAACACTTGCAGGGGTGAAATCCTTTCCATCCAGGATATAAAACTAATAATGTTATATGTTAATAGCAATGCATTTTTTAACATCAAGAGTACACTTCTGATACTCGTTAATTAGTTACACAGTTTTGCTTCATTCATTGATATATTCTATTTCATGTGGGAATGGTTCGAAGCTGCACCGGGAAGGTTTAGACTGGACTTTAGGAAACACTTCTTTACTGAGAGGGTGGTTCAAACATGGAAGAGGCTTCCTGGAGAGGTTGTCGATGCCCCAAGCCCTGTCAGTGTTGAAGAGGCATTTAGCCAGTACCCTTATCAACATGCTTTAATTTTCGGTCAGCCCTGAATTGGTCACGCAGTTGGATTAGGTGATCATTCCAGATCCCCTCCACTTGAAACTATTCTATTCACTTCATTTCCTTGCTCCATCCACCCAGAAAAATATGAATATAATAGTAAGCATGGTACCTTGCTGTTTAGTAACGTTTGGAGTTCTCTGTTTTTCAGTGTACTGTATTTAAAGCTTTATTTAAAAAAAAAAAATTCCTTACAGTGAAGTGCTGCTGCGGCCTAGGCACCTAATTCTAATAATTTATTACATCCTAAAAGGAGTAATTCATCCTTTCAATGAAGGTAGCTGGCTCATTCATGACTTGCTTTGCAGGTTCCTTCTTACTTGTCACTTGTTAGTCACCTGGAGGGAGCAGATTTTTTGTACTTCCCTTTCTCTTCACCTTTTGACATTTAGATATCTTTGTAAATTTAAGATATCTTTGTATATTTAGGAGCCAGAAAATAACATGTTTGAAAACTGCCATAATCAATAAATGAAGTCCCTACAGATTTAGGCTCCTCTCTCATTTGGCTCTATTGGAAAACCATTATGCTGCATCCCTTTCCATTCATTTCAGCATTTCTTCTCATCATATATTTAAATATCGAACAACTTTTTAAAGTGTTGACCTAAATCATCAAAAGCAATCATTAATTTCCCATGTCTCAGATTTTAAGTGCTCAAATGATGAGTGGATTTTGGCTAGCTGGCTCCCTTCCCTTTGCTTTCTTGAAGCCTTTCGGTTTCCCTGCTGAAGACTGAGATGCCAAAAGCGGCGAGTGATTCTGGGGAAATTGGAATCAGTGGATATTGAAGTGAAAGGGAAATTGAATGAAAAAGCACAGACACAAAGATACAGAGGTTTGAATTTACATGTACATTAGAAAACGCCTGATTGCTCTTTTTTTCAGTTGGACAAGTTCTGTCTGCAAACTGAAATACAGCAAGATCAATGCCATGTGCAAAAACTTCAATGGCAGCTTTTGAAAAATTGCCCCATTAACCTGATGAGTTTCTAATTACAGTAAGATGTAAAAGCTTTTTTTCCCCATGCTATGTAGGATTTTGTCCTAACAGGTTTTTTTTTAAAGCTACCCTGCTGTTAAAATAATTTAACTGCAGTGTTTGAGTATAATTTGTCCTATATTTCTTTTGCTTTCTCTGAGGAGTTATATAACTTCTTCCATTTCTAATGAGTTTTCCTAAATATAAATTGTGATGTTATATTATGCAGCTCCTTTGGCTCCAAACCAATTAATTTGAAGTGGTTCAAGGCCAAAGAGAAGTCTAGGATCGCATCCTACTGAAAGGTTTGTTTATGTCCTTTTTTTTAAATAAATGGTTCAGAAGTTAAGTCAATATTCTGTAGAAATTGATCCTATCCTTTAAATTCATGTAATACTCTAAATTAATAGAGGATCATTTGGATAGCTGCATGACCTTGTGTTACTTAGTTGCTGTTTAAAATCCATTTGTATAATGGCCAAAACATTTCTGTGCTTCCCTAAATCATGTAAGTTTGGCCATTTAAATGACCATTTAAATCATAAGCAGGATTAACCTGGGAAGAGATCAGTAAAAGATCAACCTCACTTTATCCCTAACGTGTTGCTTCCTTGCCTTTAAGTACATCCCATCGCTGCAGTCTCCCCAAATCCCTCTGCCAGAGCTCTGCCTCCTCATCAACAGGACTTTCTGCCCCATCTTAACCAAAGTGGTGGCTGGGACTATGGAGAGCATCTTGTCTGTCCGTGCTGCCTCTCCCTTTCTCTCCCAGCCCCAGGGCACTCTTCTCCCCTGCTGGGTTTTGGCAGCTTCACTAAGGGATGAATCTGCAGGTCTAGAGCCGGTGTGAGGAGGTGTGGTACACAATCTGCTGGGCAGCACAATTTCTCCCTCCTGCGGCATCCGCAAGCTCAGAGCAATCCCTCTGGCTTTCACCGCGCTGTATTTTGTGTGGGCACATCACTCGTGTTTGCTTCACCATTTGAGAAATCCTGCTCTGAGAATCGGTGTGCCTGGAACTTCTACTTTCTCAGTGTTATTTTGATGTGTGGACTATCTTCCTTCTGAAAAACCTTATTTAGAGGTCTGCATATGGATTCAGGGTGACTAACAGTAGGAAGCCAGGCTTGAAGAATTGGTTGGTGTTTTAAAGAATTTCACAGCTATCCAGTGACCATTTCTCAATTTTCCCCCCAGTCAAAAAAGAATTCAGTCTCCTCCTTTCAGTGATTTTGGAAATATCAGATATGTGTTCTTCAGTAGCAATACCTTTATTTCAATTCAGTGGTTCTGCAAATCTGACAGTAATGGTAGTAACTGAAAATGACAATTTTTTCATATTGCTTTCTGTCATCAACAAGGTATTGCTTTGGTTCACGCACAGGTTCACTATCCATTTTTCCCTTTTGGCATGAATGTAGCAATTCTAGAGTTGTTCACACATAAGCCTATTGTGTACACAAGTCAGAGAATAAAATTCTGAAGAGGGAGTTCAGTTTTAGCTTCATTGCTGTCCTGGTGTGGGTTTGCTGAGCAGAGAGGGGGGCTCAAGGGGCTATATAAACCTTAGCACTCTCTGGTGAGCTGAACTCCTGGCTGTATCATGGGCTAGTGTGGCTCTGCCTATCTGGCTTTGACACACGTTTCTTGCATCTCCTTTGGTTTATCACTTAATCTGTGTTTCCCTATTGCTGACTAAGGGTTTGATATAATTTCTGAAGATTATTGGCTTGTTAAAATTGACTAGTGGATTGTGAACATTTAAAAGTGGAGCACCTCTCCTCTGAAGACAGGCTGAGAGAGTTGGGCTTGCTCAGCCTGGAGAAGAGAAGGCTCCAGGGAGACCTTATAGTCCCTTCCAGTACCTAAAGGGGGCCACAGCAGAGATGGGGAGGGACTCTTTATGAGGGAGTGGAGTGATAGGACAAGGGGTAACGGTTTCAAATTGGAAGAGGGGAGATTTAGATTAGCTATCAGGAAGAAATTCTTTACTGTCAGTATGGTGAGACACTGGAACAGGTTGCCCAGAAAAGCTGTGGATGCCCCATCCTTGGAAAGGTTCAAGGCCAGGCTAGACAGGCCTTTGAGCAACCTGCTCTAGTGGGAGCTGTCCCTGCCCATGGCAGGGTGGTTGGAACTCAATGATCTTTAAGGTCCCTTCCAACTCTAACCATTGTACGAAACGAGAACGCTGTTCTTCCTTTGGTATTTGTAAGTAACCTCAGATACTGAAGGGATGGACCACCTGATGTTTTAGGGTAAATAAAGTGCTGGGACACCTGAGAACCAGTAGGTCGCACTGCTTTACTTCAGTAAGAGTTTGTCCCTGTTCACAAATGCTTATGTTGCAGAAGCAATTGCTGCATTGCACCGCATCAGCACTGTTCCTAATCCTGATTTGGAAACATCAACTATTAACTTGACAAAGCGTGACACATGGTACGTTGAAGTGTTTTCAGCTGCACTAACACAACAAATTGTAATGGCTCCAGAAGAGCTATTTCAGTTGATTGTGTTAATAAACTACAACCCACAAAGAAAAGGACACGTGGCCAACCTGAAAAAAGCATCATCAAATCACAAATAATAGGTTAACAGTCACAATTTTTGCCCTCATTTTTCAGAAAATGTATTTTGTAAGAAAAAAATCCTGTAATTTCTCGAGCTTTTGCCTGTGATGAATCAGAAGTCCAGCCCTATGGCACTTCCCAGTTTACAGTATTTCCTTCATTTCCATATGTAGACACCATGTGACTTTATTCTTCATGCTTCTGCTACAAAATGAGGACTTGGCATGTGGTCTTGGTTTAGGTCAAAGCGCAGGGACAGCCTGCAATTGATCTTTTCCCAGCTTTTGTGAGACACAGGCCTACTGTTACTTAAAGACAAGTTCCATATCATTTCCCAGACCGAGTGCCAGCAGACAGAAGCTTAGCATTGCTTCCTTTTTTTTTTTTCTTTTTTTTTTTCCCCCCTCTATTACTTACTTCATTAGGAAGAACTACATCTGCTCGATGGTAGTGCAAATTTTCTGCTTTCATAGTTAGGCTGATGGTACACGCAGCGAATTCTAACCTCGCTGAGACCATTAAGGTTTCAGAGTAAGTAAATCAGGGTACAATCTGACTTAATGAGACGAGCCGCTCGGTCATCAGTTCTGTGCATTGGCTGCTTTTGCTGTTGCCCTTGTGCCACTCAAAACCCACGAGGAGCTGTCGTGTGTCCTCGGGGATCACTAACATTAGGTAAAGATTGCTGGCCATGACACTTCAGGGGCTCAGCAAGGATACACGTTATTTGTTAAGCAGCTGGAACTTGAGTCACTCTGTAGAAGCTATAGAGGAGGACAGGCCTTTCCCCAAATTTACAACCCCCTGAACAACCGCAGCACAATGACCTACAGCAAGAGCCCTGGAGGAGAGGCGTGTGCTAGTTCTGAAGGCACATTTAAATTATTCTTTACATTAATATATACCTTTTTGCATCCTTAAGGCTGCAACTTCTGACTAGGAAGCATGCCAGTTTTCTTACTAAGTTACCTTATTCTTCCAAAACCATCAGTAGCAAACTATAGTGGGTTGTTTGAAATGAGAAATGAAATCCTCTTAGCTGCTCATTTCAAATACCTGGTAAATAAAGACACATATTAGTCACAGATATATTTGTCTGCATATGTATATGCACACGTAAACACATATATTTTCTTCTGTTCCATCATAGTATGTGGAGTGAAACACACTTAAAATGAAAACTGGTAAGCCAAGCATTTGTAGAACTAGCAAGTGACAACAGTGCAGTATCTAGTTGCTTAACAAAAATGCTATGTAAGGATATTTCTGTAGAACTAGAGAACTGAGTAGGACTATGCATAATTAGCGCAAATTCATAAAAGGCAGATTACCATTAAAGAAATGCACAGCACCAAAGAGAAGAATAATTTACACCATGGATAGGCTATCCAAAATTCTCTTTTTCCTCTACAAGAGACACTGAGACAGAGTACCCTGTGAATATGCTCAAATAACTGAAAAAACACCTCACCAAACACCTCAACTGGGGAATTTACATCCATTCATCTTAATCTGATACTGGTACTTCCTCAGGCACGCACTTAATACAGAATTGCCTGTTGCTTTTGACCATCTCCAGCCAACAGGAGGGCTCAAATATAAAATCACAGAAGCTGGAGATGAAAGGACCCAGTCAGTCAATTTGTTAAACCATTTGCTGTATTATTGTGGCTCCCTATAGTATACTGTCAAATATAGTTCTGATCATCACTTGGACTTTTGATGTCATTTGGATTCCGAATTACTTCAGCTTCACATATAAATGAATGGCTCACACCCATTCATCTCTTCTGTTCAAAAACACTTGCTTGTAAGACAAGGGTATTGACAAAATTAAATAATTAAGGTGCTGCTTGTTTCCTGAGAAACCCCTTCATTTCCACTTACAGGTGCAATTTACCATATAAAACGAGTACCTTTTTTTTTTCTCCTTAACACATCCAAGTATGATTTATGAAATGTTACTCAAGTAAGACTAGCTTATTTTACACTTTATTTACTCAGAACAGAACACTGATGGGAGAAATAAATGAGATAGACAAGATGATCCATAGTCGGAGACATGACTTGCTTTATGCTACAGCCAAGAAGTGAATCTGGGCTTTGAGCATTAGAGATCACTGACCTTGGGGGGAAAAAAAAGAGATGGAATGCATTTTGTGTTGGACAACTGGAACAAACGGCGTAAGAAATGAGGATGTATTGAGAGTAATGACTGAACACCAGCCGTATCTGCCAGACACAGGGGCCAAGATGCTCTGAACACAAAAGGCTGCAAAAATAGAGCCTTGGGAGGTATATGAATGCTGCTGCCCTTATAATGCTCAGGTGTAAATGGACTATTTCAGAGTCCTTCTCTGTTTCGTAGGAATCTTCAACAACAAAATCAGAACTGCTTGCTGCAGTAATTGAGAGGCACAACACTCCATTTCTACCTGGAAAATGTTTTGTTTGGGAGAATTCTGTTCTATATTTGAAGTAAGCTTTTTCACTGAGAATGTTTTAAAAATAAGTATTAGCCCACTGATCATTCATATCTTCCTGTATGTTTATTTGGCGGCTACAAAGGTAGTTATCCAGGCAGCAGTTTAACTAATTAAGTCATACTTCCCAGAACTGTGCTGACAACACTAGCATTATCAATGGTGTTTATGACAAAAAAACCAAAGCCAATGAAGAAAAATCCATTGTTCTGTGCCCTCTGAGAGAGAAAGGAGGAAAAAAAAAATCAATTATTTGCCAAAGGAAAAAAAAAAAAGAGATGACAGGGACCAGAGCATCTTTAAGAGACCAACAACAAATCATATTACCATTTTAAACTGTGAGATTGAATTTATAGCAATGGCATTTTATAAGCAATGGGATCTTTAAGAGACCAACGAAAAAAATCGTATCACCATTTTAAACTGTGAGACTGAGATTTATTTTTATAGCAATGGGATGTTAAACAATCTTGAGTATTTTTGGTTGGTTTTGGTTTCTTTTTCAGTAACTCCGTACCAGATTCCCTGAGATTCTCCTGTGTGAACTCCTGATTCCAATGGAGCCAACAGGACTCTCTCCAGGGACTGTAACCGAACTCGGGTTTCATTTGCAGTCTTGACACCCCACTGGAAGAGCTTGCTCAAGAGTGAAAAAGATGTAGATGGGTAACACGATTTTCAGACAACTTAAAATTCTTAGATTAAAAGCAACACTCACAATAATAAGGGTGGGGGTTTTTGAGATTTGGAGGGAAAAAAAAAAAACCCAAAACCAACCACAAACCAAACAGCTCTGTGCTCTGCACAAAAAAAGCCAAAATTCCCACCGTTAGAGGCATGAAATTCTGAGTTGTATGTGGCAGGGGCTTGCTGCTGGAATATCTCTGCATCTACACACATGATGACCTTGCCCTTTTTAGAATTAGCCCAAATTCAAGCCTCCGATGACCGAGTGTCTGGTGCTTTTAAAGGCAAGAGCAGGAAAGCCGTGTCTGCAGCGCACCAGTTCCCAGGGCCAGAGCAGTCCTGAGCAGCAGGGTCTGACTTTTACCTGCAGTTCACGTACATCCATCAGCGCCCTTAAATATTTCCGAGGACCGACAGCCATACACCAAGCAGGAGCAAACCTTCAGTCCCTGCCCTTTGCGGTACCAGGAAAACCTCGTCGGATTCGGTAGAATAAACGAACAGAGCTTATTTCTGAGAGCAAGAAAACGTGAAGTAAGAAGGGCAAGTGGCTTCCAAGTGCCTGACTACAATCTCATTTTTGATACTTCGCAGTACTTTGCCTGTAATTTGTGCTGGCTCAGAGCAGAGAAGGGAAAAGAGAGAAGCGGCTGGACGGGTTTGAGGCACAGACGGGCTCCGGGCCCAGGAGCCGCCTCTGTCCCCGGAGCCGCCGGGCACCTGTTGCCTCCCCGTCCGCGGCGGTTTCCCCTCCTCACGTCGGAAGCCAACGCTCCCGCCGGGCCCACCGGAGGGGCGGGCCGGTTGCCTTGGGCTACGGGAGGCAGCACAGTGAACAGGAATCACTTTTATTTATTTATTTTTATTGAGACAGGCGAGACGGTAAGATGTCCTCTCTCCCCGGGACCGCAAAGCCCCGCAATACGCAGTTACCTTGAAGCGACGCGAGCGCCGGTTCCCACATTCGCGTACTCCCACCCCCCCACCCCGCAACCTTTGCGGAGCGGAGACCCGGCGAGGCCGGG
>VXBJ01005961.1:329653-357888 GCA_013400055.1 Nycticryphes semicollaris
CAGGCGGTGGAGGGAGCCGGGGCTGGGCGGGAGGTGCGGGGCCGCGGCCGAGGGCTGAGGGGCGATGCCGCACCGGGGCCGTGAGGGAACGCATCGCCCGGATCAGGCGGAGGTGGCGGGGGATTTTGGGTGCTTTGGGGTTTTTGGTGTGGCTTTTAAATTTTTTTTTGTTTTTAATTTTTTAACTCGGACATTGGTTTTGCTGCCCCAAACGCAACCGAGTCACGGAGACGAGCGCGTAATTTTCTTTTTGTGTGAGATATTTCGGGTTCCCCGGGGGCTGGGGAAAGAACTGGCGCATCCCCAGTTTCTGACGTTTTGCGTTCCTGTGCCTGTGTGCGCCAGCAGAAAATCCCTCTATCCTGGAAGAATGGTGAAACTGGGGAACAATTTCAGCGAGAAGAGCACAAAGCAGCCCCTTTTGGAGGATGGATTTGACACCATCCCCCTGATCACACCCCTGGATGTCAATCAGCTCCAGTTCCCACCTCCTGATAAGGTACAGTAGGCTTTAGTTTCCACCCTGGAGAATCACACCCAAATCTCAGGCAAACAACAAAAGAATAGGTTACGTGTAACGAGCAGCGTAGAAATGCCAAGAGATACGGAGTGTTTTAAGCCATGCTAGTTCCCTCTGAGGAAAAAAACCCTAATGAAAATCCAGTAGTAGTGATAAGCATTAAAAAGCAGTGGGAAATGGTAGTAATAAGCATAGATAGATTTCAGTGCTGCTGTATGAAATATATAAACATACAAATGTAGGCTTCTTGATCCTGTATTATCATAGCCCTTTCTTTTCTGTATCTTGCTTATTTGTATCTGGAAGATACTGTGTATTCTCTGTGAACATCGTGAATTTTCTCTGTCCAGAAATCCCTGATGAGGGGATAAAGCACCGCTCTATATCCCCACAACATCTTTGTGGCCAAACTGGCCACAGAGAGGAAGAACTTCCATGTTCTTTCTGTGCTTCAGTAGGAAATTAATGCTAGTCCCAGACAACCTGAAATAACGAGGTGAGAACAGGCTATCGAGTTTTCTTCTTGGCAAGTAATTTGGTTCAAATCTGTCCAAATAGGTGATTCGGATGCTCTGTAGCTCGAAAGGGAGCAGCCCAACATGCTGCTTACAGGTTGGAAGGGAAATGTACATCCTAGATTCATTGTTACGTGGCTTGATTACTAAGGATTTAATTTAAGGATGTAGGAAGGTGAAGTGGTAGCCTGTAAAGATGTTTATTCTCTTCACAATAAAGAATTAATTTGTTACTACAGGTAAGGCAGATGTTAGTAGGATCGTTTTTCAGATATTTCAGTATTCAGTTTTTCAGTATCCTATTTAGGATACCTACTAGCACATTTCTCACATATCCATCTGGCAAAAAAGCTTTGCAGTCTTTGAAAAATACAAAAATACTGCAAAGTAGTAGTACCTTAACGCTGATTTTTATTTTTGGCATTGTGTCCTTCACAAGCTCAACTCTACTGGTAGATAAACTGGTAGCTATATGTTCCTTATAGCTCAAAAAAAAAAATTCACATCGTCTCCTGTTGGGGTAAAGAATTTGAGCTTGTGAAATTTGCCTCGGTGGAGCATTGCTTGTAGGCAATACAAATAAATTTGTGACCTCCATTTTAATTGCTATCAGCATCATTCTGTGTGGTGTGTGGTGACCAGTTGGCAGGCAGAAATGCAATAAGCCGTAACAGCTGTTAGAGAGCCTGAGGGTCCATTTTCTGCCCTTGGTTACATGGGTGTAAATCTTGTAACTGAGGACAAAATTGCACCCTGAGGCTTTAAAACAAGTTAAGTCTTAGAGCGGCTGATACGCCTGCCAACTGGCGACTGGATATAGCCGATTACCAAAGACCAGTGTCCAAAGGAATTTGTTGTGCTACTGCACTGCTGAGCAGCAGTCTGGACTAGGAACCTGTATGGGATTAGGTTTAACCTGAGTGGAGCCTCTGGGGTGAAACCCAGGAGGTTCTCTGCCACCCTCATTGCTCCTACTAGAACGGGGTGGAACTCCTCCCACCTTCATGATGTGCGCCTTGAACAAAAGCAAACGTACAACTGGGCTGGAAGCTTCAATAAAGGAATATTTGATTGGCTCTTCTACTCCTTCCACTGTCTATTTCTGTATTAGCTTTCCTTGGCTTTTGCAAACATAGAGGGCAAAAAATAAAAACATGTTTATTGGTCCTGCTGGTTTCCTTCTGTAGCTCTTTGGTTATTCATGGCAGTGAGTCTTTATTGGTTGCTACAGGCTCCAAGGCAGTAGTAGAGTGACTGAAGTGAAAAAAACCCCACATTCTTAAGTCAAGATTGACACACAGATCAAATTCTGAAGTACGAAGACACTCATGTATAATAAACAGGAGTACATACTTCATATATCTATGCTTATTATTCACTTACAAGGCTCCAGTGTGGCAGTGAAGCATAACTTCTTGAACAGTAGTGACTGCAGCACTAAGAATTTGATGATTTTGACAGCTTCTAAATTAGAGGGATGAGCTAATTTACATTCATATTTAGGTATGTTAAACAAAAGAAGACATTACATAACCAGGCAGATAGAACTGTACATTCAGTGTCAGCTGAATGTGATTTGAGTTGCCTGAGATTATGCAACATAAAGGGGGGGAGGAAGGGAAGCAAAATGTTAAAAAGCCTTCCAGACATCTTCAAATGGTTCACTTCCATGGTGCTGTTGAGCAACTGTGAAGTTATACAGTTATAATTATCTTATTAATTTTAGCTGAAAGAGGTTTAGAAACTACCTGTGTCCTGCACATGTGTATATAATGCTGTAAAAGTGTCTAGTAAGCTCTGTGGGTCTAAGTTACATGTTCTGGGTACCATTTCAGGGAACTGAGGAGAGGGGAACACAAAGCTTTAATTTCAGTACTTGAGTGCCTGTGAGCATCACAATCTTAATTTCAGAATAATGTAGTTGTTATTGATACAGCCCGATGCTCTAAAGATAGGACCTGGTCCTAAAAATCTAAAAGCATCTAGATATTTATTATTTGGAAGAATGGAGAAAGTTGAGCAAATCTTAACTAGCGCCATCAGTACAATAAACTGCACCCTGCCTTGAGAAGTGAAAAATTGTAGAAGGCAAAAATGAGGCAAATAGGGTAGGTTTGTGAAAATTTTGTACAATTAGAATGCCTGGGAGAGCACTCGAGAGATGACTGACGTAATGAGTATTTTAGGAGTACAGGTAAGGTGCTAAATTGTGTAGCCTGGGGCAATAGCTCATAGCAAGGAATAAACTGAAGTTGAAGAGACTTGGGTGTTCTGAGAAAACTCATTAACACAAGGGTGCATCTTGCTGCTTGAAGCTGATAATTCAAAAGTTAGATGTTAAAAATAAAGAGTGCCAAGAGCTATAGTCTAGCACATAGAGAATAGCAACTAGATGGGTCATTCCACTTCTTTTAAACTCAAAATCCTGCCACTGAAGAACATGGCTACTGGCGGCATCATCGTCTGCGTGGTTTGTATCCACGCTCTTCAATACTCGTCTCATCCTATTGGTCTCCGGTTTGAAATCCCATTAATGAGATCTCCCGGAGCAAACAGAGGTGGCTATTTTCAAACTATACAAAACAGGGAGCTTCGTGATTTGGATTTGAGCTAAGTAGATGTTTGTCCCGTATAGCAGCACGGTAGCCCCACAGTCAGGAGGATGGAACGGTTGTGGAATTGTTGCATAACCAGTCTTCCTGCAGATCCATCAAAACCACTCAGAGAGAGAATTTTGGTGATGATTGCTATGACAGGAAAAATAACTAATGGCTTAGAGCTCTCAAAGAAGAACTACCCAAAGTGGGAGTAAAAAACCATTGTGTTAGATGTGCTTGTAAGCAGGTGAAAGAAGAGTTAACGAATAAATAAGATTCCTGTGGCTTGTTTCAGCTGACAGCTCTTTGATAATTTTTATTTTATTTTATTTTTTACAGGTTGTGGTCAAAACAAAAACAGAATATGAACCTGATCGCAAGAAGGGGAAGTTCCGTGCTCCTAAAATAGCTGAGTTCACAATCAGCATCACTGAAGGGGTTTCAGAAAGATTTAAGGTGAGCAGTGCTGTCTGAAGATGCTAATGACTCAGTTGTGCTCACAGGAGCTCTTCAATCAATTGCTGCTCCTAGTCAAAACTGGTGGTAACTAACAGTGGCTGTTGTGGGTGTAGCTGGACATGAGAAAGATAAATCCAACGTTAGAGTAGTTCAGGAGTTGGCGATTAGAAGCAAAAGCCCATCTTGCAGCATTATTGCTCCTGTTCCCTCACTGGCAGATGAATCGAGGAGGCACTTCTGTCTGCACGTGGGTTTCAGAACGTGGCTGGCCGGGTTGTGTGGGGGCTGCATGCAGGTAGCTCTCCTGGTGTGCATAAACCTCCTGGTAGTATTGAAGGACAAGAACCACAGGAGCGTATGTTTTCTCTTTGCCTTATTATTTTTCACTGTGGCCAAACTGTCCTCTTAAAAGCACTGTCATAGTCCATTATGTACTTTTTTTATGGTTAAATGTATGACTTGGCAGCTCAAGGGACACCAGAGCTCTTTGCTATCAGTTTTCCAGGTCCGGTGGTACCTTACAGCTTGGTGACGATTGTTACTGGCAGATGGCAGTTCAGCAAGAATCTGACTCAGATTTACTCTTCAGTATCCACACCCCAGTTAAGCTCTTTAGTAGTCCCAGTGGAAAGCTGGGAGTCTAACTGGTGCAAAGATTGAATTGCCTTTCCCCCCACCCCTCATGGGAGGATGGATTTTCTCGCTCTGGGTTTTCTCGTTCTGCACAAGTAAGACAAAGCAGGAACAAAGAAAACACTTCATCTCATGCTTTCTTACCCACTATCTTAACAGAGACTACAGCTTTTCAGTGCTGTTCATTTGGCATTTTACCCAAGGGTGCCAAAGCAATTTTCAGCAGTAGGTAACCACACTGTTCAGTGCACGAGTAAAAATACATTTAGAAAGATGAATGTTTAGTATGAGGGGAAAAAATGAATTTCAATAAAGATGTGGAGTCTCCTTATATTGCACACTTCTGACCTCTGTTTGCATGATAGGAGTTTGAGGGCACACCCAAAGATTCTAATTCTGTAATTTAAAGAATAAAACACAGGAGTTGTACCAAACCAGTGGTTCTAAAAGCTGCCAGTCCCAACCCAACCTCCAAAGTGTATCTGCAGCTCTCTATGGAATTGGAGAGGGCTAAACAAGCAAAGTGAAGACTTGAGGAGGGGTTAGATGCTTTAGGCTACACTTGTAAAGCAACTTTGCAGAGTGTTGCCAGAAGAAGTATTGTAAGTGCAAGTCACCCAGTGGAGTCTTCAGCCGTACGGCGAAGCATGTAAGGTTCCCAGTCAGCTGTGTGGGGAACCACCCCAGATAGCTAATGAGAGACGTTATGGGCTGTGGCAGAGATTTACTAAGGAGGTAAGGAATCTAGTTACAGGTTTTGTATTCCCTGATTCGGAGCAAGGATATCACATCCCCCAGGAATAAATGCTACATTCAGACTAAGGTTCTCTTTCTTCTCCTGGCACCATAGTACCATAGTCCTTGAGAGTAATCCCCTTCCTCTCAGATGAGGGTTGTGCACACTATATCGTTGGGTACAATGCATATGGCACAGCTTAGAACGAGGAGAACTTCTGTCTGGTGGTCTTTTGTGCGTGCCCAGCTCAAACTAAGGTGATTTGAAAATGCTTATTACATTGTAGAAGAGAAAGGGGAGAAAGTGTTTAGTTTGAGTACCCTGCTAGGACTTTGGTTCCAAGCATATACCTGAGGAATTCTACATTTACCTTCTAGCTGTAGGGATTAAGGGATTTCATCTCTCGAACATTAAATTGTGGTTAAGGATGGGGTTTGAATATCGCAGTCGCGTCTAAATGATTTGCACATCCCTTTGTAGACCCGGGTTCTCCCTGTCTTTGTGGGGAGAGCTGAGCAAATGAGACCTCGCTGAAGAGCAAACAAATAGCTTGTTGTGCTGTTGGGTAGTCTTTTCTAATTTGTGTAACTGAACAGTTAGAAGCCTGAACGTATTTGCACTGCATTTTATATACCTTTGGATGGCACACTTAAATAAAATGTCTTTTAGATGGTATTTTATGATGATCACTCTGGGATTAATCTCATACTACGGGGTTGCTAGGCTTTGCTGCTAGGTAACTACTGCATCAGAGAGAGGGTTCAGTAAGATTCGGTGTCTCTTGGGAATTGCAGTGTGATTCACATTGTAGCTGCAAGTCTAGGCTTTAAAAGAAGAGTGTGGGAGTTGATCAATTAGGAAAATTGTGGTTCAGTTAATTGAAAACAATAGTTTCGTGCAGAACATTCAGATCCTAAAAAAATGTCCCTTAATCTCTATATAACAGTTTTGGAATTGAATTATGCTGCTCGTAACGTTTTAAAGAGAACTGACTGGTTCTCCAGCAGGGATGATTGTCATATTCACCACTCCCAGTAGTAAATATTACATGAATAATTGATGGCATTTCATAAATATGTAGATGAAAAAGTACTGATTGTGTGAGGTTTTCTCACGGGTCCTTATTAATTGTGAACCATCATGTTAACTGCTGCTGTTGATTCTGAGAGAGCAAAAGGATATTTGTTTGAAAATTAAATATTTGCTGTAATTATGAAATGCATTATTTAACTGGTGGGATATTGACTTTGGCTTGTGTTCACGAAAAAAGCTTCAGATGCCATTTTAATGACTTCAGTATCGTACATCACCGATGCATAAGCTTTCCACAAGACACAGCCCAAATGCTGTGCTAAAAATAAAAACAAAAAGCCACTCAGTCATATTTACAACTAATTCACATGAGTATTCTAAGATGTACTTCTTAAATAAGGACAAAGCAGATTGCATTTTTGTGATTCAGCAGTGCAGATCATCTAAAGCTGTTCTTGTTGAGAAATTACACATTATAACAAATGAAGCAATTGCAGCACGTGCACGTGTCATGTAGATCATTTGGTGTTTTAGCACTTGGGTGAATAAGAAATGATAAAATGTATTTTCTGCATTCAATCCACATTACTGCAGTTATTACAACAGAGCTGGGAATGTTTACAAAGAAAACTGCAAGTGTCATTTTCCTGTGTGAAGCCACATTTTGAATTCAAATCAGAGTCTGTCAGAAAAAGGTGAAGACTTCCTGATTCTAAGAACCTCGTCGTCTTAATTGAGTTTTATGGCACTAACCACACCCGTGAAGGTTATTGTTCATTGAGAAATACAAGTCTTGCTTTTGTTCTTTGGACAGTGTAGGTTTCTGTAGGTCCTTCTCATTTGGAAAGTAACTTTGAACAAGGCAGATTTTTCTCTCCTGCAAATTGTCCTCTGTACAGGATAACATAACAAGGCTGAAAATGTCATTTCGAAGGAGTCTGATGAATCAGGACATAGGAGGAAGCTATTGCAGGAGAAAATTGACAGTAGCAGTCACCCAAGGCCAAGCCTTTGCCTCCCCCTTTGACAGAGCAGTGTTTTTATAAGCTCCAGTTGGAGTTTGCAGTGGGTTTTCTGTTCTGGTGCCGACTGAATTGGGCTACAATTGACAGTTGTGCACAAACACACCAACGGGAAAAAATGTCTGCTGTATCAAACCCTGAGATTTTTTTTTCTGTCTTTGGGGAAACCCGAACAAAGAACATTCAGAAGTGTTTTGAAAGCAAACGCTTATGTTTCCCAATAACTTTCAAGGCCTTAGATAAACCCCAGCTGTGCTATGCCTTCAACCATTTGGTTCTATTCAGAGGCAATTGAGTTCTTCAGACTTTATCCTTGACATCTCTACGTGTATCTGACTGCGGAGCCAAAGCCTCAAGCTTATTTCTGTGGTAAGACCATATGGTGCAAGCCATGTACTATCAAGTAGCAAGTAGTTGTTGAAATGTCTGTGTGAGGTTATGGAAGAGGAATTGAGACTTCCTTTCAAAATGACTTCTTGCCGTTTTACCTGGTCATTTTAAGACTGAAAAAACCGCATGCAGTGTGTATTTAAATATTCCATTTTTCATCTGTCTTAAAGGGGCATCCTGTAAAACATGTTTCTGCCTCAAGGCTTTTTGTTAACCTGTTCTTAGTAATACCAGTGATGATTATTGCTGCAAAAATAATCAGAGACAAGGAAAATACTTGTATCCTTGTTTCTGTGTGATTACTCTGTGTGTTGAGTAGCTCTTTGTTCCCACTTAAAAAGTCTGTTGTGTGCATGAGATGTCAGCTGATCCCCATACGGGATATCGCTTCCTTAAGTATATTCTGTGTCTGTCACTTAGTGCTGGAAAAGTGACAGGTACTTACTGCCATGAGTTTTCTTAGTAGAACTACTCACAGGATTAAAGTTGCTCACAAGTATAAGCATTTGGCAGGCTTTGAATTTTTCCTTTAGTACTTCAAGCAAGAAAAAGAAAGGAGATTCTTCTTCCAGTGTAACTGCTGTTTTAAAACAAGTGATGTAAGTAAAGCACTGCATGTCTACTGTTGTTTATCCGTTTTTTTAAACCTTTGATAATTCTCTGATATGACATTAACAATCCTCACACTAAATTTTTGGCTAAGGGGAATTGTTTTACAGTCAGAGCTGGAAGATTTAAGTAAAGTGGATGCCTAACAGCAGCTCTCAGTCAGGTGTCCTCTCCGTTGTATCCATTGTAAATCCTTTTCTTGAACAGAACCAGCAACAGTGGTGACACAGAGTGTGTTTTGGGTCTCTCCAGATCTAACACTTCCGTAGCCTTTTTCCTCTTCTGTAGTAACATTTTCCAGCCTGTCTGCTGTCCTCAGGGGTATCTGCTGGGTTTGTATGGGAAGATAACAAGGTTCTTATCTCAGGGCCACAGGGTTTCTTGAACTGCTCCCTCAGATCTCTGTAGTTGAGAAACTAATACGTGGTGCCATGTGATGGAAGATGATGGGAATGCTGTCACGAACAGCTCTGTTAAGCCACACGCCAGACTCTCAAGGCCACTGCCTTGTTCTCTGTATTTGTTAAGCCACAGCGCCAGGCTCTTAAGGCTGCTGCCTTGTTAACCTGTTTTTGTCTAACGGTATCTCCCTCAGGTTTCGTTAATTGGCTCCCTTGCAGGCTGGTTCTGTTGTCTTGCACTGCCACTGTTAATAAGCACTGGGTCTGTAGCCTCTTTTCACTTACTGTCTTTCATGAATCTGCCTTTTTTGCCTCTACTCCCAGTCATCTGCAGGTAAGCATCCAGGCCTCTCTTCCTTTTTGTCGTCTCTGAAAAGGACAGTCTTTTGATTTCTCCTGCTTCTTCTGTACAGTCTGCCCCCAAACCATCATCCTCTTTGAGCACAAAGGTTTGATGGAAATGTTGTGGTGAAGAAATTGAGTTTAATAGATACCAGTCAGGTATAACATGTAATGTTGGACATACTCTTCCGAAATGAGGCACCTGGATGTCTTTGGAGTCATTGGGCATCTTGTGTATATATATCTGTATATTCCCTTAGCAAGTGTGGGAAGTTGTTCCAAGTTGTTCTGTATGATTTGGATTGTTTAATTTGGCTTCGTGGTAAATGCATACAAGTCAAATGTTGCATGTAGAAATGTGACTGTTCCCTTTTTATCTTTCATGCTGCCATTTACTTCAAAATTGAACATTTCTTAATCCTTAAGTGCATTGTTTCACAAGCGTTTTTTTGTGCAAACTTCTAGAGACAGTCCCAGGTAATGGCAAACAAGACTGTAATTTGGGAAAAGCGGGAATGTTAGGGGAAGTGGAGAGCTGATTTCAGTGTTCTCCAGCGTGCTGGTAGAGGGCATTGTGCAGCTGGAGACGCGGGATTTCAGTGGAGAGAGGTGAAATGGAGGTCACGGCCATTTGCAGGGAAGTCAATGTGATATTTCATGAATTTTAAGTCTGTGGGATGTAGCCAGGCGCAATCTATTGTAATTACAGTCTGCCTGCCTAAAATTCTCTTGTAGTTTAAATTGGAGAGCAATAATCTTAATTTCCTGTCCTGAGTGGTTGTCCAGAGTTGCTGTGTTTCATCCCAGAGGGCTTCGCATTTCACTGGTGAGCAAAGCATAAATTGGTTATAAATCACTTCATATGAAAGGTGCTCTCTAAATGCATGTCTGCACTCTTTTTTGTTTGGTGTTAGCACCAAGTCTGTGCCTAGCACTTTACAGACAAATCAGAAATGAATGTTGTGTTCCCAGGAGGCTGCAATTGAAATAGATAATGCACAGATGTAGAGCAGAGACGAGATGTGACCAAGTGCCAGTGATTGAGCACTGAAAATTACCGCGTGTCTTGTTAGTTCCACTTTAGTTCCACTTCTGGTGATACCAGGAATGCTCCTAGCTGGGTTTGTGTGCTCAAAGGTGCGTGATGGATGGGAAAGCATGAAGGGAAGGAGGTGCAAAGCAGCACAGTAAGAGTAGGTTAATGAGAGAATTTCTGGGAAGAGGAGGCGGCATGAGGAGAGAGGTGGAGGTGAAGGCAGAGGGAGAACAGATGGCACCCAGGCTTTAGTGGGACAGTGGGATACAGGGGAAAAATGGAAGGAGATAAATCTAAGAGGAGCAGAAGGGGCAGACTTGTGCATGCCTTGAAACACGGCTTGTAATTTGGTCAGAAAGGGACTGGAGCTGGTAAAGGGTGTGAAGAGAAGCTGGCACAGTTGGTGCAATCAATGAATTTTACCATAGTATTCTGGCTTGATTAAAAAGGAAGCACAGTAAATATTAGCAGAGTGAGGAGGGAGGAGAGTGCAGTTGCCAGGCTGACTAAATAGAGCTTTCAGCGTTTTGCAGCTGTAGCAAAGTAGGATGGATGGGTTGGGAAGATGTAGCAGATCCTAATGGTAAGGCCTTATCGTGAGCTGTTTACGTGTTAGTGTAGCTGTCAGATCTGGTGAGTTTCTCATTTGTTGGGCTAAATGCTTGCAGAGACTGAAGACAGGTTTTTTTTTGCTGTGGGTCATTCATTAGTCATCTCTCATTTGGATTACTGTAATGGCTTCTGGCTAGACATTGTCCTTCTTCTGCTCTTCACTTACAATCTATTCAGAAATCTGCCACATACATAATATCTTGTCATCTTTTCTGTTTCACTTACTTTTGCTGCCAGGTTCCCTTAAAACCAACTTTAAAGGACATTCTCAAGATGAGAACAAACCCACACTTGGAATTCCTAGTTAAAAGGAACAGGTTTTTGTGCTATCTTGCAGTTATTTCATAAAAGTATTTTACAAGCCCCTCACTGGAGTGGTGTGAGAGGCACCCTGGAGTTCTGCAGGACATGGTATGTGGCAGTGAATGATCATCATAATTCAAAAGACTTCTGGTTCCAGTGTGTGGGGTCCTGCACTCGGCCAGCCTGGCTGCCAGGAGAAGAGATTGGGAGATTTCCTGCTAGAGAAGAGCAGTGGTGCTGGGACGTGCATTGCATCTTCTGCCCTAAGGAGAGCAAGTTGCTGCGAGTGCCTTGGTAGGAGGAAGAGAGTAACTTTCCTTTAGTTTGCAGTGAGCGTGCAAAGTTGTCCTGGAAGAAAGCAATGAAATGACAGTTTGTTGTCTAAAGAGCAGCTCATCACCTTCCCTTTTCCTGTGCTTTTATTTCTGAAGGGCCCCTGGGAGGAGGAGACTCAGAAAGGGAGGCAGAGAGGTAGAGTCGCGCTGTGTTACTGGCAGGGGACAGAAGCTGGCTGTCTCACCTTCAGAAGGGATCTGACAGTTGGGGACCATCGGTGGTGGGTTATTAGCAGAGTGAAGGAAAATGGCTGTTAGAAGGCAGAGAAAGATTTTCAGCTCGTAAGGGAGAAGTGGATTGGATAACCAGGTGATTGGGATCACCTTGGGATGATCCTTGCAGTGATGGATTTCTTGCCATCTGTGGTGGTTGTGTGAGTGACTGTCCTCTATGTAAATAGAAGCTACTCCTATCCTGAAGGATGGCAAGAGAAGGGAGTGTCTCCTCTAATAGGAAGGAGACAAGCTTACTTGATTAGGGATTTGCAAGTGGAGTGTGATTGCAAATTATTGGAGATAATGAGTAAAAATTTGCATGTTAATACCAAAATTAATAAAATTAAGAAATACAGTGAAAGATCTTGTGCGAGCTATGAACGGAGAGCCCTGAGACCTCTTCCCAGTGGCTTACTGTGTGGCAGTAGAAGAACTGTGCTGGGTGTGACTGGCACACACAATGAGAACTCGCAGCTCCACGTAGGTTGGTGAAACAGGTAAATGCTCTGTGTCTCAGCAGCTCGGCCCCGAGGCTCTGGGTCCACAATTTCCCAGGCTCCAGCGATCTGCACAAGACGGGGATTTTGACCCCTAATTACTTTCCAAAACAGCTTCAGAGCCTTGGAGAGAGTAATTCTGCAGTGATTGTGGAAATACAAGTATTTTTTCTATTGTCTAATATTTGGTATCAACTACAAAATAGCTCGTTAGCTTTACAGTATGTTCCTGAGGCTTCATTTGTGTGTCAGAATGGTTACGAATGGGAAATAACGTTACAATTCCACTGTTCCTTGCTAGTAGGATGGCCAGGGAAGGTGGTTAAAATGCTTTGAAATTTGAGAATATTTTTCAAAGCATTTTAGACTGTTTACATCTATTTGTGGAGGAGGCAAATCCGAGCTGATTCAGCCCGTGCCATAGCAACTCTTCTGCTTGGTGTCACTGTCCCCTGTCACAGACGGAGCTGAAGGCAGTGTGGAATGTATCTTGCAGGGCATGGAAAGCCTCAGCAATAGTCCCATCTGGATTTTATCTTTCCTGTCCCCACTTCCTAGTCTCTCTTTACTGTTTCTGCACTAAGGGCAGGAGCAGTGACTGTCAGAGCAAAAGGAACTTTCACTTCAAGTCCGTGGGAAGTGGATGTCCCAAAACCTGCAGCTTGGGCCAGGCTGTGTGTGTTGCAGAGCTGCTGGGCTGAGTGAGGAGCGCTCCCTCCTTCCTGCTTCCTCAGCTTTCCATGCTGCCCAGCAGAGAGGGCTGCATGGTTAGGGCCCTGTGGCCTGGTGGGGCAGGTGGACCCCGGGCATCCACATGCAGCATCCACATAGAGTGATACAGGCACTTAGGATCCCACTGTGTGGGACTTAGAGATATCAGCAAGGCATTGAGGAGGTGGGACAAGGAGCCCCAAGTGGGAACTGCTAGCTTAGGGGAGAAAGGTCTGTTTTTCTAGAGCCTGGAGGACAAGGAGAATTTTGGGGGGAGAACAGAGAATAAGGCTCATGACAGCTGTGGGAAGTGATGGGATGGGGTGATGGAGTACAGGGTTTGGGCTAAGCCACGTGTGAAGGGCCTTGTACGTGTGTATGTGTGGGATGGCTGAGAAAGCAGAGGAAGGAGCCCCAGAAAACTGTAGAAGAAAAAAAGGGAGAGGCCTGATTAAAAATGCATGAGGAGGGCTGAGCTAGGGCATGGCTTGGCCAGAATTGGGAGAGATTATGTTCGTTATTAAACTGGGCACAGAGGGTGACCAGAAAGAAATCTCGTGCAGGACATCCCGAGATAGGGGACACGTGAGCAGAAAATAGGAGGTTGGCAAAGCAGAGTGATCTATCCATGTTAACATTTGTGTATGCAAATGAGTCATAAACTTGGGGAAAGACTAATTGGATTTGAAAATTGATGTCAGTATGAGGTTTTTGGAGAGTGATTAAGAATATGATTCTTTTATTATTTATTTTGTTTGTTTGTAATGCAGTGACTGTTCTGAGAAGATGAAGATGTTGCTGTTAACCAGAAAGGTCCTCTGCTGCGTGTCCCGTTTTGGTTGGCACTGTTACATTAGTGTCTACATTTCTTCTGCTAAATTACTTGCCCATCTTTAGTTCTCTCTGTCTCTTCTCCAGCCCTTTTTTTTTTCTTTTTATTTTAAAAACCCTTACAAAATGCTTGGCTCCAGCAGCACACGGTACTCCCCAGCTTTCTTCCAGCCAGGAAATTTAGGACTCGCTGTTATCTGCCCCTGCTGAAGTTCGCTTCCCCGGCATGAGACGACTCTAAAAGTTCATCTCAGCCCTTCAGTGCACCAGTCCCACTGCCAGGCGCGGTTCCCAGTGCTGCAAATCCTGTTAGTTCTGGGGTTTAACGAACAGGGAGCGTGTGGTGGGTTTTTTTATGAAGAGGCAAAGCTACAGGGGTTTTTTTCTTGCTTTCTCAAATGCCAGAGTATTTTTGTTTGTGTAATTGAAGTTCTCTTTTTAGGAAGTGCATGTAGCTGGTTTACTCCTCTTCCTTTAACATTTAGAACACGTTATACTTTGTTTTAATTAAGTAATCGCATGATCTTATTTGTTTCTGTTTATTATGTTGCAGCACATTGGCTTCTTTCTAACCTGTTAAAAAACAGCTGAACCGCTCTTAATCTGTAACCTCCTTGAGCCATCTGTAACCTTCTTGTCTATCCTTAGAAGCTGTAGAATAATAACCAAACACATCTGGGGTGCTCTTCCAGGTGATGGATATTTGTTTAGCTCACACCGTGCACAAAACCCGGTGTGAATGAGGGAGCTTTGCAGAGTAATCACCAGGCCAAAACCTTGTGCTTTCTTTTGTCAGCGGGTGAGGTAATTCTGGAGGTGGTTGTGTCTCCCATCTCATCTGAAAGGCTGCTCAGAGTCTGTTCACAGGAAAGGTTAGCTTGATACTGACCCTGAGTTCAGCTTCACCTTAAGGCCTGTCTGGGATTTTCCTCCAGCCCAGCCTCGGGACCAGAGTGGTCCTTAAGGACAGGGTGAAAAGCCAGCTCTGAGTAGCGCCGTCTGTGATGGCTTCTCTGTGAGCACCGTGGAAGGAGGTGCCACAGAACTCCTCGGGGTGAGCCCCGTGTTGAACACGGTGTATTCCCACATGGATCTGGCAGTGAGCTATTCCTGTGCAGTCTCTGTGAGATGAAGAAGTACTGTTTCAGCCTATAAATTAAGGAGCATTGAGCAGCCAGGCGTGCAGACTGCTGGTGTAACTACCCGTACGTTCATAGCAGGCGCAGCAAACTCTTGTCCTAACAAGAGAGGGCAGGCAGCACTTTCTGCTGGCCCTGCTGGAGTCACCTCTGTGTTACCTGGATGACACCTGTGCTAACTTACTGCCACCTGACTCCATTCTCGGACAGGCTCAGGGAAAACAAACATGCTTATCAGCTGACATCAATGAGACTTACACTTACATCATCCAAACACTGGAAAAGCCACAAACCTGAGCTGCCTCGATGTGTCCTTCTGGCCTCACGTGTGCTCTGAACAGAAGAGCAACCAAAAAAGCCTCCAGTACAGGGGCCGTGGGCCACTGACCAGATCATCCACTTTCTCGTCCAAGAAGGGGGAGGTGGAAGTGCTTACTTGCTGCCTCCCTTTTCTCCCTCAATAATTAAGTAGCTGGTTTTATGCTTTGCTTGATTTTTCTGTGTGTTCATAGCTGGTGTGTGCTGCCTGCAGTAACAAACAGCCGTGTAACACTAACGTGAGCACGTTCTGTCTCTCTTCACAGGTAACTGTGCTGGTCCTTTTTGCCCTTGCGTTCTTAACGTGTGTTGTATTTCTGGTAGTCTACAAGGTTTACAAGTATGATCACACCTGTCCAGAAGGATTCGTTTTCAAGGTAAATTACGTACACGTTCTAGAAAAATAGGAGAGTTTGTAATACTCTCTGTGGTGTTTTCTGCATAACCTTGATTTAAGTCACGCTGTACTGCATAGAAATTTGTGCTTGTTTTCATAGGTTAGTGTGCTTCCTGCCATATTTCTGCTTAATTTATAATTGAGGTCATACTCTTGCACAATTTCATAACGTTGTTACTTTGCTAATGCTTTTAAACATTGAAAATAGAACAAAATTCTCAACACCAGCGTCCTTCAAACTGACTTCATCTGCAGTTGTCTGGACAAAGCTCTCATTTATTGGGTCATACAGTTTAATGTTGCATGCCCCTCCCAATTTTGTGTCTTAGGAAGGAAGAGAATGATAAAACCTGGAGAAAAAGAAAAAGACTCTGGAATATATGTCAAAGAAACAGTAGAGTGATGTTCTCATTAAGAGAGTAGTAGAGTTACCTTAGGGTTATTTTTGGAGAAAGAACTTCTTGTTCCAGAACAGGGACCTACGAGCCCTACTGCCACAGGCCAAAAGTGGTGCCAAAAAAGGGAAAAACACATTTATTGGAAAAAATACTGGTTCTAACTGGAAGGGAGGTTGGGACTCACTTCGTTCGTGCGAGACGGCAGTGCTGGCTCCTCAGCTCTGACCTGGGCTGAAAGTCAGAGAGGTAATATTGCTTTTTCAGTTGTAAGTTTAGCAGGGTAGAACTTGGCTGTAATTAGACAAGAAAAGTAGCAATGAGAGTGGCATTCTTTCCTTTAATTTTTTAAGAATATTGAGTCAGGGATCTTCAGAAGGATTTAAGAAGGAACAGCTGCCCCAGCACTCCTTGACAATCCTGTTTGGGGCTTTGGATTCTCTCTCTTCAGGCATGTGAATGCCTTACAGGGGTCTAGTCCACCGTTCCAGTCAGTGATGCCCAGCTGGATTAACGGGGCTCCAAGCGCTCAGTTTTAGGTCACTGCTTTCCCTTGGTTCAAGGGCAGAAGAAACTGTGGTTAAAATATTTGTCTGTAGCTCAGGAGATTCAGCTTTTGGTTCTGCTCTTGGGTTTTGGCGTCTCAGACAAGCACCGAAACCCCTCCGTGCTCGTGTTTCATGGGCTGTTTTTTTCTGAAGCTTTCTCTTGGCTTTGAGCAGTTTAAAATAAGGCCTGGATGTTCCTACTGAGCCTGCTTTGATGTGATCCTGACCTGACAGGAACGGCCGGTTACACGCTCCTGTCATAAGTCTGGTAAGAGGCTGCTGCTCCCTGTCACACCGTGGTGTCCCTTCCCTGGCGTGGCAGCCTTCTGGCTTCTTCTGTCTCTTCTTCTTAGTGTTACCAAACATTTAAGGGGAGAAGAGTTTCTTAGCTCTATTTCAGTTGCGCTGTGAAGAGTTTGGTTGGGTTTCTCTCCTGAGGGCCCTGTGTTTGAAAGAGCAGGCTTTGTGTTTAAAGATGCAGCCCAACTACAGGGCTGTACTCCCTCCCAGCGCTGGGGTTTGGGGAGGCTCTTTCCTACCTGCTTGGTGGCATAATGCTGGGAGACACAGCATCTTCAGTCACGTAACTCTTCAGAGTTTTACAGGATAAACGTGTTAAAAATCACACCAGGCCTGAAACTCCCAGTGTTGACATGAGTTTGTATTGGCTGCTTTTTGGGGGAGAGCCCACAATACATTGTGGCACAGATGTCCTTAGAGAGATGAAGAAGTCTGTCACCTGGTGTGACAGAATGTCCCTCTGGACTGGCTTTGTGCTTCAGGTGGACTCGACAACATTCTCGGGCCTGGATGTCGCCAGGCTTTGGATGTTGGTGTGATTTCCTGGTTAAGGGCACAGGTGTCCCTGCTTTAGGACGCCCGGTACCTCGGGATCTCCACACAAAGGCTGAGGTACCACAGCCATGAGTCAGACCTGTGTTCTGGCGCTCTGATGCTCTCATGCATGGAGCAGTTCCAAAGGTTTCGGTGTTTTCAGCCTTTCTTCTGTCCTACACGCCCAGGGCTTGAAGGTGTGCTTAAGAAGGTGCTTGTTTTCCTCTGCAGAGCAATCTTAAACTGCTCCAGCCTCAGTTTTGTGCTTGCTCAAGCTTTCTGACACGGCCCTAACACTGCTGCTGTGTAGATCACTCCTCTGAAGCCCTCTGCGCTGGCTGTTGCTGACACTCACTGGAGTTTTCCTCAAAGACCTGTGTGCACTTACATCCTGGGGGAATTTCTCCAGGGCTCCATACAGGTACCCTTCAGCTTTCCTTGCACCTGTGTTCTGGCAGGCTCATGGACAGTAAAACAAAGTAATCCCAATGCATTAAGGACAACATAATCAGCTATTAAATTTGGAATTCCTGACCCAGAGAAGTGAATATGACAGAAGATACTATTTGTAAGTGGATACTTCTGGGGTCTTTATGTCCAAGGAACAAAAGGAGTCATCGTACCGCTAGATACACGCTGGCAACCAGGATTTTCATTGGCATCACAGGCCTTAACCGTCAACTAATTTCCGAAATGGAAGGGTTGTGAAAGAAACCAGAGCCAGGCAACTCACTCTGGAGCATCCTCATTTCTTCTCATGCTCTTCCTTATTACTGCTCTCACATGGGAGCCACGGAAACAAAGAAAAAGGATGGAGAGACACGTTCTGCATGAGCGGAAGGTCTCGGGCAGGCAGCAGGATGAGAATGGGCACCAGTTTCCATCGCTCTGTCGCTCCCAGGTGCTGCGTGGCTTGCCCTGACTTGGAGCTGAGCAAAGGGCCTGTCCTTGGGCAGCAGACGAGGAGCAACGAGTGAAAAAGGAGGTTCTTTCCGTCTTTTCTAGAAGCCTGAAATCCCAGGAGTGAAAATGCAGCGGGGATGGAAGCTCAGCTGTGTGTTTCTTTAGGCTCTTCTGTCAGACGTTGTGCAGGTTTGTGACCACAAAAAATAACGTTGAGTCATTTTGCCTGGTACAAAGCAAAGTGCTTCTAAAAGCAAGAAAAGACTCTGTGGCATTTGGTTAGAGTGGCAGAAATCTTGGCTTGTCTTCAGCACTAATCATTCTATTTGCTTGAATTTCCTTGGCAGATTTCATTAGATGAATGGATTGTTTTCCTGCCCTCATTTTAAATATTTAGAATTGTGAGTACATCCCAGGACCAGGTGAAGATGCCAAGATGTCTGTGTCTACCTCCTTCTTAGTCACTTCCTTACACGGGAAGTGGCGTCAGTTTCCCCAGATAAGGCAGGGGTGACTCTTGCAGAAGATGGCACGGCTGATGGAGGTGAACACACATCTCAGAGAGCTCTATTCCGGAGTCATCCTGGATTCTTTGGTTATTTTAAATCTATTTTTTTTTTGCAGCTGAAGTACAGGATGGAGACCACAAGGGAACAGGCGGAAGCGGCTGCTTTGGACAGGGTGAAATCCCCTCTGCTTTGTGCTGCTGCTTCAGCCACAACTGCGGGGGAGGATTTGCCCTGGCTGTTCAGTTGACAAAAGATAACAAATAAAACGGGACCTGGGTGGATGTGGCAGCTCCCAAGGGCTGTCACGAGTCTGTCACATGTGCCCCTTCACACAAGCAGGTCCCAGCTGCTGCGGTGGTGACTCCCTGGGAGAGATGTTCATCTTGTGACAGCGCCTCTTCTTTCCACACTCAGGTTTGCCACAAGAGTGTGTTCACAGGCAGCCACGGGGCTGCCTTATGGCTTCCTGTGGGTCTGTCACACAGAATATCAGGGATTGGAAGGGACCTTGAAAGATCACTGAGTCCAATCCCCCTGCCAGAGCAGGAGCACCTACATCAGGTCACACAGGAACGTGTCCAGACGAGTTTTGAATGTCTCCTGCTTTATTCTCTTATACCTTTTGATGCTTTCTTCCAGTCTTTCTAGGATGCAAGATCATATTAAGCCAACTGTCTGGGATCTTTCCCTCAATCATTTTGTGCTTTATGGTTTAAAGCACTTGGAGCTGTTGTTATTAGTGCTTATTTGTGCCACTTCTCTTTTCCTTTTTGGTTTTATCCTGACAGGAGTCAACCCAAAAGTAAACATGGACATGCCCGAGATGGCATCTGGTCCTAAATCCCGTGGCACTTCTGCATGTGTTCTCGTGCTCAGAAATTCCCACTGCTAAGTTTGGATTGCCAGGTTCTGGGAGAGCAGTGGCAGCTCCAAGTCACTGGGCTGCAGTATTAACAAATTTCAGTCTTCTGGAAGCAAGAAGACCCAACGGCCTGTATTTTTTAAAAACAGTCAGAGTAGAAATGAGGAAACTTGTTTTTCTCAAGCTGTGGCTACTCATAGCTTACATTTTAGAGGATCAATTGAGTTGCCCCGATGAGTCCCCCAGTGCTCTGAGGTACCAGGCAGGACTGGCAGATTTGGCAGGGGACCCATCGCCTTCCAGAGCAAAGCCTGGGGCTCACAGGAAACATCTCACTCTTGTTTTCCTTCAGCCCAACTCGCTGTTTCATAACTGAGTGATGCTTTTCCTGTATCACCACTGGGGCGGTTGCCGGATGGTACCTGCTGATTAATGCACATTCACTTTGGTTCTTTAAGATGACAGCAAAGTTTGGATCCCACTTAGTATTTAACTCTCTAAAATCAGGTATTTCGCTTTTCCAAAGCTCTGAGCATCGAGCTGTTTCTATGTAGTGCTTTTGCGCTTCTGGGAAATGAAATGATGTAGTCCCAGAGCTAAAGATAGCTTTTTTAAAAGCCTGCTGTTGGCTACATCTTTCTGACAATCAAGAGTGAAGTTATTTTGTGTGTGTGTACACACGCTTGCACATAAGCTTGGCCGCCCACAGTGTTTTCCCTGTAAGTCTTATTTACTGGGCTAGAAAACTGTTTGTACCTTGGCACCAGGGCATCCGTGTTCATTTCTGCACCTTCAGACCCAAAACACCACTAAGGGTAGGATGCAGACACCTGTAGTCGTAGCCCAAGCAGCTGGGGAGGAAAAACCAACAAAATGTGGCTGGAACTAGAGATTGGGTGCTTCAAAAAATATTTTTAGGCAAGGGTGTTTCTTGCACATTAATTATTCTGGTGTAAAAACCCAGATGGGCCCTCCTGGCAAAGGCGGGAGCAGCTGAAGGATGGCAGGGAAGAACATTTTGAACTCAGTAGGACAAGGCTGTAGCTAATTGCTGCCTGTTGCATCCTGATCCCCACGGAGAGCGAATGTTAGCTCTGACTAAAAGGAAAAAGGGAATAAAACCCCAACCCAACCCGAACCCACGTGTGGGGCCGAAGCCGTGACCTAAGTAAGTGATGGGTTTGATTTTGGTTTATTGTTCTTTTCAGAATAACCAATGCATTCCAGCTGGGTTGGAAAACTACTACTCGGAACAAGACTCCAGCGCTCGAGGGAAGTTTTACACAGTCATAAACCACTACAATCTGGCCAAACAAACCATCACGCGCTCAGTGTCCCCGTGGATGACGGTACTGTCAGAGGAGAAACTGTCTGAACAGGAGACTGAAGCCGCTGAGAAATCAGCTTAGCACGATAAGCTCATTATTAACACTATGTCATTGGAAGGTAACTAAGGGACTTTAAGGAACTTTTCATTAAATATAATTATGGATAATTTAGAGGTTACTCATGTTTATGGTGCAATTGCTTCTGTTTGCTGATACTGCTTTGCAAAAAAAAAAAACAAACCCAAAAACCCAACAAAAACTTGCTGCAGAACATTCATGGGCATAAACCAAGGTGCATATCAGCATCGCTTTAGAGCTTTGACACCATTTTCAATGTTTAAAAAAAATAAATAAAATCCAATATTAGGGATGTTCTTGCAGTTTATTGGATACTGACAGATTTCTTCACTGAATTTTCAGGGCTTGGACCTTAGAGAAATCATGTGTTCTGTTGTCTGAACCGATACTTTATGAATGAATTTTTTTATTCTCTTGTCATTTTGCAAACGGAAACACCCCAGCCATAACCAGAGTGACCCCTTGTTTAGCTGAAAGCTCCATTTAATATTAGCTTTGGCTCAAGCAAGAGCGATAGCATTGATGTCAAGGGCGTAACGTGATGATTTGTACGGAGAAAGAAACTGTCGGGTAGCATTTTTCTTACATTTTTTCTTTCCTGTTGTTTATTTGTAAGTGCTAATGACGTTCTCTGCAACAAGGCATGCTCAGTGTTTTGTTATTGCTGTCAACAGGATTTAACTGCATTTCCACTGTGGCTTTAGCATCTTGGTGAGGATGTGCACTGAAACACAAACTAGATAGACGTTACGGAAAAAAACCACGGACAGTTCTAGTGATGGATGTTGAGGATAGTGTGTAAAAACTAGACAGCTGGGGCTGTTCTCATGAGAAACGGCATCTCTTGATCAGAGGTAAGAGGCAGAAAGCCCGTGCACAGTAGATGTAGTCCACGATGTCATTTGTTGGATACAGCTGAGGGAGTCCATGTGTCTAAATTCTCTCTTTTATTACATTAACGTTTTCCCTTTTTATGAATTAGAGCTTTCCCTTTCTGTATGGTTTGCAGTTTGATACTCTTTAAAACACAGAGCATCATCACAAGTGAAGCGATAGGGTGTTAGATACCACAGCTGGCTGTTTTAAAGCGCCGTGTGACACCGAGTGAAGAGTAGAACTGTTGATGTGGGGCTTGGGAGGGGAAAAGATGTAGAGGAACATAGTATTGTGGATGCACGTTCAAGTTCCATTGTAATTACAAACTTATCTATTCTTTGTGTGAAACCATGTTTTCATTTTTATTATAAATCTTAAATATATATTACAAAAAGGACATCTGATTAATTTAACAGATGAAAGAAGTGTGTGAAGCATCTGGGCAAGTCACCTTTTTTCTTCATGTAACCGAATGAGACCAGGCGGAGTGGACATGTCAAAAGTTCCTTTTGGGTTTATTTTTGGGGGGGACTGTACAAAAACAAAGGGAAAACATCAAGAACAAACGTGGTCAGCTTCTACCTTCGGTTTTTTTTTCTCTGGTAGAACTGCTTTATCAACAGTACAGTAAAAATAACCAGGTTTGATCTGAAATGTGCATTACACGGTAATATCTGTAAAAGGCTTTTTATTAAGTCATTCTGGCAGATGGGATGCAGAAAAAGCAATAAATTGTGTGCCAGATTTTTTCTTTGCATTTGAAAATACCAAGATATTTAAAAATACCTTTGAATGAAGATACTCAAAACATAGCGTGGTTGCATTATCTAACGGGCATATGCTTTATTGGATGGAATCAATTCCCACGGAACTTTTGACATTTTCACTCCGTGGAGAGTACAGAGTAAGGATTGCTGCTGCTTGTTGCTTGTAATGTATAGAAATACACATTTCTGAAGAGAGCCAGCAAACCGGACAATTCATATCGACATATTTACAGAGGACATTCCCATTTTACAAGACAAAGATGTGCTCCCCGAGACTGTCCTACATAGAAATGATTCATGATACATCTCCCCTTAAATTTAGGACAATAAAAGCTTTAATGCACAAGTAAATACCGATGAGAAACAACTTATTTCTCTCTCTCTCATAAAAATAAACATTAAAAACCACGAAGCTTTACCATCCAGGAGAAACATAGTGATTATGATTTTTCAGTTGAATCCAGTTTTTCCTCTGATGTAAAAGGAGGGAGTTTATTGATTCTTACCTGCACTTGGTTTTGAGAGTTGTTTTTTCCTCCTCCCGACTTCAGTACTTTGAATGGTTTGGCTTTAACATTGTCTTAGCCTTTGGCTTTGTTCTGAGATCTCAGGAGACGTTCCGTTGCACAACCTGGTTGTGGTGTATTCTCTCTTTTCCCCTCCAAGTAAAGCTTTCGAGTTGACTTGTTAATCACCAAACCAACCTGATCTCGGAGTCGAGTAGTTTGAAAGGCTGAGAAGCGGAGGTCACACACGTGCAAAGCCATCGCTGTGCACTGAAGTGCTGTGATTACATGAAAAGCCTGAGACGGCGCCGATGCTTTTGCCCAGTAACAGGTTCCTTTTGAAATGGGATAGTCCACTGGGAGCTGGACTGGAAACCTGGTCAGACACGTGAGGGACTGTGAGAAAACCATTATTGGTTTGGGTTTTTTTTTTTTCTCCTGTTAGCTCTGCTCCAGCTCAGGGCGTTTCTTACCAGCTCTTCCAAGGGCTTCTGTGTTCTTTGCAGGATTAAGTGGGGGTTTTTTGTCCAATAAAGGGATTTAAAATGAATGCTACCAGCCCCCTCTGCACTAAGGGATATACACACGTGTGTATTTATTGGAAAATATTTCCATCGTATCGGTATGAAAAAATGCATACAATATACAGGTAGGGCATAGACCCTGCTCCATAGGAAACAACAAATGTCAAAAGAGCTACAAAGGAAGTGTGTAGATGATATTAGACCTTTAATTAATTATCATACCAGTCCAGGAACAGCAAGGAAAATGAACACATGACGAGGAAGAACAGGATCCATACTCTAAATCCAGCGTTGTTTTTGATGGCCTGTGAGGAAAAGATCATCTGTGTTACCAGCAGCAGCGACCACAGAGTGGAATTCCAGCAGTGACAGCCCAGGAACGAGCACCTTCACTCTTCCCTCCCACAGGAGAAAGAGCACAACTTGCCATTAATTTCAGGTGACTCAGACTCAGGCTGTACCTCCCGAGACTGATAACACTAAAGTTTCTCTCTAATATCTTAAAAATAAAAGCCCAAGATCCCCCATAATGGAAATACACTCAAAACATTAAGAACTGTGTGAAAACATACATGCTCAAAGGTTAGTTTTAAGTTCAAAAAGAGAAATTCTGTAATTAGAAAATAACTGGGCCTTCATCATGCTAATAAAGGTCGTCTCACTAAAAATAACCAACCACAAGCTGACAGGTCGGGTCAGCGCCGTCAGTCACTTGGTTCAGTCTCGGAGCAAGGAGCCAGTACAGCAAGTAATTTTTCTTGGGAGTCTCCTTCACAAATTGAGAGCAGCACGTACCAGGGGACCTGGTTTTCTCTCTCATTTTTCAGATTTACACATGGGATGGATTATTTATTTATTTATTTATTTTTGATGTGGTACCAACATTAAGGTGACCAATGAAGTTTTGTATTTATCACCTTATCTCTGCTGCTTCTCAGTGCGGTTTAAGAAACAGTTCTACCTCCAAATGTAAAACATGAAGCAAAAATGACTTCAGTCCATGCCCCATTGCTCAATACTGATCTCTGAGTGTGAACACAGGGACAATCAGCTGACATCTCCCCAGCCACTGAGCATCCTGGCTGAACTGCTTAGGAGTCAGGATTTAAAGGCACCTGATGTAAATCAGTGTGCTAGATTTACGTCTTTAAAAAGCCAAGTGTCTTCCCCACCGTGTGCCATCCCACCGTGCCTACCAGAGAGCTACTGCAAAGAGTACTCCAGATACTCTGCTCTGCTTGAAGAAGTGTGGAAATAAGTTCCAAATCAGAAATTTTCAGTTAATGCTCGCTAATGTGCGCTTGCTGCACTTCTCAGGAGAGCTGAGCAGTAGAAATAACTCGTTCTTGAGACAGGTATTCTGTGTGCTTTCAGGAGGGGGGAAAAAAGGAACCGAGCCACTCAGTAGCCTGATTTAGGGGCTCTGGTTTTAGCATAATCTCAGTTCCTTGAAGGAAAACATCACTTCATTCCAATTAGGCAGACAGTGGGACAGACTTGATTACTAGGAGGATGGGAGATGTGTTCAGCTTTTTCACTCCAGTTTCAAGGATTTCAGCACTGCCTTTTATTCTCGGTCTGCAATTTCTCCCTCTTGGTGTGTGGTTGGGTTTTTTTTTTAACCACACCACAAGTGCTTTAGTCCACACCAGGGGACCTTTCTGTTTAAAAACCAGGTGAGGCCAAGTAGGTTGGTGCAGACCTGTAGAGCTGGTCAAGTCACAGTGAGTGAGAGGAGCCATGCCAAGAACCTCAGCCAGCTTGTCCAGGCTTTCCAGCACCACATCCCACACTCCACACACGCCTTTACCTCTCTTATGTCTTCGTTCCCTTCTTTGATGTTCTCTGTTGCACCCACAACTAATTGGTGGATGTTGTCAATGTCAGTTTCCTGTTCAAAAAAAAAAATGCAAGTGAGAAATGGTGATGAATTTTAGGAAACACACACTTGTAAGGAGTTGGGGAACAAGCAGAACTCAAAATCAAATCTGGTAATTAACGTCTTAGTTTCAATGATGCAAAGGGTACAGAAGCAATTCAGTTGTAATTTCTCTACCTGTGATTTTATGAGCCTGAATGGAGACCACCAAGAGCAAGAGGGCAGCCTCCCATTTATCTAGATTGAAATCTAACCTGTCGTAATTTTTGCCAGCCCTTTTGGAAGAGGTGCCACCACCCCTTTACCAAAAGATACTGTCAAATAACATACTCAACAGCACACCACGTCTGAGGCAGAGTGATCTACTCCTGACACACCTGCTGCATTTTCCATTCCCAGAACGTACTGAATAAACAACAACAGTAAATGTCTTGATTTTGCATTCAGAAAACAAACAAAAACCTTCTCCTTCACTGATCTTCCATTTACATCTTGCATCCGAGACCAAAATAGCCCCAAGAAAACCCTGGAGCTGTATTTGCTGCTGCAGTATGAAATGCTACTGACCTGCTGTAGGACTTTCTCAGTGAATATCTCTTGCAATCTGGAGATTTCCACCACTTTCCCTTCGATTTGTCTTGGCAAAGAACAGAAATACTCCATTAGAAATTAGCGCCAACATTTCCTGCTCCTGTAGATTCAGACCCTCCGGGCCGGTAGCGGGCTGTTCAGAGGGCGATTGCTGTTTGGTAGCCATGGCTTCTGCAGCAGTAGCCCGTGACCAGTGCCGTGACAATCCGTGTTGGATGTGGACCAGCCCCAGCAAAGCTCTGGGAAAGGCACCCCCCGGGAACTGGCAGATGGGAGCCTTCCCTGTGAGAGTTTCCCCCACTTTCCTCTTCCATCCATCGGAACAGAGTCCATGGTGTTCCCCAGGCAGTTCATTTTGACGTATCTTTTTTATATCCTGCCGTGCAGGGGGGAATTGCCCAGTGCTGATAAGCTGAGGAGCAGCTCCAGCTGGAGCTGGCCATTCCAGTGTTCCACACAGCACCGGGAGAGCGGGCGGCAGCGCCCCTCTGCCGGAGGGACAGGTCTCTGGGGGGGGGACGGTGGTGGCATCTCCCCTCCTGCTCTCTCTGTGCAGCGGGGACAACATGCCATCAATGGAAAAGTTCATCTTTTAGAATGTAGATAAGGGAGACAGATCCTAAACTTTCCAAATTTAACCAGTACTATTTTGGATGATGTGTGCACCACTCGGAACCATTCCTTGCACCATGGGACGGCACAATGTGTAAACTCCTCTAGTTTGTTCGCCGGGGAGCTCCTGTTCCGTCCCCTCTCCTGCCACCGCACTACCCCTTCCCATGGCCAGGTGTCCCTCACCAAATTCCCTGGCAGTGGGTATTCTCTGGGCTCTGGCACACGTGGAATTCCAGCCAATGACAGAAAACCCTACCTGACTTCATCGAAGAGATTGTTCATTTCCCCAACGAGTCTCTGGTTCTCCTGTTCAAACTGGAAGAAGGAGATGACACACATGAGTTCACCTGCTCGCACTCGGGGAACTTTATTCACCCCCCACCCCTGACCAACCAACTTCCACCCTTCCTTGCAATTTATTTCCAATGTCTCAGCTGAAAAGATCTTAAAGAATTATTAATATTGGCCTAAATGAACAACGTGAATCTACCTGTTTGTAGCCAGTCCTTGCAACGCTTGTCATTCTCCTCCCGTTAATGAAATAAACCCCAAAAGATCTTGACGATTTCAGAAGTCACTTTGCAGCGAGGAAAACCAAAGAGGGTGAAATCTGGCCTTTTGTATTATTTTAGAAATTTGAGTGGGGAAAGCTTTCACGCTTGCGAAAGCACGTGATGCTCTTCCTGCTGCCCTTGCGCTGCCATTCCCGTTACTCCCGCGCTGCCCGTGGCATCAAGTGAAAAGCTTTTAGATTTTGCTACAAAAATGAAGTATTTGGGACACCTGCTACTTCACACTGACAAACGCACTGGCTTTAGTTCTTCCAGCCACCCCTCCCATTTTAAAACTCCGGAGTAATCAAGGAAAGAGCTAAATATGCTTTTAGCACTACATTTTTCAAAATCCAGGCATAGAGAGAAGACGTCATACAGGGAAATAAGCTTTGACTTTTCAGCTGTACTCGACTGTCAGATCATTTGGGATTCATGACAGAACAAGGATGACGATAGAACGAGTGTGACACAAAATCTGTGCAGCCACAGTGCAGCTGAGGAACGTGTCCCGTGGCCTCGTGGAGTTTGTTGGAAACCACGTTGTTTTGGAAAGAGCCCGTGAGGACACACCGAGGTGGGATTTCCAGGGTGCCTGAGTGAGTCCCCCTGCACCAGTACAGGTTGGGGGCTGACCTGCTGGAGAGAAAAAGACCCAGGAGTCCTGCTGGACAGCAGGATGACCATGAGCCAGCAATGTGACCCTGAGGCCAAGAAGGCCAATGGCACCCTGGGGTACATCAAGAAGAGGGCAGGCAGCAAGTTGAGGGAGGTTACCCTGCCTTGCTACTCTGCGCTGGCGAGGCCCCATCTGGAGT
>VXBJ01005964.1:1954-16731 GCA_013400055.1 Nycticryphes semicollaris
CTGTGCTGTGTCACACCAGGCTGGGTCATGCTGGGCTGTGCCACACTGTGCCAGGCTGTGCCAGAGTCTGCCATGCTGAACCACTGTCGGGCTGTACTGTGCCGTGCCATCCTGTGCCAGCCATGTGCTTCCTTCCCTCTGCTGTCATCGTGTGTGTCCCCCCCCCCAGCCCTTTAATCAGTAACGCAGCGATGGCAGCTCCGAGCAGCCGTGTCCTTGCGGTTTATGTCATCCTTATCTCGGGCCCCGATAACCATCTCTACGTTTGTCAAGGTCCCGCCCCCACTCTGTCTTTCTGGTAGCGAAATGGGGAGGAATGGGGGGGGGTTGTTGGTGGTGGAATGTCACCTTTTTGATAGGATCAGCGAGAGTTCAGCCTGGGTTGGGGACTGGGGAGTAAAAATCTGGAAAGGGCCACGGAGGAGAGGCGTGCAGGAGTGGTGTGGCGGGGGGCTGTGGGGAGACGTGGGCAGGGTGCTGAGCCAATCCCCCTGGGCCTTTGAGGGCTCTGCTTTTGGGACACGCAGAAATAGCACGGGGCTTGTAAACAAATGCAGCTGGTGAGTGAAAATGGCTGAGCCCAGTCCAAAACTGGCTGTATTTTATATTCTTCCAAACCAAGACACCATCAGGCCACTCCACAGGGCACCCGGAGCCTCTTTCCAAACAGGTTGTGTGTGATGGCACCCAGTTTCCCTACGGATTTCCGCTATGGATCCCAAAGGCTAACGATCCATTCCTCTCCACACCGCTGTCACCGCGCAGTGTTTTCCAAGCTGCTTTTCAGCACTAACCAAGTGGGTATAAAATGGAGCTTCCCCCACCCCGGCTACCCCCGCCGTTGTCAGCCTGTGGTGGAAAAGAGAAAAGAAAGGGAGAAGGAAAAGAAAGCCCTGGCGTGAGGTGCCTTTGTTCAGGGCAAGTTATGCGTGAAATCTTTTTGTCCTTCCTAAAGGAAAGCAAAAGTTGCAGTTGATTTGGGGAAAAGAGAGGGGGGCACAGCCCTCCGGAGGTGGGGGGCAGTCGGGGAGGGGAGTGGGTGGGCAGACCCTGATGGGAGCTGGGTGCCACCGATGCTATGGCATCCTTTTCCTTCTTTTCTTTTCCTTTCCCCCCTCTTCCTTTCCCTCTCCCTTTTCCCCTCCCTTTCCCCTTCCTATTTCCCAGAAGAGCTGAGGTTGGAAGGTCCCTCTGGAGACCAGGTGCTCCAACCCCTTCTCAGACGGTGTCACACAAGTGTGAGCTGGTGGCAGGACATGACATGCTTTTTTGGGTACTCCACTCCCTCCTCTCCCCACCTCCTGGGAACCACCAGCACCCTCTTACAGGGTGGGAGCCCTTACCTGAAAATTAGGATTAATCATACTTTGAATTTTAGCTCCATAGGTCTGTGAAGATCTTCTACCACGTTTCACAACTGAAATGAAATACAACTTTTTGTTGCACAAAAGAAAAAAAATGAACTGCACTGTTTTACTTGATTGTGTATCGATCCCCTTTTCTTTGAGGAAAGCCAGCTGCGTTCAGCTCTCTCAGCTGGCATCTCGCCCCCCTTTTTGTTGGTTGGGAGGGTACTTGGTATTAGTGTGGTGCATGTGGTCAGTGTGAGACACAGTTCCCCGTGGGACAGAGTGGCAGGAGGGTGGCAGGGAGCAGGGTGGCCGTCTGCCCACCATGGTGGGGCGCAGGCTGGCGCAGGGGGTGCAGCTGGAAGGGGCATTTGCCAGTGCCTTCCCTGTGCCAGTCGTTGTGATCAATTATGCTCTCTTTAACTTAACAGAGGAAAGATGAGAAATTGATTTTTATTTTTTTTTTCCTAGCAAAATGATATTTTCCAAATTCAGGAGATAAGGGCCGGCTTTGACCTTTTCTTTTGAAACCTGAGCCTGATTATTGCGTCCCATGATTATGTTTTATTACACATGGGGGAAGGGGATACCTAATTCTGGCATCTCACCAAATTGATGTCAAAATCATTCCGTGGGTGACCAACCCCACAAAGGTATAAATATCAGGACACTGTGGCTGTAACCATCGTGGTGGGTACGTCACCACAGTGCCCGTCCTCTGCACCACACCGAGACAACAAGGGGACAACTCTGCCTTTTGGCCCCTGTCTCAGCTCCCTGAGGCCCCTGCACCTCTCCCTGTGGGATGGAGGTTGCTGGGGTGTCCTTTGGTACCCAGGTGACGCCGTGTGGCGCGGGCACAGCCGGCAGGAGCGGTGCCGGAGATCCGGGGCGGCCGCTTGGCTGCTTCCAGCCTAACGAGCTCGGGCTGCCCAGCGGGAAGCAGCGTTCCCTGCCTGCATGGCTGCCTTTGCCAGAGGCTTTCCCTCTGCTCCTGGGGGAGGGAGGAGGGAGGGTTCTTTGTTAGTTTTCTTCCTTCTCCCTGCCTGCAGCCAGGACTCCCTGAGCTGCTGCCGGGTGCCCTGGCTTCCCCTTGTGTGGTGCCCAGGGGCCGGCAGGACGGGATGGACCTGGGAGCTGAGCTGGCTGCATTTACCCGAGGCTTTCCTGCTCAGCAGCCTTTCTTTTTTGGCTGTGGCTTCCCATGGTGTTTGAATTCTAATTCTTCTCCTCTTTTGTTCGGCAGGGGTTCGACCCTGCGGTTTCCTTCAGCACCCACAGCCAGCTCTGAGCGTGGGGAAGAGAAGGGCCTCGTCCTTCAGCCCTGCAAAACTGATTGACCCAAACTGCCCCAAAAGGGCACATCCAGAGGTTCATCACCTGCGCCTGCAGCTCTGCAGACACCGCTCATGCTGGTGCAGGACGTGGCAGGGTCAGCTTTCCCTTAAAACAGCTGGCACGAGCTGGCCAGGGACGGCACACAACAATTTCACCTGTGTTTAAACAAATATTGCGAGTGTTTTCTTTTGGAATGTTGAAATTACACTTGCAACTCCTTTCTTCTCTGCAGAGGGCAGAGGGACAGCTCCAGCCCCCGGTGACGTCTTCTCAGGGACAGCAGTGCATGGGTCCAGAGGGGACCTAGACCTGTGTTGGCCCCTGCTGTACCTGCTGCCCACGGACTAAGGTTTGCTCATGGGAAGCAGAGCCAACCTTCCTTGTGATTTTTCTCCTCCCAGACAAGTCAGACACTATGGGATTTTTTTCCCCAGGGTTTAGAGGGTAAAACGTGCCTGAGAACGCTCAGGGGCTACCGGGGGGAAGCAAAACCCTGGCTGAGTTGCTTGCCTCCACCTGTGGCACTCTCCAGCACCGAGGGACCGAGGCTCTGGGGAGCCTCCCTCGGATTTCAGTGGGATGATGAGGGAAAGGATTTTTCCTCTCCCATCACTGCACCAGAAATTGGGTTTTAGGGTAACAAATGCCAGCTGGAGTGGAGCTTTCTGTGTCGCTCTTGCCAGGGGTTCCCTGAGCAGCCACCAGTCCCCATCGCTGGCATCCTTGCCATGCAGAAGCAGCAGCTCTCGTGGATGGGGACTGCAGTCCCTGTGGCACAGTGTGGCAGAACCAGGTGCCAGGCTGTGGCAGTGGCTGGGGCAGCGGTGGGTGGTTGTTTGCTCGGGGTTTCAGCTCCACACCTATCATGGGACATCCCCAGCTCGGTGCGCGCTGTCCCCCCACTGTGAGAGGGGCATCGTGGCCACTCCAGCGTGGCTGATGGCACACTTGGCCAGCAAGGGCCATGGTTAAAGATTAAAACTGGATCCAGTTTGCAATATTTATCTTGGGAGCAGGAGGGCCCCAGCTTGTTTGGTTTGTGGGAAGAGTTGGGAAAGAGTGACGCTGGTGAGGAGAGACCTGGCAGGGCTGGCCCTGGGGGTGAGAGGGGTTTCAGGGGTGCTGGGGTGGGCAGGGTGGGGAGAAAACCCAGGGCAGAGACCCACATCAGCCATGAGCCCTGTGGTCAGGAGGTGGCTGCTCTGGAGGTGGCATGGTGTCCTGTCTCACTGGGGACGGGGGCACCGTGATGGCTTCAAGGATAATTATATTAAAACTATTAGATATTAGGGATGGGAAGCATGCAAGCAGCATAGGCAGGTGATGCTTTTTCATTTATATTGCACTAAACATTACCTCCTAAATATTTTTTCACAGGTTAACTAGTTGCTCAGACTATTAGCCTGGCTCTGGAGACAGCCACACGGATGCATGGGGACAGCAAGCCCTCCAGTTTGTACCAAAGTGTGGGGTTTAAATGTATTTTGGTGGCTGGCCAGGGTAAGCGGGGCCAAGACCATGGGCCATGGACATCGGGTTGGCTCCGGGGTCCTCTGTGGGGGTCTGTACACCAGGCACGGGGCTGAGAACTGCATGTGTTGTGTTGACCACGGAGCGTCTTGTCACGGCAAGGAGGAACCCACAGCAGGACCTGGCACCAACACCTCACCCCTCTCACCACCGACCCCTCTTCATCCAGGACCCCAAATAAAGCGTGGGCTGCGTGAAGCCGTGCTCCTGTTTTGCCAGGGTGGAGGGTCTGTGGTGTGCTTTCATACAATGTGATGTGCATCTCCAACCCCACAGCATATCCTTTAAAATATGGGAGGCTTTTTTGATTCAAACGAGGAGGTGGTGCTCGGCAGAGTGTGCCTGCAGCACACCCCCCTGCCACCAGCCAGGCCTTTGGTTATTATTGACAATAAGTGGCTCAGGAAGTCATAAGAAAGAAGAAGCAGACACAGCTGAGTTTTACAGACTTTCAATGCACAATAAAACATTTTATTTAAAAACAATGCATTCAGTATTGTGTTTTGGCACGCGTTAATGTTGCAGGCACATTCACACCAAAGAATCACATCGCCAAGAGATCCCGGAGGAGCGGTGGCGTTGTTCTCCAGGGAGGATGCTCACAAGGAGGATGTGGTTACTCCGCCACGAGAAGAGGGAGCCAGGGCCTCGCTCACCAGTGTGCCCAGGGGCACGATCCCCGTCCGGCCCGTGCCTCCGAGGCTCTCCCGGGGAGCAAGGCTGGACACCAGCTTGGCTTGCAACCTATTTCACACCCTGTGTGCAGCTTCGCCCTTCACCTGAGACTGTGCCCTGGCCCTTTATGAACAATTAGCCATTTAAAAATAAATAATGCTTTTAGTATGGCCAATAAATAATGAATCCTTTATTACAATTACAACTTTTTTTTTTGTCTTTTTTTTTAATATTTATATTTTTTTTTTATTGAAAACAACTCCATCAGGCATTGAACTGTATAGCCATTAGAATAAAGACACATTCATTTACAGAAAACCTGTTTTTTTTCCTAAATGATCTGTTTTTGCAACTTCCATTCACGGTTAGTTATATTTCACAAACGCTTTTTGGTATACTCCACAATTAAAACCGGCAGCCAAAATGACTTTGTTTTAATGCATCTTGCTACCATCCACTGAAAAGATGCAAGCAACGCAAATACAAACCCAAGATGTGTAAAGGAAGAGAAGGTAACGCACTTATTTCCACCCTTATGTACATCCCCTCTTCACACCCCCCTGCCCAGTGGCCCGACACCCCCCCCGACCACAGCACCCAGCCCCTCAGGAGAGGGCATGGAGCAGGATGTGGCCACCACTGGACACTTCCCCTGGAGCTGGTCAGAAGGGATTCTCGATTTTGTAAACAAAAATGTTTTGTACTTACAAATATTGATCATGTCTCTTTTCGCTTACATTCATTTTGTGATATTCACCTGCCCAGACATGCAGTAACGATAGCCAGTGCTGTCCCTCTGCCATCAGGAATTCACTTAGGTAGACAGAGGCAGGAAGATTTGGGGGAAGGAAGAGTCCAGCCCAGGTGGTACCCAATGGAGGTGCCACCTGCAGGTCCTGGCATCTCCCTGCCCCTGAGACTCGCCTTGCATAGCGGGGAGCAGCTTGGGACACCCCATTTCCTACAAACCCAGAATTACCCATCTCTCTGGTGCAGAGAGGAAAGGACGATGAGCTCAGAGCTGTCTGGGATTCACAGTGCCCATAAAGCAAGGTCCTGCCAGAAAACCAGCCTGGAAACAGGGGATTTGGGAAAGAGCCCAGTCTGACCACAGAGCATCAGGGGGGTCTTTCCCTGCCTCGGGGACCAGAGCCCACCCTGGGCCACTGCTGGTCCCAGCAATCAGAACGAGCTGCCCTTCCCTTCCAGTCTCTCTATAAAAGCAGAATTCAAAGACCATCCAGGAAAACAGGCAAAAACAAAAGATGCACATTTTAAGATGGTTTTCCACATTGCAAGAGCTTGGACAAAAAATATTGATACTAAGAAGCAATTTACTTTGGGCTGTATTGCACCATTGATTTTGGGGCAGAACTCCCCATTAAAATCAATGATTCTGAAATGTTCAATGTGGTTCTGAAAAATCGATGGGGAGTTTTGCTTAAAAATCAATGATATAATATGGCGCTCTGTCAATAATTTTTCTGTATTCCCATTTCCGAATATTTGCAGTCGTTTTCATGCTTCCATCTCTGCACTCAGTGCCTCTTAGTGCCTCTGGAAAGTTCCAGCTTTGCTGCCAGGGCTATCATCAGAGCTGATGGGGGGCCTCATTCCTCTCTGGGGGTGTGAGGGGGCTGCAGAGCACCGGGGTTCCCCTAGAGGGGTCTGCTGGTCACAACGGGACCTCACCACAAGCAGGATGTGCCAGAGGGAGATACAATTAAGGTATGGTGCGTTAAAACACCTTTCTGTCACCATCCTCTCCACAACCTGGGGGTGCAGTGGGGTGTCCCAGACCCTCCCCTGCCCAATCACAGCCATGGGAAACAGGCTGGGGACAGGAGTTGTGGGGAGACCAGAAATTCCAGCCATGGGTAACTTCCCCAAGTTTACTGTGGCTGGGAAGGCAACTCACATTTTTAAAAACAAATTATGAAAAAATTTAAAAAAACCTACCCTGGGGCAGTTTTAGGGGTTATTAGGTTTGGGGTTTTTTTTAGGGTTTGTTTTCAGCTTGTAATTTTTAGGTTTTATCATCTCTCCTGGGTGCTCTGAAGCAGTAGTTTGAGCAGAGAGATGTGCCCTACTCACTAACAACCAACTAGCTCTGCCCAAACCAGCTCCACATGAGCTTTCCCACTCAGATGCAGCAGCCCCCCAAACCCCTGCAGCATGGGCAAAACCCACTCCTGCCACCAGCCCTCTCCAGGGATGCTGGGGACAGGGCTGGGTCACAGCAGGTTGCCCACCACATACGGCTTCCCGGCATCTCACAGTTCACTCACGGCCAGTTTGGCTCTGGAAACCTTCCCATCCCAGCAACTCCATAACTGGGCAGGTTCATCTGCTCCCAGTCCCTCTCAGTGGTCCCAATGCCATTGGGAGGAGCTGCCGGGGGAGACATGCCATGAACCATCCCACCCCAGGCTGAGCATCCCCATCACAAAACAGGGCACGCAAGGGGCACAGATGGAACTATGTTTGTTTAGGCTAAATGAGTGTTTACTTGCCACCCCACCTAATTTGAGATAGTTATGTCATGCAAATGCTGTGCAGCAGCCAAGTAGGACCTGTCAGTGCCACCTTCCCCTGGGAGCTGGCAGCCAAGAGCTGTATAGGGCACACTGCCCCCCGCCTTCCTGCCAACATAGTGGTAACAGTTCACATTTCTTTAATTTGCTGATTAAAAGTGATCGATCCCTGCATGAAATTGGTAAAATGCCCCTTAACTAAAATTAACTGCTTGTGGCAGTAACCACAAGCCAGTAGGTGTCACCTGGGGTTCGGGGTGACCCTTTTTCCCCAGTGGGCTGGCTGCTGGGCACACCTTTACCAGGCACCTCAGCACATCTGTGACATGCATCTGCTGTACAACTCAGCAGGAAACAGTATCAGAGATTATTAATCATGGTACTTCATTAACAAACTCTTCCTTCCCTGTGCAACGTCTCTTTGCTGTTTTGGGGCAAAAAGGAACCCGTCTGCTCCACTGTGTAGAGAAGGGTTCCCACAGGACTGGGAAGGGGGCTGCCACTGCTGGGGTTATCCCGGCTCCAAAGCTCCTCTCTCGGACACACCGTCCTGGCATCCTGTCATCCCAGACCAAGAGGGCCTGAGGGGCTGGGGGGCTCAGTCCTTCCCCCCAGTGATGCCTGTCAATGCCCTCTGGGGAGGTGTCTGCACCATGCACAGCCGAGCTGCTCCCTGGCCCATGCCCTCACACGCGACTACAACACAAAGAAGAGGTGATAATATCAAGAACAACTCGTACGGCACCATATGGCATAAGACACCACCATCACTGCACAACTATGTCTTGGGAATAACAGCTGCGAAAGGCTGTGCTCTGCTGGGGGAGCTGTGATGAGCGTGGGACCGACAGGACAGCACAGGGAGCCAGGGCCTGGGAACACCAAGCTCCTGGTGGGAGCAGGTCTGTGCACGTCTCAGCGCTGAGGAGACCTTTTGCCCACCCCAGCTCTACACAGCCTTTGAAAAAGCAAAAGCCAGAAAATATGGGAAAATTAGAATGGGGGGGGGAAAAGACAAGCCGCCAGCTTCTCCTCCAGCCAAGGTGTGGGGAGAGGGATGGCACGGGTTTGGGGGGAGCTGCGGTGCCACGGCAGTGGGCACCAGAAAATGCTCTGGGCCTGTCCCCTACTCGAGATCTCCTTCCTCACCTCCTATGTCTGCTTCTAGGCAAAGAGGCTGAGAAAAATTAAGACGTGCCATTTTAAAGGATGATTTTAAACTGGATTTTACATCTTCTTTCAGTGTGTAGTCAGTTCCCGGCGTCATATAGAATAGTAGAAAAATGTTAAAATACTTGTAAGCGTGCTAATTGTAATAAGAAACCCAGCTATTTTGTAGGCTCCTTTATCCTGAGTCATAATGGCCAACATTTTGAAACCTTAAGTGACCCTAAGGCTTGTCCTCTCTACAAACAGCCTGGTTTTCAGCGGTACCGAGGAAGCCATGCCTTCCCGTGACTGCCTGGGGTGGCTGGTGGTGACCAGAAAACAGGGGCACTGATTCAGTTGTCTGGCTGTGGATTTAGAGATGTAAACAGGGTAAATCTGGTAACTGCATTTCCTCTTCCCCATGCTCCTGCTGTGCTCACTTCCCTTTAAAAACCATTTAAAAAATCCTGGTGCCCAACTGCCAGCAATAGCCTGACTGTGGCTACTGGATTGTGGGTCCCTGGCCAACTAGCCACACTTGTGGAGCCAGGGCTGGGCACAGGGCAGGGTGGACACCTTGCCCCTTGAGGGGACCACCCCGGCCATTGCAGAGGGCACCCGGAGCCTCGCCGACCCGAGGGGCTGGCCAGCCTGTCTGCCCCGTCACTGTTAATTGGGCTAATAAAGTCTGTTACCACTCCCTACAGACCCGGCATCGCTGGGTCCCTGTGGCCACTGCGGGATGAAGGGCATTTTGGGTGGGACGCACTGAAAGGCAGAGAGTGCAGCTCAGCATGGGGAAACACCGGGTACCACAGGGCCACGCACACTGGGATGGGGGGACAGGGATCTGAGTGCAAAGGGATGGGCAGGAGCCCCCATGCTCTCCACCTGGGGGGGGATCATCCTCACAAAGGACCCCTCCCATCATTGGGGGGGGTGCAGAGAGCAGGCCCAGAAGGGGATGCGCCTGCACCAGGGTTTGGGGCTCTCCTCACCCAGCACATCTCCAGAGAAACCTAATTCCATTTATTGCAGCGGTTTAACTTTAAAATCAAAAGGCCAAATAGTGTGGCACAGGTGGGAATGACCATGTTTCAGCCTGGCTCATTTGGACTGGGATTTGGCCCAAACAGAATTAAAATGCTGAACTACTCCGAGAGCAATATAAACACCTAGCTAAGGTACAAGCTATATTGTGACCATCTTCTTTATGTTATTCTTTAAAAAAATGTAAAAGTCAGTAAATACGAAAATATGCAAGCGGTGGAAATCAAGGTCCACACTGAAGAACTTGCAAGGAACGATGAACTGGAATTCATAGTGGCTTTCTCATCTGGCCACGGCAATCTATGTATGCTGAGCTATTGATAGCAACATATACAAGAGAAGCAAAACCTTTTAAAATTAGCATTCCTGATTCTAATAGGGAAGGGACAATAAAATTAAGATATTTAGGGGATTTTGTGGAATGCTAATATACGAAAATATCTTAAAACTTACTTAGTAGCGTATCTATAAATGCAAAATATTTCAGCTTTGCTGCTGCATGAATAGCATCCACAGAATTTGAGAAATGCTTCTGCACTGCTAACTATGCTTAAACCCTTTGATGAGCAGTGACAAGGGTGACTAAAAAGGATCTTTATATTATGGAAAATATTTTAGGGTGGGGTTTGTTTTTTGTTTTGAATTGTATCTGAAGAATGTTTAATTCGGTTTTGGGCACTTTTTAGACAATCATTTGGCACTTCAAGATTTAGGTTCTTAGGCACAATGCGACAAGGTGAGTTTGGCCAGTCCTTCACCGTGCATCCTGTAGAGCAGCTGGAACTCTGCAGGCAGCTGGTGGGACTCCTGCCACTTGGTCGTGAACTTCGTTCCCTTCTTATCATAGTAGTGGTACGGGAGGTCCTCCCGCGTGTTGGGGTCGAACCCGAAAGGCCAGAATCCGTAGAGGTGGATCTCCTCGCATATGGCAGAAGCAAGGGTGTACATGAGAATACCTGTGCTCAGCCGCTTGGGAGACAAGTGCTTGTTCTTCCAGTATCTGCAAAAAATAAAGACAGGCACGTTAGTTCGAGGTGCAAGGAGTGCCACAGCTTTGTCATAAGAAACAAATAATGTTACCACCTGGAGACCATGAGCATCAAGAGCTGGTAGCCCGGGTAAGGCAAGGATTGCTCCTCAGGTCAGTCTGTAAGGTCTGGGAGTGCAAAGCAGCAGCCTCAGCTGCACCCTGACTGATGGTCTCCTGTGGTCTCCTTCTGAACAAGTTTGATTTTTAACCAGGAGAAGTGGTGCCTTATCTAGAAATGTATGATTTGCCAGCTCCTTCTCACATTTGCTAAAGAGGAGGCAATGTTATCCTCTTTGGATCTAGTAGAGTTTTCCCCGGACCACCCTGCAGCTCAGGCAGCAGAGCCCAGTGATGGACCCTGCCCCGGTGTGACCGACCAGCCCACCCCTGCTGTGCTGGGCACATGTCTGTAAAGAAATCACTGAAGCAATATCAAACCTGCATTTGCTCTAAACCAAGCAGTATCAGGTCCTGACTTGCAAGACAGTGCCCACCAGCCCAGGCATGAGTAGAAAAATAAATACTGTCGTATTTGTACAGAGAGAGATGCATTTGGACACGTTAAAAACAAAGCCAAACCACCCACCTGTTCACATGCTGCATTATATTTCCTGGCCAAGCCAACTGGACCTTTAGCTGCCCTCTGTGCTCAACAAAGAAGTCAACCAGTGTTCTCGTGACTGTTGCTGACGTGTGGAAGAAAAAAGCGGGGATCCAAAGAATGGCCCCATCGAGCTTTTTCAAACTTAAAAAGAAGTTGTTGCGATCCTGAATGGTCAAAAGATTGTTGTAGTACTTTTCCAGGATGCTGGGGTTGAAGGTGGTGAGGTTGGTTTTCCTTCCGACATCTTTTTGGAAAGCCTCGGTTGGAGCAAAATTGCAGCGAAAAACAAAATCAGATTTATCTATCTCTTGCCCGCACTGACTCCCGGTCAGGATCCCGCTGTTCCCAACCACGGCACAGATGTTGTAATGCTTGTTCAGGATCGGCGACACGTCGGGAAGCAGCGATCTGAAGTTATTGCTAATAGAGAAAACATACTTGTGGCTGGAGTAATCGTAATGCATCAGCTGTCCAATCCGGACACTACTCTTGGTCAAAGAAAAATTTTTTATGACGTCGACATGCTGGAGGATTTCTTGCCTAAAATAAACCAGAAAAAGAAAAGAAAACGTGGGATTATATTTTGTTCTTTCTGCAGTGGAGAGATTTCCTTTCCAGCCAGGTTTAAATTAATTTTTGTTGATTTCAATGTGCTAAAGTAGCTTCCTGAGCAATGTGGCGCAATGGTTTTTAATTAATATAAATAGAATTATGGAGCTGGCTCCTCACCTAGAGCTCTGCTTGGCTTTACTAGGCAGCCCTGACTGACACCAGCTGTGGATGTGAGCCTGTCCCTCAGAACAGCATCAGGATTAAAGTATGGGATTCCCCGTGGAATCAGTCCCCTCGCTGAGGAGTGACGTGCATCACAGTCCTGCGTGTGCTGCGCCTCGGGTCTGGTGGGTCAGTCTGCTGCTGGGGCTCTCTGCATGCACCTCGCTCTTAGCACGGGCCCGCACATTGTTGGCAACGGCGGGTACCATGTTTGCAGACCCAAGCAGCTCAGGAATTAAAGGTGGCTGATTTTAAAATACATATATTTTTTTCCTGTTCTCATTAAGAAGCTTTGCATCACAAAACCAAGTGAACTGTCACTGCCTCCGTTTATGTAAACATAATTCCTTTATGTCTTCTCTGGGCAAGGATGCTGGCATTTTTACAAGGGTTATTAGAGATACTTACAAACCAAACAAAACCAACCCTGCTCAGGAATTTCCCTCGCAGGGCATAAAATTAGAAAACCAATGCCACTTTATTTGCTCATGTTTATGGAAAACAAACAACCTTTCTTCCAGCTCGCATCCTCCAGTGTCTAAGCATTAATGGAGTCCCACTGGGTGCCCTAATTATAGGTTATGGCTAACGGACAAGTGAAAAGGCAGATCCTGAGGCATTAGCTAAAATCACCAGTGGGGTGGCACAGAGGCTTATGAAGGATGAGCTAGTGGTGCCAGGAATGAAGCAATACTGAGGAGTGGCCACCGTCACACCAGTCTGGGAGGTGCCTGGGAAAGGATGGGGCAGGCAAGGTGCCATCTCTTCTCTGTGGTCCACAGCTCCTTAGGGGAAGCGGGCAGCAGGCAGCATTGCTTGGCACTACAAAGCCAATACTCACCCTGCTGTGCTGGCAACAGCGCTGACCTGGGCCTGGGGAGTGCCCAAAAGGCAGGAGAGAAGCATCAGTCCTGCCTGCCAGCACCCAGGGGTGCAGCAGCCCCATCCCTGCTGCCAGCTACCTGGCCACAGAGCTGAGGGCCTGGGGCCCTGTTCCTCAGGCAGGCCTTTGTCAGGACTAAATTACAGTCCAAGATGGCAGCAGCTATCTTATCAGTAAAGATATATGTATGAAAAAGTATAAAGCATATATTTACTGATATGTATATATTGATAAAGCCAAAAAGTAAAACAGGCTGGCCATACTCCACCAAGTCCTCATCACAGTGAGAGAATGGAAAGCACATTTTACTTCCCACTAAGTATGGAGCAGCTTTGAGGAAGCTGAAGGAGCTGAGAAAGCTTTTCCATTGCCATGCAGCAGGGGAGTCAGTGCCACCTGAGCACAGCTGGCAGAAGACAACACCCAAAGAGAGTGTCTCTGGTGGATCCGGGCTCGAAGGCTCCATCCAAACTCCCAGAAGAGCAGCACAGCTCTTGCTCAGAACTGTCATCAACTGGGAACTTTAGCTGGGCACGTGTTGGCCTCCATGAACACGGCACTTCATGGCTGTTACAGTCCGATTTGTTTCCAGTTTTAAAACCCCAGCCATTTATCTTGAAGTAATGACAATTTCACTTGCACCCCGGGAAACTGGGTCACGTTCAGTTTGGTAAAATAATGTGTGTTGCAGCCTGGTGTCCTGCTCTGAAATAATCAATTCTTCCAAGAGAGCTGTAACCATCTGGGGAATGCCTTTGTCTCTCACCGCTGGCAAGTCACTCAGAGCTCAGAGTATTTAGCAGCCCCTGATTGTATTTTCTTAAATCCTGGGGAGAAGAGGACACCTCAGGGATGGTGAGAAGGGTTCGCCACTCACCTCTGGTGTGCGAACGCTGTCCGGTTGAAGGCCCACCTGGAGGGCTTCTCCTGCAGCTCCTGGCTCAGGGAGTTGGTGATGGGGACAAAGGAGGGGTCCAGGAACTTCAGGGCGAACTGCGACCTGGGAACGGGCGCACAGGCCCACGCAGAGACACAGACGTGCACAGACACACGACAGACACAGACCCACGCAGACAGACAGACAGAGATCCACGCAGACACACAGACCCGCCGCCGTTACTGGCCTTGCCCGCTCCCGCCTGCCGGCTGCCGTCAGCACCGCGGACAGCGCCGGCCGCGCCGCGCCGGGCAGGGCTGCACCGGGCTGTACTGGGATGTACTGGGATGTAGGGGGCTGCGCCGGGCTGTGCTGGGCTGCATCGGGCTGGGCTACAACGGCCGGGCTGCACCGGACTGTACCGGGCTGGTTTGCACCGGACTGTGCCGTGCCGAGCTGCGCTGGGTTGTACCAGGCCGGGCTGTACCGGGCTGGGCTTCACCGGGCCGTACCGGGCTGGGCTGCATCGGGCCGGGCTGCACCGGGCTGTGCCGGGCCGCACCGGGCTGTGCCGTGCCGGGCTGCACCGGGTTGTACCAGGCCTGGGCTTCACCGGGCCGTGCCGAACCTGGCAGGGTGGTGTCGGGCTGCTCCCCACCTTTCAGCAACCCCGGAGCATTGCGGTTCCCACGCTCGGCCCGCCCCCTGCCTCCCCGGTACCGCGGTCCCCTGGGGGGCTCCTCTCGCCCCTCGCAGGCCCTGGGGCACCTCCGCGGGGCGCGGAGCATGGCCGGGGGTGGGTGCGTGGGGAGCCGCATCCCCGCTGCGGGCGAGGGCCGTGGCTACGGGGCCCTCTCGGGCCCAGCCAGGGCTCTTCCCGGGCGGCAGCGGGGCCGGCGGGAGTCGGAAGGGATGGGATGGGATGGGATGGGATGTCCCCTCAGCAAGTTTGCCAATGACACAAAGCTGGGAGGGGTGGCTGAC
>VXBJ01005964.1:16820-104989 GCA_013400055.1 Nycticryphes semicollaris
CGGGCGGGCGGCGCGGGGGGCGCCGAAGATGTTGTCCTTCTTGAGCGAGACGTAGCTGATGAGGGAGAGGATGAGCAGCGCGATGCTCAGCATCACCAGCCCCAGCACGCTGGCCACCCGCACCATCTTGCAGCTCCTCATGCCGGGAGGCGGCCCCGCGGCTGGGCGTGTGCGGGNNNCAGCTGAAATGTGCCCCCCAACAGCCCCACTGCCCCCCCCGACAGCCCTGATGTGCCCCTCCGACAGCCACAGCGTGTCCTCCAACAGCCGCAGGTTTCCTCCCCGACAGCCCTGGGGTGTCCCCCCCAGTAGTGCAAGGTACACGACCTGGCATCCCAAGTGTGCCCCCTCCCCTGATATCCCCAGGGTGCCCCTGACAACCCTGGGGTGCCCAGAGTGCCCTTCCCACTACTTTGGGGAGCCCTGCAGTGGCCCTCCAAAAGACTGGGGGTGGCCCAGCCTGGCAGCCTCTGTGATCCCCCTGAGCCCTGTGGATGCATGTGGGGGCTAAGCATGGCTACATGCTGAGCCGTGGGGAGCCTGGGCTGCTCAGGACCCTGTGCTTTCACTGGGGGAGCAGTGTCCATGTGGGTACACAAGGTCTCCCTGCTCCCCAGCTCAGGGCTGTGGGACCATGGCATTTCCCTGTGACACTATAGGTCACCGTATGGCATGTACAGCACCACGGGAGCCTCCGCCACAGCCTGCACCTGGACAAGGCAAAGCCTGATGCTGGCTACCAGAAAACCCCTCCTTCTTTAAAAGCCTGGTGTTGAGGGCATGCTGCCACCTAAACAAGCCCTACTGCTAATTAAACTGCCCCGTAAATCACGCAGCAATTTTCACATGAGCTCCAAGAGAGCCTGACTTCGATAATCTGGGAGATGTCCCTTACAAACATGAATTCTGCATCCTGCAATCTTTTCAGTGTTTCTTCAAGCTACTTTTTTTTTTTTCCTTACAAAGCTCGCCCCCATAGACAGCTCTGCCTCTGAGCCCTGAGTTCACAGAAGTGCCTTATTAATAATAAATACTGTCTTTGTAGCACCATCCTTGCTCTGGGCTATATCCTACAAGCTCTCCATGCATGAAGCTCTCTTTGAAGAGGAGGAACATGAGGACCTCGCAGGGTTGGGTTTTTGACGTCACAGCGTGGTTTTTCAGCCTTCAGCGGGAACTTGGGCTGAGTACAGCCCAGAGGTCTATATCCCAGTCCTGTGGGATTCCTGCGGCTTTGGTGGAGAGAGAAAAGGATGGGAATGTAGGAAATAACACTGTTTTGACATAGAAGATAGATTTTTTACATGACCCTCCTCGTGGTTTCTGTTGTTGTCCACTCCACATGGTGTCCCCAGCTTCAACATATCCACCCAGGTGCCCCAGGACATACCATCCACAACCTGTTGCCTTCAGATATTTTGGAAGCCAGTTCAATAATACTTCACATTGTCTTGCATGGTGTCTGACCATGTGTCCTGAGGCATGGACTGTACATCCCTCATGTCATACATTGTTCCAGGTCTCCAGAGCTCCTCGGGCAGAAAAACAACTCCCAGCCCTTGGGTTTTGTACAAAACTCCCAGCTGTGTCAGTGGAAGTTAATGAGTGAGAGTAGAGTATTTATAGCCAACAGGCTGCCAGGCAAGTGGGGCTTTTCTCCTCCTGCAGCTGGCCCTCAATGTCCCAGAGCTCACTAAGTTGTTGTGGGTGGATCAGAGGCTTTTTGTCACGGGTGGGTGAGCAGTATGGGGAGGCCACCACAGTCCTGGGGACCTGGACAAAGCCCTTGAGTGCAGGGGCAGATGACACCTGTCAGGAGACACTGCCCAGGCAGGGCTTTGATGCTTAGAGAGGGCTGTGTTGGCAATGGCACTGCTGCTGGGCACATCTCAGCTAGAACGAGACAGAGCTGGAAGAAGCAAGTTGATGGCACTCCATGGGCTTTGGACCCATTTTGGACCCATTTTAGTCCCTGATCTTGCCCAATCTCTGTGCAAGTGAGATCTGAGACGACACTGGAAAGGTGCTTTGGCAAGAAATGTTTATAAACCTTGCCATGTGCTGCAGCCGCTCTCCTTTTGACCCCGCTGTGAGCCCCAGCCCTGGCAGCACTGTCCCCGGAGCCTGCACAGGCCAACAAGTTGCAGTGGAAACAAAGGCAGTTCTTGCTTCAGATTCTTCAGAGATAGCAATATGTCAGGAGCCCCTGGAGAGGCTGAAAGTAAATGAATCAGTGCTAGAAAGTGAAGGATATCATCCGCGCTGAATGGTGAAAAGGAGTCCTGAACAGTATCTTCATTGATTTTCCTGTAATTGACACAGAAGCTCGGCTCGCCGGAGGCTGTGGGTGAGAGGAGTGGGGAGGCCCAGGTAGAGAGCTCCCTGCCCCGCATCTCGGGAGCCCTTCTCCTCAATTAGGTGCCTTATTTTCCTGTGTGTGAAGCTTTGAAGGAGGCGGTGGGTCCGTAAGCCAGCATTTTCACCACTGACAGGGTGTTTTGCAATCCAAAGGGTAGAGGAGGACGTGTCTCCTGCCTCCACGTCACCAGCAGGTCCCCACCGCCCCTGCAGCAGCGGCGTGTGGGTTACACCCAGTCCGGGGCTGGTGATAAACACCCCTCCTTAAGCGAGCGTGTTTGCTAGAAAACACAACAGTGGCACACAGAAGGAAATTTGTATGAATTGCTGTTTAGATTAGATTGGGGGCTCTCCAAGGAGGAAGGCATGAAGCCTGCAGCTGCAGAGCCCTGGCGTAGGTGACGGACTCCCCTCCCCGGGCGCTTGATGAACACCCTACCCCACTGGCCATCAGCCTGTTGCCAATACAAACCCAACACCCAGCAGGTGCATCTGATGGGATTTTTACCAATGCTGGAAAAGCCTGAAGAAGAGAAGGTATGTGTTTGCAACAGAGATTCGAGCAGCTGGAGCAGCGTGGGGATGGCGTTTCGGCGGTGGCAAAGCGCAGCTACATCACATGAAAGAAACCAGGAGCATCGATTGGCTTTCAAGCTCGACGGAGGGAACAGCCGGTGGGTCGGGTGTGCGCTTAGGAAAAGGTTCCTGCTTTTTGACTTATTCATGGAAATGGGACACGATCTTTTTAACATTACAGGAAAGTTGTGCTTTGAAGGTTTGCCCCCACTGAAGTCAACCTTTTCCAGGCTATCTTTACAGTTTGCTTCCCTCCTTTGAAGCTGGTGTTTAGGGTCTCCAAGCAAAAGTGGGTCTCGGTCTGACTGATTGCACCCAAAACAGTTTTAAAGTCTCTTCAAAACCAGGTGCTTGTCAGCCTGCTGGTGTGTGAAGACCTATGAATTTATTACCAGGAGCGTTCTCCCTCCTCAGCTGCGTTCAGCAGCCAAAGGCTGCTGGTTTGCAGCCTCTCCACTTGCACTGAAAATGTGTTCCCTGGGGAAGGTGGTGAGGAACGAGCCACCTGCGGCTCCCATTGTGCTGCCCTGCTAATGAACCACCCTCTCCCCAAGTCCTAGAGCACTTGCAGCCACCGACAGAGGCAGGAACCAGTTGCAGATGGAGCAGTGCAGGGGATGGCACCACCACGGGGTCTTGGGGCTTGGGTCCTTGCCCCAGAGGGGACACCCAGAGCCTGGCCTGGGTTTATCCTGGCAGGAGAACACAGCAGAGCTACTTGAAATAGGGTGGGCAACCTTGGCAGGGACATCACACCAACCATGGGCAGAGGACGTCTGCAAAAATCGCTGTTCAGTGGCCATATAAGCCTGAGAGCTGGACCTAGAGGGGACCTGGGGAGGACTGAGGTGGGACCCCATCCATCTCAGCACCAAGCCCCTGTGGTTTCCCTGAGTCACTCCCCTGAACGAAAGCCCTGAGATTTCTGCTGATGCAGCGCCAGGGTAGCTAAATGCTTTGTTGAACGCCTGCCCGGGTGTGCCTAAGTGCTTTCAGCCTGGGTGGCTGCTGAATTGGGCTTCCTGGGACAATTATTTTGAACATAAGTACCCAAAGTCTGCTCCAGTCCTGTTCTAAGTGCTTATGTTATTTTCTTTTAAAAATCTGGCACTGCATCCTTAGACCTGCGGTCAGACCAGTCCCAGCTATGTATTTATTTTAATTATGTTTGTGAAAACGCTTGCTGGACATAAAGGGCACTCATCTCTTTCTGACTTTACTACGTACAGTATTTTCTTCCAGCCTTTGAGCTCTCACTCTTCTGGCAGCCCTGGGAGCCCCGTGCCCATCTCCCTGAGCCCCAGGCTCACGTGTTGCTCATGTCCTACTGGGAATGTACGGGAATTCAGGCCCAAGCCTCAGCAGGAAACAATGACAAACCACCGGAATAAGGTGGGAGGGTTCTGGGGATGCAGGGGAACATGGGGACAACTGCCCCAGGTCTGGGAAAATTGCCAGCTCCCAGATTATTATTCATGTTTCACCTAGTTAAACCACCAGGAATTAACTAAAGGCTTCAGGTCATAAGTGAGTCGTCTCTTTTAACAGTTTACAAGGTTTTAAGAACCCAGCTGGTTTGTGGCACCGCATTAGAAGTTTCCCATGCTCCTGACTGCACCTCCCTCCCAAAGCAAGCGGGAAAGATCCCAGAGTGAAGAGCAGGAGCAGTTCCATGCCAGAGGCTCCTCTCTGCAGCAGAGCAAGGAGCAGTGAGATTCACTGTGCCCCCAGAGGCACTGCAGGGATGCACAGCACTGCAGGGGTGTATGGCACTGCAGAGATACGTGGCACTGCAGGGATGCAGGGATGGGCAGCACTGCAGGGATGCAGGGCACTGAAGCAACACATGGCACTGCAAGGATTCCTAACACTGCAGGGATGCACGGCACTGCAGGGATGCACTGTAGGGATGCACTGCATTGCAGGGATGCAGGGATAGATGGCACTGCAGGAATGCAGGGCACTGCAGGGATGCGCTGCAGGGATGCAGGGCACTGCAGGGATGCAGGGATGGACAGCACTGCAGGGATGCAGGGCCCTGAAGCAATGCACAGCACCTCAGCTCACCCAATTACCGTCACGGGTGTTGTCCTCCGCTCCCCTTCAAGCCCCCATGGCTGGCACATGGCCATGGCCCTCGGGACGTGTCTGACTGTCTGTGCTGGCCTGACCTCAGCGAGGACAAACAGCCCGCCCATGGAAAATCCTAATGAAAGGGCTAAAGCAGGGAAGAGTAAGGCAGAGATTAGTGGTGTGCATGCAGCTGAGCTTCCTGCAGATTACTTGTATTTAGACCTAATCCTCTGCATTGAGAAAAATCCCAAATCTCTTCATTTTTTTTAATGGAGTGATTATCATAGACTCCAGAATGATTGTGTAAAAATTAATCCTGGGGGATGAGATCGGTTTTGGAGCTGCTGTGTGACACTTGCCAGACATACAAGAAGCTGGTAAACAAACCTTTCCCAGAGCGAGGGAATTAAGCTCCGGCTGAGCTCCCTCGGTTTCTGAGGGCTGTGGAGGTTTATTGGTGGCTTCAGCTGGGTGCAGGAGTAGCGGTTTCATGAGACGGGTTGGAGATGCCCCACAGCACACACACACCCTCTCCCTGCCCCGGTCTCCAAAGGGCTTTCCTGGGTTTCCCTAAAGGCTGGGATGGAGGCAGGGTGGGGGGCTTTGATGGGAAAGAGCCATCAGTTTTTTTGTTGGGAAAGCAGCCATGCTGCTGGTGGGGATAGTGCAGGGCACCTCAGTGCTGTTGTGCTGAATGTTATGGATGGGGACACTGATGAGAAAGGCTGATGACACTGTCTGGTAGCCCTTGTCCGCTCCCAGAAAGCCTTGCCTTTTCTTACGGGAAACCTCTCAGGAGGGACTCTGGCTGTCAGCACCGTCAGAGGAGACTCCAGGCTGCCTGTGTCCCCACAGACACCACCACCCCTGCAGGCATGGCTGCCCCTTCAGTGGTGTGGTCATCCTCAGGGCTCTGGTTCAAAAAGGTGCTTAAGCCCAGCATTTAGGAGCGCGCGCGCCATCCTGCTGCCAAGTGTGATGGATCTGTAACTATTCTGAAGCCATCCATGAATATTGCATGGGGATCCACTTATTGGAGCCTCCGCTGCATGGATGCCTGGCTCTGCTTTAATAGGCGGCTGTCAGGAAATGCAAGCAAGGGAAGAATAGTTTGAGATAAGCCCTTTTGCTGCCAGCGAGGCAGCGGAGAGCTGTTCGGGGGCAGTGAGCAGCTGGGCAGGAGGGACTGGTGGGTCACTCCTTGTGCTGAGCCTGGGGTGACACTGGCAGAGAAGGGCACTTTTGGATGCTTTAAACCCTTTTCCCCCTGAGCTGTTTGATTCCTGATCCTAAAGTAACCTGCACACAGGGCTGGGATGGCTGCCTGTTGGCCACGTTGGGGGAAATGATGGCCAGAGACCACAGCACCATCCTACTCACAGCTTGGGTGGGGGTAAGGAGGGATGGGGGGTGCCTAGCGCCAGCAGAGGACCATCCAACAGGTCCGAGGGGTCAGGAGGATGGGGGAAGGAGAGGACAGTGGCCTCGGCATCTCATTGCCAACTTTTCTTTTTAATCCCCAAAAGCCAAGCCATGGCAGAGCCACTGTTGGTTTCCAGGGTTTCATCCGAGCATCCTGGTTCCGTTCGGTCCAGGCACCTGGAGGGAAACGGGCAAGAATCGAACAGCCCATGTAATAGCCACTTGCAGTGATTTACTCAGTGACATCTAGTCATAAGTTGGAGATTATGCCTTGGTTTAATTTTATGCATTAATCAATAGGAGAGGGAACACTTTACTTTTACATAGATGGCCACTGTCCCTCACCCATTTACACTGTGTGGCTCCATTGATTTCATTAGGATCTGCCCGGCAGAAATGAGAGCGGAACTTGGCCCCCTTAATTAAGACGACTGTTGCTAAAGGCGGAATGATGGAAAATAATTAACCCTGTAAAAAACAGGTGATGCTGAGAAGAAGAAATACATAATTTAGGAATCAGGAGGCCGTTATGCAATATTAATTCCAGACAGCATGTCTGAACAGCACGACATACCGAGAGTCGTGCCGCACGTCACAAGGCCTCTGAAGAAGGCCAATTTTTCTTTTGGCAGTAAGCAAAGAGCCCAAAAGATGCATCTCTAGAGTAAATGGCCACCATGGTGGGGTGGGGGGTCTGGCTGCATTTGGGAGGGGAGCTGGGGGATGCATGGCTCTGTCGAGGGCACAGGAAGTCGGCGTCTCCCCTCCCAGACCTCTGCCAGGCAGGGACAAATACACTGCCCCTGCTGGTGGAGGCTCAACCAATTTCATTAATTAAAGTTCTAATTGTGCTAAGGGAGCTTTGACCTCCTAGGAGGACCCTTGCCCTTCTTGGCAAAGAAAATTGGATTATTCCTACTAGTGCTGATTGTCAGGGCCTTCTTTGCTGCTAAAATATTCTCTCTACTTCCTAATCAAATGACTTAAAAAGGCCAAACATGGAACTTTCAACAGCAATAACAAATACACTTATTTATTTAAACAGGCACAAGAAATAGTAATTCAATAGGCAATTTCTAGAGAAGGCCATAAATGAATGCAAACAGAAGGTCCACTTGCCTCTGATGATGCTTTAGGGGTTGGATTCTGGACTTAAAATCTCCTTCTCTGCTTTCTTTTTTAAACACAAAAGCATTACTCAGGGACCAGAGAGATGCTGTTGAGCCTGGGCTGGCTCCTCACAGCAGCGATGGGGATAACGGCGGTGAGTAGCTGGGAGATTTCAGGAGGAGGATATTGCCATGGGGTCATGCCAGAGGGGACCAGGAGTGCAAACATGCTTGTGTAAACCAGAGTGATGGAGGGGGGGTGTCTGGGTTCCCTGGGGGGGCTGTATCAGGGGTAGGGCTGCAGCCGTGGGGCAGGGAGGGCTCCTGTCCCCTCTCCCATGGCCACTGGTGCAGGACCCACATCCCACCTGTTCTGGCAATGAATGCCTGTGCCCTCAGAGAAGGGCATTGCAGCAGCATTTTACCCTAGGTTAAACATTTTTTACCACATTGGCTTCAACATTTTACACTTAAAGGCAGCTCCATAATTGTGGGAGGGAAAGCTACTGGTGAAAAATCAATTAATACTCATTTCCTGTATCATCACCATTAATGGCAAAACTGATAACAGCTGTCTTCTTTAATTGTTAGCAGGTAAAACTGGTTACCCAGGAATCTTGGCTCTCCTTTACAGAGAAAAGGTTGAGGGTGTGACCAGCAGAGGGGTTGGGCAGGGCAGATGTAGATAAACCAACAAGAAAACCCTCAGATTGGCTTAAAATCTCACCACCCTGCTGATGGGAGACAGCTGAGCCATTTAATCTGATGAGCCCCTGTGCTCCTCTGCTGCCTCCTGCACAAAAACACCTCACCTTTTATGTCACTCTCACCTTCTGAAGCTGGTCCTGGTCTGTAGTTCCCCAGATTCACTTGTTGCTGGTGTTACCAGGAGAAGACAACTTGTTTCAGGAAGATCCTTCGAGGTCCTTGTTCCTTGTCCCCACTGTGGCAGCAGGCACACGGCTGTTCGGACCCAGCAGCAGGAGGACCTGTCATGTTAAACAGGTGTCAGTGCTTATTCTTGGCAATGAAATGACATGGTAATGAGCTTCTTGTGCCCCATCCTTGGAAGTGTTCCAGGTCAGGCTGGATGGGGCTTGGAGCAACCTAGTCTGGTGGGAGGTGGGAGGTGTCCCTGCCCAGGGCAGGGGGGTTGGAACTGCATGATCTTTAAGGTCCTTTCCAACCCAAACCATTCTGTGATTCTATGATAATGAAATTGTTAGATGTAATTCGTGTCAGGGATCTTCTCTGCTGTGCCCTCCCACTGCTGATGGTCCCATTGGGCTTCAGCTCCAGGGAAGCCGTGGTGGCCTGACCATCATAAGGGTGGTGTGGAGCTGGGGGATTTTGGAGACACTGGCAAAGCGGGGACTGTGCTGGCTTTTGGTGAGTCAATGGACGCTCCCTGGGATGGCTGCTGTGACTGCTCCCCATCTCTTTGTTTGCATTTATGAATAACAGGCCAAACTTCAACCAGATAGAGACGTGCCTGTACGATTAAAACATTACCTATTATTATCCATGACTTTTAACAAATTATTTATGGTCGCTTTATAGTGCAGGGCAAGCGCAAAGGTTAAATAAAGCAGACACTTAGGGCTCTTGTGGCAGTTCTAGCAAGGCTCAGAGTTTGGGTGACTTTGGAGCTGAGGCTGGCAATGCCAGAGCTGCTGTTTGTCCCAAGGTGATACCTGGCACTGGATTTTATACCTGAGACATCGTGTCCCCCCAGACACAGCCCCACTGTCCCCCTCGGGCAACACACGCTTCCTCTGGCCTGCAGCCTCCTCCTCTTAAACACTAAATCAAAGAATTATTTCTTAAATGACTGTAATCTTATTTTGTAGCCCTAGCTAATGAGCTCTTTGTGTAATGAATCATAAATTACTTAGAGCAAGATCTTTCTTTTACTTAGAATGGGTAAAAAATAGGTGGCGTCTCCAGCTTGCGCCCGCAGTGCCCACACGGTAGTGGATTTTTCCAGCTGAAGCTCAGATATGCTCAAGAACTAATTTTGTAGATAAACAGCTTCTATTTCATTAAATGAGCTCTGCACAGAATGTTTGTCTTAGTTATTTCCAGAAAATTAATTCATAGAGTTTAATCTGCTTAGCATCTGATTAATGGGATTTTTAATCACCCATAATAATGATAATAAAAGGCTTAAAGTAATAACCGCGGAAAAGGTGTGTATTTGTCTTTGCTATTCCCATTGTCCTGACAGTCATCAGTGCTGCACAATAACTCATGATATTTGGCATTGTTTCTTTCGGATCTATTGATCAGATGGAAAAAACAGACCTTGTTTGAATCCGATTCATTTAACCATTTTTGTAAAATTACCTGTTATCAGGAGGGGTAGTTTTGAAGCAAGGATTTCAGTCTCCTTGAGTCAAGATACATCTGTCCCACTCACTCCCGTGACACAAATACCATTAGGCCCATGTCTCTGATAATTAAATGCCTGCTGCATGACACCTAAAATCATATTTGTTGTCAGATACGGCACAGGATACAATAGTGATGTATTAGAGCATAAATTTAGTGTAAGAGTAACCATGCTGTGGGAAAGACATTTGCTTCTGGAATGTTATGCTGGTGTCTATTTGACTTTTACTCGGTTAACCCTCTAAAAAGCGTGTGTCCTGGGGTACGGCATAGCACCCACTGCCAGAGTTACTGGGGGTCCCACCTTGCCAGGAAAGTACAGAGGAGCTGCAATCAAATGCCAGGGGATGGGGACAGTCCTTTTCCTCAATGGTTTTAATACATTTGCTAAATCCTTCCTGGAATTCTGTGGTGTTGCAGAATAGCCTAGTGTGGGATGGCCACCATGGTGGCTACCACCGTGCCAGGCTGGGGACAGATGGGGTGAGGATCTTCGAGGGGTAGGGACAGTCAGGCTTTGCCCCCTGGCACAGGCAGGGGTGGCTGCTCGAAAAACGTGCTTTTAAAATTTTTTATGAATTTATTTGCTTTCTTATTTTTTAAAGGCACAGATGGTTTCCCCAGGACCAGCCATTTTTCCTGCATGTGCATGTAGGTAGGATGCAGCAACGTCACTGAACCACGCAGGTGGGAGTCGATGCTTGAGAAAGGTGACTATTTTTTTTGGTTTTTTACTATTTATTCACTTCCTTATTTTTTAAAGGCAAAGATGTTTTCCCCAGTATCAACCGATTTTTTTTCTGTGCAAATAAGATGCAGGAATGTCAGTGACATGCGGAAATAATGGAAAGATGGAAAAGGGGGAGCAGCTCTGGCTGCAGGCTGGGTACCAGCCCTGGTGGCAACTCCGCTGCTGCCCTGACTGGGACAGCCTTCACCTTCTCCGGGGGAAAAAAAACCCACCCCAAACCTGCATTTTTTTGGTCTGTGGGAGGGTGGAAGCTGTGTATTTTTGGCTCTGCTGGGGTGAGCAGGAGGTCAGGGTGGGAGCGCAGCCGGCTGCACTTTCCGGGGAGGGATCAATACCTCCAGCAGCCGCACGCCCTGCGCGGGGAGGCACAGGGGCAGGCATGTGCCGAGAGCAGAGAAAGGCATCCTCTGCCTCTCCCCGGGCTCCTTCCCTCTCCCCGACTGAAATTGGAAAGAAATGGATCGATTTTTTACTCTTTTCGGGGTGAGGGGAAATTGCAGAACGAAGATGACTTGAAAGAATGAGATGGATGGGAGTAACTGGAGCTCATCCTCCACGGGGGAGAAAAATGCTGCACAAATGATGGTGTTAGCCATCCATCCTTCCGTCAGGGCTTTATATGGAGGTCCATCACCAAAGGACCCGAGCGTGGGATGAGCGTGGGCTCTGCTAACGCAGGTGCCCCTGCAGCCTTAATAAACCATTGCCAGCAACTACTCACAAATGGGGAAAAATTTAAAAATCCCCATGGGGCTGTCCAGGGAAGTGGGCTGATGGTTACCAGTCTCACAGTCACCCCAGCTGTGAGGGGCCAGGGCCAGGCTTTTGTAACGGCTGTTTTTCTGGGGCAGCAGTGCCACCAAGTAGACCTGGAGGGGCCCATTGCAATCCCACACCAAGTCACTCTCCTCTGGCCAGCCCCAGGCTGGAGAGGGGTGTGAAAAGGGCCATGGAAAGCGAGGGGATGTCACTCGCCATTCCTGCCACGTGCCTTGCCAGCCCCATGGCTACGTCAGGAGCATCTCCCATAAATATAACCAGGGCCGGGCTGCAGAGACACTTCTCCAACCGTGAACACCCACATCTGTGTCCTTCTTCAGCAGAAGAGGCAACAGCCAACAGCCCGGGTGGCATCACCAGGTCCAGAGATCATGCAGCACCTCACTGGCTGTCTCCCAGCGGAGGCTGGTTGGGTGAACATTGAAGGTTGGATGGACCACCTAGCCCATTGCCATTTCTACTGTCTGGACTTCGAGCTTCTCTGAGAGGGATGCTGGGGCACAGGAGAGCCCCGGTGGGACCGTGTCCCCATGGCTCCCGGGGCTGCCTCCCAGTGCCTTTTCAGTGGCTCCTGCTGAGCGGAGGGATGAGCTCTCCCTGCAGAGCGGTTATAAATTCCCAGCTTAGCAGGTTTCAAGCTGATTGCCTTTCCTCACGGTGTCTCTCTGTAAATGAGGCTTTTCACAGATGACGGATAGAGCTGCTCCTCCGGCGCATAAATCCTCCCCAGCCCAAAGTACCGCCGCAACCGGTTTAACAGCCCTGCTTCCCGGCCAGCCCAGAGTTCAGCTCCTCCGGATGACACAGCGCTCCGATGGCAATTCCTCATCAATTAGCCCTGTCTGCTCCGCCGTGTCTCCCCGCCACTGCTGCTGCTTTGGGAGCTGCTCTGCTTTGAGCCGGGTACCAGCCCCAGCTCCTGAAAAACCATCCCAGCAAGGGTTACTCTTCCTCTGGCCAGCCCCATGTTCACCACCGCCCAGGGACAGGTTCCCTGCCTCCCCACAGCCTGAAATGTAGTTTTTCCTCATCTGCCAGCTTCTCCAGAAGAGCTTCCTCCTCCTCTTCCTCTCTCCCCTGGTAGGCTGGCAGACATTTATCCCTGTAAATCAGTTTATCTCTGTTGGTGAGATGGCACTGGGAGGGGAGGAGGGTGTCACAGCACACCCCTGGATGCCCCACTACCAGCCCCATGGGACAGCCACCAGCGCATACCTGTTGCAGTCAGTTCTGAGGGCCATCTATGTCAGTTAGTGACCTTCTGCGCAGCACCAAACCCCTCCATCACTGATAGTTGGTTTCTCCAGCACCTACCTCTAATCTGCTACCTCACGACCGTCAGCCCTGTTCCTCCTTTCCCAGCCTAAGCAGGACATTAAGCTCAGTATTTTTTCACAGTATCATTTATACAAATTTCATCTTTTTCTTATTGCTTGAGCATCTCTTCCCCAGAGGATTTCAGGGTAGTTTTAGTCTCAAGGCCCATTTCTGCAGGTTTTTGGAGGGCTTCCCCCGGGCTATTGGCTTCATTTATTGTCTTACTGGTACACACAGATTTTTCCCTGGGGTCTCAAACCCAATGGTTGGAGAAGAAACCTGCAGTTTAAGTGCCAAGGTGCCCTCATCCAGCCCAGGGACATCCTGTGTACAGCAGCCTATAGGCATAAGTCACCTATAGGTATGTTCTCAGCCCTATGAGGTGGGGCATGGTGATGGGTCTTTGCTGCCACATGTCACCCTGGGTGCCTGTCCCGGGATCTGGGGGTGCCTGCGGGAGGGACCATGCTTTCCCTGCACACAGACACCCTCTCCTGTGGGACCGGGCTGGGGTGGGAGCTGGCTGCTACTTTACCAGCCAAAATGATGTGATTTTTCTCCTGCCCTACAAGACACATCAAGCCTGATAAGACTGGTGTATAAAAGCTTTGTAATTGTTTTAGAGCAGAAAAGTGAAGTGATTCCACTTTGTCTGTGCAAAGCAAGCCCCTTCCCTCGGCCAGGGCTTTTGGGGACCAGAGCTGAACCCCAGGAGGTGAAGGGCTGGGGGGCTGAGGGCATTTTTTCCCCATGCATCGCTCAATAGAGTATGCATTTACTTACCCAGCAGGCAGAACTTGCAGGTAAAATCCTGGGACCACCTTTAACAGTGGTCAAGAGCTGCTTGGGGAGCCCTGGCAGAACTGCAGGGGGGTCTGTGTGTGCCAGGACCACTGGAGCATGGCTGTGGCAGAGAGATGCTGTGGTGGACCTGCAGCAGCCACGATGGGCAGTGCTCAGTCTACAGGGGGTGAAAATTGCCATAGTTTACCTGAGATCAACACAGCAATGCTGATTTACACCCGAGAGAGTGTTGCTAGACCAGAAGACACCAGAGAGCATCCTCACACCCCATAAGCACGATGCCCAGCTGGGCCCCGAACCCCTTCTCACGCCGATAGAGATGGGGTGTGATGCTACCCAGGTGTGATTTGGAGGAACTGGTTGTGCCAGTGCTTCGGAGGAGTTAGCTTTGCCAGTGATTTGGCATACTTCTTCCTGCAGGACTGTGCCACACACAAAGTTTGCCATGGAAAGCGAATGCTTAGGAAATAATCTCCCTTTTGAAGGGCAAGCTAGTTGTGAACCTGCCTGAGAGCGAGCCCGCATTCCTGCCGAGGCAGGAGACACAGCCCGGTGCTCATTACTCTGCTCCCAGATGAACAGTAAGTCTCTGGAACAGTACTTACAGCCTGTAATAATATTACTGCTCGGTCTGCTACATGGTCCCTCAGTCATTTTTTCAATTAAAAAAGGACCAATGCTCTATTAACCTTTTGCCTGCTACTCCATTCTTCATACAGCCGCTGGCCTGAGATTGCAAGCCATGTATTAAAAAAGGCATATATTACTGTAAACCATCTCCAAGTTTTCTGTCATTAGAAAGATGAAGTATCATTTTTTCATTTAAAAATATGAGACAGTTTATCAAATTCACAACCTCTGAACTCGCGGTGAAATCTCTTTGTTACTGGTGAGGCAGAAGGTAGCCGGTGTGCAGCCCGCCTCCTGCTCGGGGGGGTACCCAGCCTGCCGGGATGCCCCCGGGCTGCTGGGGCTGGCACTGGGAGGGTGGGGGCTGGCGATGCTTCTGACAGCCTTTCCCCTGGGGAGAGAGGCATTCTGCCTACAAATTCCTTTGGCAGGAAATATCGGCGGCTCAAATAAATAGTATAAATACACCCGTCTATTTTCATGGTGGTGCTGTACAGGTCCCAGGGAGGATGGCAGTGAGGAACTGCTGTCCCTGGCTGTCCCACAGCAGTGGCAACATGCCCGGGCTGCCCCTTCCCCACACCTCTGTGGCTCAATAACTTACCTCCATTTACACTTTGATGAGGGTTTTAGGGGACAGATTTTCCATACTGACCTCGGGGATGGTGCCATGTCCCATAGCGCTGCGGTGGAAGGACCCCGACATCCCATCCCCTCCGCCACCGGCGAGTACAGCCCATCCCCGAACCATGCTGGTTTTAATTTTGTTTTGAGGTTGATTTGTCACTTTTATTCCTTTTCTCAAGGCACCAGCTGCCATCTGTAACTACAGAGACCTGTTAGACAGCCCCTTGTATATGAGTCCCAAATCCAGCCTCCCTTATACATCATCCCTCTGCCCAGCCCAGGGCAGCCCCAGGGCAGTGCCCCCGGCCCCACTGAAAGCCATGTCTCTCCTTATGCCAGACCCCCCTTGCTGTCCTGCCAGGATGTCCCTGCCCAGGGAAGGTGCTGCTCACCCCATAGCAGACCAGCAGGTCCTAAAATACAGGGAGCTAATTGTGTGAATTGATCACTAATTTTGGAGAAAACACAGAACCTGGTTGGTGGTGCACAGATCATGCTGGAGTTTTCATTTGGCAATTTATAAGTCAATTTATAAGCAATTTCTGTAAGTTTCAGACACTTACCACAGAGTTGCGTTTGGTTCTTTTACACCCTTTGTGGTATCCATGGCAAAGTACACAAATTAACTGTAAAACTTTGGAGACTTTCCCCTCTTTTGACACAGGAAATGCATAATGGGCTCAATTCCTGATCTGGGCATTTTCTTTTTGCTGATGCCATTACGCTGTGTGTTTTAGAGCCTCTCCTTTTGGTTGCCATAAATTTGTGCTGGCCTCCTCCCTGCTGACTCGGGCTGTGAAGCCATAAACATGTCTTACATGGGGTACCCTGGCTGGCACGGGGCTGTGCCCAAGCAGGAGCTGGCAAACTCTTCCTTGCTCCCCCTTTTCCAAGGTAATTCACAGGTCCAACCCGTGCAGAGACCCACAGCTGGGACCTGGTGGTCATTTCTCTCCCTGCTTTACCCCCAAGTCCAGCATTTAAGGTAATAGCATCCCTCCCTCTGTTTCATACGCCCTCTTCTCTCAAGTCCTGTCTCGGGGCTCATTGACAGCTCCCACCGGATCTGTTTCCCTGCAGGTGGCCCTCCCCAGTCTGTCTTTGACAGCAAATAAACCAAAAATATTTGCACCCCCACAGAGCAAGCCAACGTGCTGTGGCAGCGACCAGCCCCTTGTTACCAGAGCCTGCTCTTAAATAAGCGAGACCCGGACGCTTTGGTTCGATCTCCAGGATCCACAGATAACAGTGAACAGCACATTGTTTGCGAGAAATTACCTGAAGCTCAGCCCTTCTGAGAGCGCTCTGCTGTTCAGAAAAGAGACCCTGTTGCAATCAATAGGTTTTCCATGGTCTCCGACTGTCCACTGGCCATTATTTTACTGGTTGCATTTTGCTTACCGTCCCAGCTGCTGCATCGATATAAACATTCCAGCTGTTCCTGGTTTAATTGTAGCAGCAGTGATCAGGGTGTTTTTCTTTTTTCTTTTCTTTCTTCCTTTTTTTTTTGTGTAAGCTCTAATCCTTTCCCTGGCAAGGCTTCAGGGAAAAAGATGGAAAAGCTGAGGTCCGTACAATACTGCTTCAAAATGGTCCAGCTGCTGTGTGGGCAAAACCACACAGCTCCATCCCAGCGGCAGAGAGTGCAAAAGGACAATAGATAATTCGCAGCATAATCTCAATTTGGGGCAGTTCCTACATACGTCTGCTTCCCAAGGATGTATGAAATCACTCAGATTAAATGAGAGTCAAACCAGTCAATCTTCTGCACCATAAATCGGGAGATAACTCAATATGAATATTGCTATTGAGCTTTTATACTACATTGCTGTATTGAAGTTCATAGATTGTTCATTTGCAAAAAGTCTTTGAATTTCACTCATTAATCTTACGTCACGCCCAATAGCTTCTGCCTGGGTAGAAGGTCTGTGGGGAAGGACATCAAGCTTGGCAGAAGACACCTACCTGGACCTTGGGTACTTCGTCCCCATAGCTGTAATTCGAGGCCCTCTTTCTCCATGGAGCTGGCCTCAGGTTGAAGATAGCTTGTTATCCCACTGTTTTTTCCTGCAGAACTTCCCATATTCTGAAATCAGGGCATTTTTCATTCTTTTCTTGATGAGTCCAACATGGCAGGCTCTTTTAGCTGGTTTCTGTGCAGTGTATTTTTGGCTCGCAAGTGATTTTTATGGCTATTTTCTGTTCCCTCCCCAATTTCTCAACATCCCTTTGAGCCGTAAGTACCACAACAGGCTATAGCACTGCAATATCTGTCAACAAGTGCCACATGCTGAGATAGGAGCAGCTCACCTCCTCCTCACCCACAGTGTTCACATTTAGCCAGGGCTTCCATTAGCCCATTTTTTTTTTCCATAGCAGCTTTTCAGGTATCATGTTCCATTATTTATTTGAGGATAAACACCTGAAAGCTAGATGTTTTTCAGAGCTGTTGCTCCCCAGAGCAGTCTCCTCTGTGCAGTAGATGGTGTTGAGATGCCTTGGTCCTAGTGATCATGCTGTAGCAGAAGACACCGCAGCAGCTGCTGGTCCCCAGGGCTGTCCCCAGAGCTCTCACTGGGGCACACCCTAGGTGTTTGATGGCATGTATCACTTATTTACATCTTCAGGTCTTGCTGTTTCCCTTTTGGCTCCTCGATTCTCTCCCTGCTGTTCCTCTCACTGGTCAGGGTGGGCTGGGTGTGCTGCCCCTGCCCCTGCCCCTGCCCCTCCCCCCGCCCCCGCCCCCCCATCACCCCCTCACCTGTGGGACAGACATCTCCTTTGGTTTCTCACCTTCTCTCTAGCCATCAGGCAGCTGATGGTGAAGATCAATGTGCCCGAAGCAAATTTTATTTACTTTTTTCTCCTGTGTGGGGAGGCACTGTAGCCAATATCCCTGGCAATAAATTTAATTCAGGTGCTCGTGAGGAATTTAATTCAGGTGCTTGTGAGGACTAACAGTGCTCCTGAGAGGAGCAGCTCACACTGTCAGTGAGCTTAAAGGGCTTCTTTTAACTTTCTCTGTTTGGCAGCACCTCACATCATGGCATTTTACACCCCAGCGTGCTGGAACCCAGTGGGACACAGTGCCATGCAGCCAAGGAGTGTGCGGGAGCATGCTAAATCCTTAATAAAAGAGAGACTGCTGCCAGGAGCTGGCAGTGGTTCAGCCCTCTCTGTCATCTGCCAGTCCCCTCCACCTCCCCTCAAAGCCAGGCCCTGTGCTGGGGACCTGATGGGTGGCTGCAGCGCCCATGGATTCTCACAGAATCCAAGATTGGCAGGGCTTGGAAGGGACCTCTGGAGATCATCTCCTCCAACCCCCTGCCAGAGCAGGTCCAAACACAGCAGGTCCCACAGGAACATGTCCAGGTTGGGTTTGAATATCTCCGGAGAAGGAGACTCCACCACCTCTCTGGGCAGCCTCTGCCAGGGCTCTGACACCCTCAAAGGGAAGAAGTTCCTCCTCATGTTGAGATGGAACTTCTTATGGACAAGTTTGTGCCCATTCCCTTTTGTCCTGTCCCTGGGCACCACTGAAAAAAGCCTGGCCCCGTCCTCCTGACACCTGCCCTTTAGATATTGCTCAGCATTGATGAGATCCCCTCTCCTCTTCAGCCTGGGCTCTGCTGCCTGATATTAGTGCCCTGCCCCATCTCCCTCATAATCTCCTCTCTCTCCCAGAGTTTACCTGGATTAGCAGGACCCTTTGCGTTAGCCCTAAACCTCCTTGATCCCTGAATGACTCCTCTAATGGGATTGAACCCACCTTTTACAGGCTGGCTGCCTACCTTGTGTCTTGGAGAAAGGCTGATGTAGCTGCCACCTGCGCCTATGGGGCTGTTGGCATGGGGACCTGGCTCTACATGGGGCTGTTGGTGGGGGGACCCAGCTCTGCAGGGGCTATGGGGACTGGGGGCTACCCCTCAACTCTGCCACTCGCCCCTCTCCCCAGCCACGTCCTCCAGCTGATATCCCTCCTTTTACTTCTCCCCCTCCCCTAGATTTATTATTCTACGGTGATTGTGTTGAATTGCATTTGAAATCAATTAGCACAGGTACTCAAAGATGAATGTTCATGCTCTGAAAAAAGGTGATGAAAACATACCATTTAAATAGAAATCAATTTCCCTTTCATGTATTTCTTCCTAGCTGCTGCCCGAAATTAATAGTTTTTAGATATTTGTGCACGAAGAGGAGCCTCTCCCCTCATAAAGCACTTCCCTCTCCTCCTCCTGCCTCCCCGGGAGCCGCCGCTGCTGCCTTTTATATCGCGGGAGTGAAGGAGGCTGTTTGGTTTGCCTGAGCCAGAACAGCTAGGTCAGGAGCAGCTGTAATTGCCTCCTCCCTCCTCATATTTTAGTGACATCATTAGCCATTTCTCCATGGGAAACTATTTAATTCTAGCAATAATAAACACAGGAACCGCAGCAAATGAACCCCAGGCAGCTACAGGACTTGCTGTTACCCGGTGGGCTTGATCTTTATCATAAACCTCGATGTACCAATTAGACTAACAATGAGCAGAGAGCCAAAAAGGAGAACAAGAGAGGGATTAAGCAGCCGTCCCTCTGGATCTCAGGGGCTGCGCCAACCTGCCCAAGCACGGAAAGGAATACTGAGCTGGAGAGAGCCTCCTCACACCTCCATCACCAGCCCTACAGGTTTGCAGCTGGGTTCCCACCTCTGGTGTGGATGAGTGGTGACACTCAGGCCATTTTCTCCCCCAAAGCTTGTGACAAAAGCAAGGGAAAAAACAAACAACCCCCTCAGAGCACCTATCTCTTTAGGGCACCTCTCTGAGTGTAAAGCCTGGGGACAGCCAGCTGAGCTGATGTTGCCCTGGCTTTGTGGGGAGCAGGCAGTCCAGGGGAGTCCTGGAACCTGCCCAAAGCCAGGCTGAGCCTGCCCATGGGGCTGGGCAATCTCAGGATCTACTGCATCCTCCCCCTTACTATGGTAAGGTGCTCCTGTCACTGCCTTTCAGTCATACACCCAGGCTGCCCCACTAAAATGACATGACCTTTGCTGAAACCGAAGTCCAAGTAGCACCAGAGCCAGATAAAAAGAAGAAAAGATGTATGTTGTGCTAAACTTTCCTTTGAAAACTGGCAAAAGGATCCTCTTTCCACACCCCAGGGAACCCTTGAAGAATGAGTTTTCACTGGGCTAAAGTACCTCTCTCACATCTCTTATTTATTATATTACTAATTGCATGAGCATTCAAATAAGTGGCCAAATAAACAGCTGCAGAACCCAGCCTGTGTCTCCGAGTTTTACACATTCAGCTCCAGCCATTCCCAGTCTCACCCACTTCAGACCATTTAAGGGCTGCTGGCCCTGCCTGACGGCAGCCCGGGGCAGGAGCACCCTCCGTGTACTGAGATGCTCCACCTCAGGTCCAGATTCCCCATTTCTGGATGGGAACATTGTGGCTGGGACCCAGGAAGAGGCAGAAGTGAGGGGCCAGGGATGGTTCTGCCACCACCACAGGCAGTGCCAGGGGGTGAGGGGGACACCACCAGGCTGGGGACATCAGCACTGACACCACACTTGGCCATCAGTGCCCTGAAACTCAGCCCTGCCTTCCCCCAGGTCCTGTCTTTCCCTCGTCCCTGTCTCTTAATGACAAGGGTCTTTCTAAACTGCCCATCCACTGGAGGACCAACATTTTAATACTGTAATCATTTCATTTGTTATCTTCTTTAGTCTACAAAACCTAATCCCCAAATTTCAGCAAGCATCTGTCCCCTTCATTTACTGCAGAGGCATCAAATTATTGTTCAGCCCCCTCTGTGATGTCCTGATCCCTTCGATTTGGTTTCCTATCAGTATTATTATTAATCTCCTCCAATCATTTTTCCTTACCATCTGTTTTACAGCAGGAGTCCTCTGCTTAGGCTGCTTCAGGAGAAGACTACGAACCTGGGGGCTCCCGGGCTCTAATCCTGGCTGTGCCAGTGCATCGTTCGGTGATGCTGACCGAGCCTCTGCCTTGACCTCCTCGTCACCCTGATGGAGCCAGCGTGGAAGTAGGACAGCATGAAAACTGAGGTGCTGCATCGCCGCTAATGAAGCACAGGGAAGGTTTAGGTTAATTTTCTGGGAGTTGCTGGGAATTTTCCTAATGATGAGGATGGCTAAGCATCAGTGCGGATCTCCTGGAGAGGCTGTGGAATCCCACAGCTGGAGGTCTGGAGACTGCCCACCTGCATGGGGTCTGACTGAGAGCCCCAGCACCTGGCAACAAGTCCTGCACTGTAATTATACACTGTGTGATGACACATCTCCTCCTGGTCTGAGCTCCATCCTCCTCATTTTGTTCTTACTGTGGATGAGACAGAGAATGGTTGTTCCCCATCCACTTTCTTTGGTAATGCTCAGAACTTCACAAGCCCTCAGGCTAGTGGTGATGGACCACACACAAGCCACAGCCACCATCTCTAGGCACTGCTTCTTTAACCTGAGCTCTACATGTTGTTTTATGAAAATATATGTGGTGTTGCCTTTGCACCCATCTGATGTGATCGGTTCAGCACTGTATCTCCTGATTCGCTACGGTGTGGAAGCGCAGTCCTGATGTGGCTCATGGGCAAGGGCTGGGCAGACACAATAGTTGCAGTCAGCTGTGGGATCCCGGACCTTGCCAGAGCTCTTCGCCGTCATGCTGACTTCACAGCTTCCAGGCCAGCAGCAGCAGCAGCCACCGGCTGGTCACTGTGCTGGGATGGGGACACGTGAATTCCATCCAGGATGGCAGTGTGAGGGGTTCAGGAGTGTGGAAAGCACTGGAGAGACGCAGCAGTCGATGCCCTCATTTAAATCTGTTTCATCTTTTGATTACGCCCACAGTTTCTCTAAGAGAAAACAGGTTTTCAGTTCAGGCCCCTGGCTGCACAGGTCAGGAATAAAAATTGCTCACAGCTCTCTTCTTTTTTTTTTTTTTTTTTTCCCCTGGTCTTCAGGTATTGATCATCTTCTCCATTTTCCCCACTCTCGGCTGTATTCCTGCCACTGCGCGTCTTTGGTTTATGCTTCTTGCCAGCAGCTCCTTCTGAAGTTTTCCTCAGGCTCCTGATTTGCCTTCTGCCACCACTGCAGCATCTAACAGCCCTTTCCAGGTCCTCCTTGCTGGCTCTCCGTGCTGGATCTGGGGGCTGGCTCCCCAAACCACGCCAGTGAGCTGCTACCAGTGTGGGTTTGTGCTGCCGGTACCTCGGGTTTGTAATTACCTCATAGCACACGCTCATATAGCCTTCCATATTTTAATCCAGGTATCCAGTTCATGTTCTGACTCCTCTGTACCACTGTTACTTAAATTTGTATTCTGTTTTTGTTTTTAGATAGACATATTTGCAAAAAGTATAGATTTTTACCTTGGACTTTCTCATGGACTGGTAATCACGAGTGGGTTTGGGTAGGACTGTAAAAATGAGCTGTTAAACATTTCTATACCCAGGGTACTGTGTTAAAGGCTAATTCTGGGTAATTACCTGGGTTACGTTTATTTATAAAGGTGCCCAGATCTCTCTTCATTCTCCACCCCTTGTGCTGAGGGAGCGCTCGATGCATTTGTTTTCCCGTGACTGTAATCTCCTTTTTGATTTCCTAATTTTTCCTTCTCTTCTCTGTGTTATTTGTTACCATCTTCAGCTGAGCACAGGCTGGTAGACTCAGAAATCAATTCAGCGCTGGAGTTTCAGTCTCGGAAGAGCTATATGGGAAAGGCCTGCCACCTTCCCGGGATAGTTGGTGACAGGAGATAAATCATCGCAGATTTTTTGCCAACATGCCATATTTCAAACTCATAATCAGTCCGCTATCACCCTTAGGTTTCCTTCAGCAATGTGTGATCTCCTTCCAGCCCGCTGTGATTTATGTTCCCAGGTACCGACACCAATTGTACATTTCTAATCCTCTCTTGTATAATTTCTCTTTGCTGCATTTCCTTAATTGCCCTCTTTCTGACCTTCTTTTCCCTTCCTTACTCCTTCCACCTTGCTCTCGGGCTTCCTTGCCCTCCGTTGACTCTTTCTCTCAATTTATGGCCTGAGCCTGGTTTATGAATGCCCTTGAGCCCCTCAGTGATGGGGCCAGTTTTGGGGCCAGTGTGTTCCCCTGGCTGGAGCGAAGATGGGAGCGAGGAGCTATAGCCAGGCACGATGCTTGAGGAAGGACATGGAGAATCCCTCATTGGGGGTGTTTAAACCACCCTGGCCTCCTTTCCCGGTGTGCAAATGGTGTCCTGACCTCGGTGGATGCAGGGACGGTGGGGACATCCATGCTGGCTGCAGATGGCCGGAGCGTTGTCTCTCTCCCCACATGCCGACTGAGTTGCTTGGCTTTATCAAGATGAGTTTCTTTCCCTCCATGTTCATCCAGTGGAAACCCTCAAAGCACGGAGGCAAAATTGGTTTTCCAAGGTTGACCAGCGCCGGTGTGTTAATTAAATCATTAGGCTGGCAGGTGTGAGGCAGTGGCTTTAATCTGTAGCTCTGCCTCAGACCTCCTGTGTGACACAGGCCACAGCATGTCATCTTTCTGGAGCCCTAATTTATGGTGCCAGCCACTCTCTCTGCCCTCTCCAAGTAGCGGTACATACTCCTGGGTGGAGCTCGTCTTTTGATGGCATTTTTCTCACTCCCTGATCCAGCTTAGGATTTCCCAAACCAGTAAAAAGCCAGGGGGTTGCCCAGAGCTGCTGGCGGCTGCTTTCCCAAAGAGGAGGAATTGGGGAACTCGTGCCAGGTGGAGAAAAGCACCCAGAGTCCCCATTGCTCTTAGGAGATGAGCCAGCTGAGGTCCTACTGAGCAGGTCCGCATGGAGGAGAGGTGTCTGTCCCCTCAGGGCTGGGGTCCACATGGCAGAGCCTTCCTGTTGGGGCTGGGAGGGCTGAGGGAGGGGGGGAAAACACAACAGTTAACTTTAAGAAATCACTGGAACATCTTCTTCATAATTAATAAATGAAAAATGTTACTGCAGCTAATCAATAAAGTTGTTAGAGGGAATTGATCGGAGGGGGGAACTCTTTTTGTGGGTACAATTTTTCACCTATTCAGAACAAAAGGCTCCCCGGGGTGCTATCAAGCAGATCAGCACTGGGGAGCCTGACCCAAATGGTGGAAAAAAAATTAGGAAGACAATTAATTAAAACCGGAGAGAGCAAGTGGGAGGGGACAGACGCAGGTGTGGTGGCTGTGCATGTGCTGCTCTCAAGGGTGGCCCAGGGTACATTTCAGGTGGTCCCAAGGCACCTGAATGTTGCACTGAGGGGATGGTGGGCCCAGGGAGAAAAGTGAAAGTCCTCCTGGAAAGGGACCATGCACCCTTTGGTGTCACCACCCAGCCCAGCCATCACTGAGCCTGGCAGTGTCCCCAGCAGCCACAAGCTGAGATGGTTCCCACATTGCAGGGTCTGTCCTCCCTGCTCCTGCTGCGCTGGGTCAGCCTTTCCATGAGAAACCAACCGCCGGGGCAGGAAATAACCCTTCTTGGAGGGAGTTTACAGGGTGATAATGAGCCTCAAAAAACCTCGGGACTGACACTTGGTGGTTTCAAGTATATTTGCCTTGGGAGATGTAAAAGATCTAGTTAAGCTGGGTTGTTGTTTTTCCTCTTGGAAAAATTGTGTTTGGGTCATGACAAAACACAGATCTATTTTTGGGACAGTGTGTTAGCCCTCATTTTTTCATTCTCACCGAAGGCAGATGCTCCTCGACTGCTGGAGGCACAAGGGTAGCTCCTCTTCACACAGGCGCTTTCCTCCCTCCTGCCCAGGGAGGTGCCACAGCCAGGGGTCGGTGACAGTGTGAACACGGGGGGATTGCTCTCAGGGACAGAGCAGACCATGTGGAAACCTCTGCAAGCCCAGGAGGACCTTTTGCATCCTTTCTAATATCTCTGCTTGTTTTTCATGTGGTTTTAATTTTTGGTTGCTGTAATACAGGCCACGATGGAGGTCTAGGAGAAAAGTGAAGAAACAAAATAGGCTCTCGGTTTCACCTGGATTTTGTGATGAGCTGCGTCACCGAGCCCTGACATCACTGTTTCGCAGGGGGATGCAGGACTGGCCCTGGGGTGTGTGTGTGGGCTCCTGACACCCTCCTCCTTGCTACCCTTGGCCAACGCTCTTCTGGTTAAAGCCAGACAGCCCTGTAGGCAGGGCAGGCAGGGCCGGTATCCCGGCTCACTGGGCACCACAGACCCCCAGACCCCCAGTGGCATCCCTCACCTCGAGCTGTGGCAGCTGAGAAGCACCTCGTCAGAGCTGCCGTCAACCTGGGGGGATCAATGGACAATTAATTACTGTCGTCAAGCGGGACTCTGCTCAGGGAAGACAGCACACTTATATTTATCAATTACTAATTAGTAGCTCTTGCCTGGCTGGCAGTTGTCTGTCAGCCAAGAAGAGAGCGGCAGTGGGGCTCGCACGGGGTCACTTTCTTAGCGGTAATTAAGGATGGATAAACTTGTTTGGAAAAGGCTGGAAGCTTGAACTACAGCTGGGAGGTAGGAAAAAAAAACCCTGAACAATTAAGACTAGGATCTTTAAAAGAGCTTTTCGATGTCAAAGCTGCCAGCATTTCACTTGGGTTAAGTGCCTCGCTCCCACAAGATCACGAAAACCCCAGCCCCAAATTAATTTTATAGAGGAGTATTGGCTCAGAAACAAGGTGGTTCCCTTCCTTCTGCCTCCCCTTCCCAGGGAAGGCACCCTGCCCGAGGGCTGCACTGGGGGACACAAAAAAGTTGGGAGGGGACACAGGCAGGAGAGCTGATCCCGACGGCGTGTTCCACGGCAGCCGTGCTACGGGATGAAGTGCCTGAGGCAGGGCTGGGTGCTTCGCTGAAGCATCGACTTTGCTGGAAAGTTGTGCTAAAAATCTCGTGCGAGAGCAAGAAGATGATGTAAATGCTTTTCTATATTGTGTTGGTTTTGGAAAGAGACACAAATGTTTTTCCCTTTTGTAGTGTCAGGAATAAGTCACCATTTAACCATCTCCTCCTGCTGCTGGAAAATAAAGTCCTGACCGAGCCCGTCCCAAGGAAGTCCCACTTTAGCTCTGGCTTTGCTAAATCCTCCGGCTCCGAGTCGAGTTGATGATTAATGGTGATAACTATTTTATCTGCCGCAGGTAAACGACCCCAAACCACGGGGGGAACCAGGCCCAGGCGGGTATCTTATCGCTCTGTTGTGTTACTGCCCCCCGAGCAGCAGCGCATCCGGGCTGACAGGCTTCTCACGACAGTAACTTACCATTTGTAATTAACTCGATCAAGCAAAACTCCTATAAATCAATCAAGGCTTGGCTAATAAATAAATCTTTGATCAATTACTACCTGCAAAACGTGTAGACAAGGGTCAGTATCTCTGATTTACCACTTTCCTTGTGCTGAATTGGAAGATCAAAGATTAATGTCAGGAGGGACATCAGCGATCTGAATGCAATGCATTATTTAAAACTTCAGAGATAATAAAATTTTTGAGGAGACTGGCCCATTAGTTCAGTGCTCATATTGACATTTCTCCCACTGTATTAGGAGTTTTGGTAAGGATTTTATATCCCCCCTCTCGCCCCCGACTCCCCACTCATTTTTCTTTGTCCTTTTGTCATTTTTACTGGGGCGGTGGGATGTGTTCCTGTAGCAGGGAGCCTCTGTGGTCTCTCAGGTGTCCCTGTCTCTGCCAGTGTCCCCCCCCCGCCCCAGCTCCTCCAGGCCTCGGGGGAGCCCCCACGCTGCCGCCTCAGCATCACACGCGCCTTTGCTAATTCCAGGGCCTCGTTTCTTAATCTAACGACTAATTCCAGGAACCTGGCCGCGCCGTAATGGGCTGCTGCCTCCAGGGACTCGCTGGGGGCGGTTTTTGCTCGGTCTGGCGCTGAGAAGCAGAACAGGGGGGTCTGCCTCCGGGGGAGGGAGGATGCTGCCTGGCTTTCAGACGCGGGGGAAGCCGGCCAGAGTTACCTCATTAGCTCATTAAGTAGCTAATCGTGAGGTATTTGGTAAAGCCCAGAAAATTTCCTGGAAATGGAGGAAATGGAGGAAACCCCCCAGTGAAGAGGAGCACGGTCCCACGTGCTCCATGGGAGGTGGCACATGTGGTGGGAAGATCTGAAAAGGTCTTTTCCCCCCAAAAAGGGAAATGCAGCATCCGAAACATACCTTGTTGGCACTGCCCTGAGGAGGGATGGGTCCACAGTGTGGTCCACCCTTTGGCCAAGCTGAGCATGGTGCAGATACCAGCAGCTCAGCTGGTACCCAGGAAGGTGTTCCTGCTCTCTGCTCCACCGTCGCTGTGACGCAGAAGTGTCCTGGCAGCCTCGGGGGACAGGACCTGTGCAAACACAGCATGTGGTAAGAAACCAAGTGGAGGAATAAAAGGCAGTGCTTACAGCTGAGCTGTCTGCTGGAGAAATGTGGGTTTGGTCAAGCCCTTTGTGGGCTCCCACAGAGGTCACCCTGGCTTGGGGACACATCCTCAGCGAGTTGATGCTCCTATGGGGACATGTCCCTTACCCTTTGCCACCCAGAGGATGCCATGGGAGGCTGGGTTGGGTGGGACAGAGGCACGGGGTGGAAGAGCAGAAGAGGCGGCAGGAGCAGTTGGCGTTGGTTATCTCCCCTTCAAACAATGCAGCCCTGGCTCATATATTTTTCATCCCAGTTGAGGGTACAGTGTCAGCCGATGACCTTTGTCACACCCCAGTGCTTTCTGGGATGTAAATTAGCGGCTTTTTTTCCCCATCTGGACAGATAAGATGGACTCTTACTTGTACGTCTTGGAAGCAGATATTTATTGTAAGCCCACTGCTATTCTCAGCAGGTGGACAAAGATAATACTGTCATTATGTGCTCAGAAAATGCTTTGTAAAATTTGGTAAAGTATGCAGCGGACTCCGGAGCAGATAACATCTGCCTTAAAGGACTGTACTGCTGTAAACAGGGTTTAGAAAAATAGCACCCACTGCTTCTCCACGGGAGTATTGATTTTTGGTGTTGGAAAGGGTCAAATTCAAATTGCTGGCACAAAGAGCGGCTGCATCTCCTCAACTGTGTGTCTTTTAACAAAGAACAAAGTCATGCGACGGGAGGGAGGCAGAAAAGGGGACGGCAGCCCAGGGCAGCCGCACGCCAGCGCGCCTTTCCCACGGGAGCAGCCAGCTGCTGCCCCGCGGGGACCGTCACCGGGCCGGGGGGAGCCACGGCTCCTCGGAGGGGAGCCCCCAAACCGCTTCCCCCAAGCGCAGCCCCTGCCTTGCAGCAGCCCTTGCCCCCTGGAGCATCCTGCCAGGAGCCAGGGGGGCAGTCGTGGATCCCACAGGGCAGAGCTCCCTGCAGAGGGGCTGGCTGCAGGGCACCAGGGGGGTTTTCATCCCCCCCTTGTCCCCAAGAAAGTCAGAGCCCTGCCCTGTGCCTCAGTTTCTCCAGCTCCTGAAGAGGGCTGGGTGGGACTGGGTGTATTTACTGCTGGGGGTGAAGGAAGGGGGAGATCTGCCCTGGCTGTTGCACCTGGCAAACAGTTGGTGAGGGTGACATTTTATTGCCTGACTCTGAGGAGCAAAGGGCTTTCCCTTTCTTTAAGGGCCAGGCACCTAGAAAAGTGTTTGCCTGGCAGCTGGAGGTGCTGGGCAAGCTGCATCCCAGCTGGGAGAAGGTGAAAAATGGGAGGGAACCCCAGAGCAGTGCAGCGTGTCCCAGTGCCCCAGGCACACCCTGGTCTTGAGACATGGGGACATCTGCACCCGTGGGGCAGGAGGCAGTCCTTGGGGTCAGCTTTGCTGTACCATGCCTGTGTCCTGTGCTGGTTCAACACCCTGTCTCCCCATACCTTCCCTGGCAAATGCTGACCCCCAGCAGCCCTGTGCCACCGTGGGAGCTGCGCCCCCAACCTGGCCAGGGACCTCAGCTTCTGCTCAGAGTGAGCCTGGCATCAGCAAACAGCAGCAGCTGCTCGGCTGCAGCACCTCATCCTTCCTGAGGGTACCCCACTGAGCCTTCCCTGTCACCTCGCTTTGAGTTCCTCTAGGAGTAAATGCATCTGGAGGCTATGGAAGTGACAGAAATGACAGTAATGATACCCTTACCTTGCCAGGAGCTAAAAGCCTTCCTGTGACCTTGGTGAGGCTGGGACAGCTGCCCCCAGGAGCCCAGTGCTGCAGGAGGACCCAGTGGTGCGGGATGCTGCAAGCCAGTCTGGTGGAACTGGGAACACTCCTGTCCCCAGACCAGTTCTGCAGGACACCCAGGACAGTTCAACCCTTTGCCCTTCTACCTGTTGTAGCCTGCTGAAGCCTGGAGAAGCCCATGGTCCTGCCCACCTAGAAACTCCCCATCTGCTCCCCATCCCTCCGGCACCCAGTGTGGGCAGCGGCGTGGGGCAGGACACAGGCAGCACCTTCCTACAGACATATCTTCCCACAGCAGCCACCCCAGGGGGTGACATTCACCCCAGCCACTGCCCCTGTCAGCATTTGGGCAACCAGATGTGCCCCAGCAGAGCGGCTCAGTGTTCTTGTTGCCCACACCGGTGCAAACGCATGCTTGCCGTGATGTAAAACCAAGGCCCTGTAGCGAAGCATCGCCCCGCGGTGCAGCCCCAGGCACCGATGCTCTTCCCTGCCTTCCCATCAGGTACGGGACTGGCCGAGCCCCTCATCAGCCGAGGGCCTGGGGCTTGGCGTTTGCCAGCCCCGGCCGGGGCCGTCGCCGCAGCACAGCGAGCAAACAGAGATCAGGCTGCAGGTCCTGGAGCGCTTACAGCATAATGTCAGCTGTGGAAATTCACCGTCCAAGTTACTGTCCCACAGGAACGCCCTGAAAATGTTTCCTAGACACAGTCTAACGGGAAGCAATATCCTCCGCAGCAGAAAATAAAATGCAGAAGTGGCACATGCAAAGGCTAATGCTTAAAGTAAAGAATTTTACCCAAAGAGCATGTGGCAGATCCAAATCCCCTTCATCCAAACGTCATTATTTATTAATATTCACATTGTACATACTGTTGATTTGTAAGAGAGACACAATCGATTGCTACCTCTCATAAAGAACAAAACCCGGGAAACCTGCTATGCAGGGCTGGGCTGGAAAGTGAAGGAGAAATGGCAACGGGCAAACCAGGTCCTGAAAACTGAAAGTGAAATATCAGATTTTCTGCAAAAGAAGAAACGTGAACCACGACTGGCATGTTATAAAAATTAAAAATAATAACAACTGGTATTGTTCTTCTAAGCCTGTGGCCAAACCTAGCCCACAAATTGCACCTTACCTGTGATGGGCTTGTCCCCTTAGCGCAGCACAGTCAGCTCCATGGGCACGGGGAAAGGGGGTGGACACTGACAGGGGTCCTCCAGTGCAGAGCAGCACCCCCAGCTGCATGGGGCAGGAGGACACCCTGTGGACTGCAGCATCTCTGGAACTCGGGTACCATAGAGCATCACACCCCGCTGCATGGGGCAGGAGGACATTGGGTACCACAGCATCACCAGGACTCGCGTACCGCAGAGCATCACAGCAGCAATAGGTGCCATGGGAGCAGTGTGACATCAGCCCCCGCATAGCCTTTGGAGGCAGTGACATGCCACTTCTCTGGGGTGCCCCACCATCCCCTCCAGCCCCGTTCGGCTCAAGGGAGCACAAGCAGCAAACCAGAGGGAGGATTGCTGAGCACCAACAAGGCAGCTGCATCTCATACAGATGCAGGCAATGAATGACTGGGGACACTGTGACTGTCCTGGCCTGCCGGTGGCACCACAGACCCCCAGCCCCACTGTACACGAGGCAGGGACGTGTTCTGAGCTCCCCTGGGTGCAGCCCCATGCCAAGCAGATGCCCATGCCCTGAGGGGAGGTGGGCTGGGGCTGGGGCTCAGCCAGCGCTGCAGAGGCTGGAGTGGTGTCCTTTAAGGGGAAAAAAGAAATGTCTTTCCCACTCAATTAAATGTAACTTAAGGCACTGGAAAAGAAAATGGGCTTCCGTTTACAGCTTTGGGATGGCAGGAGGGCAAGCACGTGACAACAAAATCGTGATGGGAGCCCATCTGAGTGTGGAGTTGTTTGTTTAGCATATTGATCGACTTTTATCCTGCAAGCAATTAACAGGCGTTCCTCAAACTCCGCGTTTTTCCGAGGCAGGCTGCTCCGTATGGTATTTTTGAGCGACGCATGTTAGCGGTCGGCAGCAGAGGGAAAACAAGGCGGTGGGGAACAGCAGTGTGGAGAAGAGCTGCAAGGCAGGGAGGGCGGTGGCAAGGGCATGTCAAGGTGTGCTCCACTCTTTTCATCCTTCAGGATACTTGACCCTCATAAGACACCGGTACCCAGCACTGGGGGAGCCCGGCAGCAGCTGGTCAGCAGGGAAAAGGGCTCAGCCACTTCCAAAGGTGGATTCCAAGAGGAGTCCTCCACAGCAGAAACTGCCCTTCACCCCGGGCGATGCGAAGGACAGCCCTGGTCACACCGCACTCAGCCTTTGATGCTCCTTTGAAGCCCAGCCCGTGCCTGCCTGCATCCCCTGAGTGCTGCCTGCTTCCTGCCTGCCTCCTGCCTGCTCCGACCGGCACCGGGAGGAGAAAAATCCACCGCCAGCCACCCGGAGAAGGGCGATCTTTCAACTTCACAAAGCAAAACCCAGGCAGGTCGTCCCAAATCCCCCACGCTGCCGCAGCAGCTGTGAAGAGTGGGTTTAAGCCGTTTAAAAATCCATCTCCCGGCTCATTATTATGCAGACCAATTTTTCATTCATCGGGAATCTACGGCAGCATTTTAATGTGAGAAGCTCCCTACTCTGTTTCTCTTCCCCTGAAGAAAAATAGCTTAATTTCTCCAGTTTGATAGATTTTCCTGATCCTTCAAAAGGTAGAAAAAGACTCTTGAAAATCGGTCGTTGAACTATCCACAGGCATTTTATAATGGCCGTAAATAGGTCTATACTGAATAGCTCTCCAGGCATCAACTTGAATGGTGTCCTTGACACTGTTATTATTATCCCCACTGAAAAAAAGAAAAGAAAAAAGAAAAGGAAAGTCCGGGAGCCTCTCCACACCGGGGCTTGTATGTCTCTGCGTCTCAAGAAGGCTGGAAGAGCTAAATTCCCCTCACTGTATATACGCCCCCAGAGATGGGCCATCCCTGCCATTTTTCACTTCCTGGAATTTTCATAAATTTCATGGAATTTCATGCATAAAAAAAAAAAATAAAATTGATGTGCATGAGAAATTTTGCAAACTCCAGAGCAAATGAAGCATAAGAAGTTTGGGGTAATTTATTTGGTGCCTTTTGCCCCTTCGTCCATTTTTAGCTGTCCATCTAAACTCCCACTTAAGTTTCCATTGGAGAATGCATTTTTGAAACTTCTCGTGCTATTGTGTCCCATTGCTCTCTGCTGAGGAACAGCTTCTGGACTCCAGCTTTGGGGCAGATATTTTTCAGGGTAACCATTTAATAGCATTGCAACGCATTGCTGCATTCAGCAGCAGCAAGAGGCTTTCACCTCTAAAACCCATTTTGGCCCTCCACTGCAGCATCTTCAAACTTGCCCCCCTAAACCTGTCCTTTTAACCTTACATCTCGTGGGATTAAGTCTTATGTCATGAGAGACTTGGTGGAAAAGCTTGAGGTTAATCAGTGAGAGCTGTTTTCTCAGAATAAATAAGGTGCTTTCATTTCTTGAAAGCCACTCTGATTTTCTCCAGCCCACACATAAGGCAAAAATAGCGTGCCCTAAAAATGTCACCGTGCGGGTATAGATTTCTCTCTACTGAAAACGAGCACAGTGATCAGCTACTGCTCTCCCAGAGCAGCCTTGGGGCCCTTCCCAGGTTTGTCCTCCAAGGACCAAGGGTCCCAGGACCCCCTGGCCCTGGGTGGGAACCTCCATAGCCCTGGAGAGGGACACAGAGAGACATGGCCCTCCCAGCCTGTCCCAGGGTGCTCCTGCCATTACCTGCCATCAGAGTTTTGCAGCCCATTTTTACCTAGGATGGAAAATAGATGATAAATAGAAAATGCAGGGTAAGGTAAGGCTGCAGACACCTGCATGGTTTGGTGCATAATTCAAGTGTAGTTAAATCAAAGCAAAAGTTCAGGGATTCATTTCAAAAACGTGGGAAACAAATGCCACTGTCCCCAGCAGCCCCTAACCCATGCTTTTACTGGCACTGGGGGTCTCCTCCGTGCTCACCGAATGCCTGCCTTCACCTGCAGCATTTCTTCTCCCCATCCCAGCCCTTGCAGCCCCTGAAACAAAGCCGTGAATTACATTTATTCTGCAGCAAACGGAGAGCAGGGCAGCTGCCTCCGGATTAATGCTCTGTGCCAGTTTTTTCCCCACTCTCCTGTCAGGTTTTTGTGTCAGCCAAATGCTCACTTTAACTCTGCTGAAGGGCCCCATCGTCCCTGTTCCGGCGGGAGCGACGAGCCCGGCTGCTGGATGCGAACCCAGCGCTGCTGTAGCGCAAGGGAGCTTCGGCCTCCTCGTATTTTTTCCATGCAAACCATTTCGAAACACAGGAAGATAGCAAACACAAATCAACTCGATTGTCCTGGAATATGACAGCTTGACTCGCGACCTGTCTCATCTGGCCCATGACAACGTTGTTTGCATCCTATTAAAGCGGATGACTTGTGCGCTGTTTACCCAGAGCAGAGGTTCCTCGTGGTGACAGCTTTTGAATCATGGCGCTTTCTTCATCGTACAATTCACCAGCAAACCCCCTCCGCCAGTTGACATTGTAACAGGGGTGTCACCACGCGGAGCCATTTATCCTTCAGTGCCAGCGATGCCAGCGGGATGGTTTTATACCCTTCATGCTCCCCATGGCATCACAGGCTTCTCCACCTCACGGCTGGGCATCGCTGCTGCCTTCTGTCAGCCGTGGCCCGTGCCCACAGGCCTCTCCGTGGAGGTTCCAGGAGTGCCAGAAGGTGGAATATTTAACCCGACATCTGCCCAGGGCAGTGGTGGAGTCACCATCCCTGTAGGGATTTAAAAGCTGGGCAGATGTGGTGCTGAGGGACATGGGTCAGTGGTGGGTTTGGCAGTGTCGGGTTGATGGTTGGATGCAGTGATCTGAAAGGCCCCTTCCAACCCAGGAAATTCTATGATTCTATGAACTCTGCGAGCACCTAAGCATCTTTTATAATCATCGGGTCTGAGCAGGCTGTCTGGAGAGGCGTCCGTGCCTCCAGCTGTTCTCCTGGGACACTGTGCAAGTCTTGGGTGCCACCCTGGCATGTAAACACCAGGGAGAAACCACTTCATGCACTTCAGCCACCAGCTGTGGGCACAGGGACATTGTGCACCCGAGAGCCCTCGTTTAGACCCAGGTGCACACCAAACCTAAGCTCTGGGTGCAGGCTGCAGCTCCCCTGGTGTCCATGCCAGCAATCATCCCCTACCACGAGGTGCCCACCTGGAAAAAGTGCTGAGCAGAGGAGCTGGCCGTCCCCAAGCCCTCTGCCAGGGCCAAAGCAGAACTGCTGAGAGGCACAGTCTCGCTGCAAGGCTGAAATAATGGATTCATAAATAATTAAGGCTGGCAGGGATTTCTGGAGGTCTCCAGCCCAACTGCCTGCTCAGAGCAGGACTGCCCTGGACCTGACCGTGCCACCGGCCACCCAGGGGTGACCCTGCTGTCTGCTGTCTGAATGCCGATGGGACACTTGTCCTCCTCACCCTGGGTGACAGCAGCAGTGCCCCCTGGGCAGGAGCAGCAGGGTGGGATACAGGGGTGTCCCGGGAAGGGCTGAGGCTGTGGACACACAAACTACCTTCTCCTCATGCTCCCACCGGGCCAGGCGCCCCCTTGCCCCTGCCACACACCGGTGTGTGCCCCGCTCCTGCTGGGAAATGTGTGCCCCACACCAGCCATGGGCACCCTTACTTGCCCTACATCTAACACCCTAAATACAGCTGCAGGGCAGACACTTCGGAGCTCGTGCTTGCTCTATTTTGCTCATTTACAAGTCAGGATCCATGTTGGTTCTTTGGTGTTTTTTTAAAATTTGTTTCATTTAAAAATCTCAGCTTGCATTGGAAACTGCTGGGTTTCCCTTAGTTAGAGCAGGTCAGATCCCAGACGGGCTCCTGGCCCCTTTGCCCTTCTGGTTCTCGACCCCAATTCCCCATGTGGAGCATCATCCCAGGGTGCATCACCGTGGGCAGCAAAGCCAAACTAGTGACTCCTAATCCCCGATCATCTGGCAAATTTTGACTGCTCCTGTCTCCAGACTGATCCTGCCCAGGACTCGGGCTCCCCCTCCAACTTCAACCAGTAAGCAGCCAGTTAATAGAGCTGGGCCAGAAGTATGGTAATTAGGTTAATACTCTTTCAGTTTTTTTGGTTTTTTTTAAGATGCCTTCACTGTGCCGTATCCGAGCCTGGGGGACGCCCCACACCACCCACCCTTCCTGTGGGGGGGTAAAAATACTGAAATCTTGATCCTACCTCATGCTTCATGCACCATTCAAACAGCTGTCGTGTTTCTGAAGGAGCAGGGTCTCACAGGGCTGGGATGGCGTGTTTTACCTGGCATCGCCTAGTGCCTCCGGTCCTTATCCCTGTCTCCGGCGACAAGGCAGCTCCCAAGCCACCGGCAGGGCTGGCTCTTGTCCCCCAGGGCACACATCCCACAGAGGGTGGCTGCAAGGGGTGCAGAAAAGCAGCAAAGCTTACTAATAGCCCCCAAAGTTGGGCTTCTTTTTCTCTAGAAAACCCTAATTCAGCTTTATTTTGCAGAAAGACAACGATGTAGGTTAACAAGTAACCGTAAAACGCTCGAACCAGAACCTGACCTGGAGCAAGGGAGGGTGAGACCCGGCTCTGGGGGCTGGCAGCAAAGTGGGCAACCTCTGTCCCTGCTAGCCACCGTGTCACCCCCTCTCTGCACCCTCGGGGATCTACTCGGTACCCCCCCCAGCACGTCCACCAGCAGCTTCTTCAGGGATGGCTTCACACTCCCCACAAATTAAAGCCTCTCGACACCCATTTCACTCCCCCTGCCCCAGGTGCCACTGTCCCCGCAGCCCCTCCTGGCTCTGCCTTCACCCCCTCACAGATGCATGCCAGGACACATGGCCAGCAGCAGTCACCTTGGAAGGTGGCCTGGGGGACAAGCCCCCCCCTTCCATGTTCCTCTGCTGTGCCTGCCAAAGCCCCATGGAGCGGAGCAGACGGCATTTGGCCGGGACAGTTTAAGCCCACCAGGATTTAGATTAACCCAGAAAAGAACAGTGGACAAATTGAGAGCACTAAATTGAGACATTTAGCTGCAAATTGCAAACTTTTGTCTAAAAACCGTGCAATGAAGACACTTGTCCACCATGAAAGCTCCCACACTGGACAGACCCGTCCCCCTCTGTCAGCACCCCAACCTTTTCACAGGGATGTTCCTTCTCCCCAGCTCTCTGCGTGAAGCACCTGCCCCCAGCACCTGGCAGGAACCCCAGCAGGGTCCTGGGGGGTCCCAGGGAGTGCCAGGGGGTCCCCGCAGCACAAGTAGCCAGGGTGAGCCCCCAGAAATGGGGCATCCTCCTGCTCCCTGCAGCAGCATCACCCCCGCAAGTGCCCAGCACAGTTACCCCAGTACTGGCTGCCCTGGCTGAAAAAAGCCAAATACAGCTTTCTAACACCAGTTTTACTGCCCGTTGTTCTTTTTTTTTTCCCAAATTTGGGCCCACATTTTGCAGCTACCCATTATATATAGGGCTGGGAACTGAATTTTCAGCCGCATCAATCCCCTGCCTTGCTGGGAAACCTAATATCCCAAAATAAAAATCTATATTTAATGCCCTAAGCACATGCAATAGTTACCTAATTCACATCTATTAGCTGAGTACAGTAATGAGCGCTCTGCATTTTTGAAACATCAGTTAATTGTCTCTCTCCCTCTTGGCAGCGCAGCAGAACAGACAGAAAAGGCACAAAACGAATCCCACAAAACCGCATCTGACAGGTTTAAAAATCTATTTTCCTACAAGGAAGTATGGAAAGGATGGGTGATTAATGAAAGACTGCGAAGAAAAGGTTTTATCCAGCAGATTAATTTCAACGTGTGTTTAAATCCTTGGTGGAGTTGGATGAGGTGCTCGGGGGTGAAGCCGTGGGGGCTCTCAGAGCCCCAACTCTTTTTGGAGTTGGCCCCTGTTCTGAACGGTGCCAACTGTGTTCTGCAGAAAGAGAAATACTTTTTAACATCTGCATATATTTTCCCCTGCAGAGACAAATAACGAGGGCAGGGGAATGAATCTGGCATACACGGCGGGCAATCATTTAAAGCCTTCACGTTTAGGGAGCAATTAATTACCCAAACCTCCAGTTTTGGAGAAGAAGATATTTAATCTCTTTTAATCCCTTGTGACTCAGACCTCTGACCTGGGAACCGTGACCCTCGGCATCCCACACCGCCTCCCCCGGGAGGGAACAGGGAGAAGGAGCCTTGTTTATAAACAATCCCTCCCCTACATCCCGAGAAGCCGTTGCCCGGCAGAGCTTTTGCTGTGGGCTGCCCCATGAGATGGGCTCCTAAAAGTGCAAGGGGAAAGGCAGAGACCCACAGCATCGTGGGGCCGGGGCATCGCTGTCGGGTTCTGGGGCACCCAACCCCAGCAGAGGGTGTAGAAGCCGACGGTGTGTTGCTGCGGAGGCTGTTACCAGCCCAATTACAGACACCAGCTCGAAACGACTTGTGTTCCCCCTCACCCGCCCTAATTCACAGCCGACAACATCACCTCGTGTGGGACAAACCCCGACACACAGGAGCTGGGGGGAGCTGGGGCTGCGGTGCTTTTCCCAGCACAACAGCTCTGCTTGCCTTCGGCTCGCTTAGGCTGAACAGGGGCTCATTGTGTGTTATTCTGCAAAAAGAGATGTGATCAAGGACTGTAAAAGCTCCGGACCACCACGCCGCAATGTAAACCTGGAAAAATCACTCCAATTTTAGGCTAGTCTCTTTCAAAATAACAAAAGACAACACAATCTGGTTCTTCTCCCAGACATTTTTCCGGCACCCTCTCGGTACCAGAGCACCCATCCAAAGTCACGGGAAAGGGGATTTCTCCCCAGGCTGCCGGGAGAGACTGGCCTGTGCCTGACACTGAGATGCAAGAGGGGTGACAGGGGGTACCGAACCCCCAGCCATCACCCCCTCCCAAACAGAGTAATTACCAGCCATTGCCCATGGAATAACTAATCTGTCCCTGGTTTGGTGGCTTGTGGCTCCAAGTTCACGAGTCCCATTTATGCTCCTTCCAAATACCCTACATCATCTGTAAGACAGGCCGTGAGGGAGCTGGTATTGGCCTCACCTGCAGGCTCAGACACCACGATGAATTGCTGTACATAGCCAAAGGATCTCTTCTGCTGGAAAAAACTACACTGGGATACAAGAGAGGAAAATGAGAGCACGGAGCCACGTGTTCCTTTCATTTATCCATGGGCGCCGTGGTGTGCTCCCATCACCCGTGGGGTGGCACAGCCACGGTTAAGCACGGTGAGGGGTGTGCAGGCTTTGCTAATTAACGCTTGGCTGATGGAAAGGGAAGAAGCCCCCTCCTGCAGGCTGAGCTCTGCAGCGCTCCCTGAGCAGGTGGACGTCTTCAGGAAAGGGGAAGGTGCAGAAAATTGACACTGAAACAAGTAATCACGGCGGCTCCGCTTCCCATTTCCCATGGTAAGCGTTCCCCCGGGAACGCGTGCGCCTGACCCTAAACTTTCCCCATTTTCCAAGCCAATGCACTTGATGGGAACTCATCTCGCTGCTCCCCCCCTCGCCGCCCCCCAACTGCAAACCCCACGGATCCCCCCGGCTGGGACCGCGGCCTGAATCCATTTCACCCGCGCGGCTCCGCAGAGCTGGAGTTTGGGTTGGGGCGCTGGGCTGCAGTGCTTTGGTCCCAGCTCCGGGCTGCTGGGCAGGGACCTCACCAGTGAAATAACTGCCAGCCCGTGTTACACGGAAGACACAGATGCAAATCTTGTGTTTCCTTTCAACCACCCCCTGTTGGGGAACGGTGCTTTAACGCCAGCTTTTTAAGGGTGTTTGCTCCCCTCTTTTCCATCTCTAGTGAGCTGGTAAAAATCAATAGGCCCCTGTTCCCATCTGCGTGCCACCTGACAGCCCGGGAATGATCAATGGGGCTGGCGGGGGGTCTCGCAGGAAAGCCGAGCCCCAGAGACCCCAATGCCAGCATTTTGGCTTCCTCCTCTCCCTGGTTCGGTCTCTGCTCCCGTTGGGCCATGGGCCACCTGAATGAGACCAACCCCATACACCCAGCACCAGGGCCACCGAGGGAGAGCATCAGGCAGTGCCACCAAGCACCGGTGGCACTGAGGCTCAAGCACTACCTGGGGAAAATCACTTTCCGAGTGGTTCCTTGGGAAGGAGGGATGATGCCTGCGAGGAGGTAAATCACGCTGAAACTCTGCCAAAAACATGACCTCCATCAGCCTGGAGCTGAGGCTCCAGTGCCAGTGGGAAGCCTGGAAGGGATGGGGTGGGAAGGGCAGGAGCGGGGAGGCACCTCCATCTCACCTCTCTCCCCGCCGAGACGAGCGGAGCTTTATTTCTGGAAGCAATTTAATGGTTTGCTGATAACTTTGATTGGTTTCTTGTCAGGTTAGCTTTTAATCTCTGCTCTGGTCTGCTTCATTCTTTAGAATAACTGTGATTAAAAGATGCTGTTCCAGCGTCGCACACGCTCGTGGGCACGTGTGTGATGGTGCGTGGGCAGATGGCTCCTGCCTGATGTCCCCTCTGGTGTGCTGGATGGGACCCTGCCACTGCTGCTGCTCCTCCTGAGGAAAGATGGGGAGAAAATAGCCATGGAGGAAGGAAAGCTGTTTGCGTGGAAGAAGCAGCAGAGACACTGATAGCTCCTGCTCTGCAACACGCAGGGAGGTGCACCCCAACCCCAGGGAGATGCAGCCACCTCAGGCATAGCCTCTCCACCTTCCCACCCTGCCAGCCCTGATGTTGCCCCCATCCTCTCCACCACTCCCAGTGCCTGTTCCAGCCCAGAGCACTCTCAGGTGCTCACGTACCCTCCCCAGTCAGTGCTGCACACCCAGCTTTGTTTTCCAGGTCCCTGACATTAAACAGAGGGGTGTTTGCACTGTGCTCTGGTGAGGCAGATGATGTTGTGCCTCCAGTGATGCTCCTTCAGCTCTGCTTTTCGTATCCTGCCTCCTCCCAAATCACTCTTGGCCCAGGAGCAGGGTTTCCCAACCCAGCCTGCCTGGTTTGCCTTGGCCAGGTCCTCAGTGGGGATTTAACTGGCATTTCTGAGGCCACCTCTTGCCACAAGGCTGGATGGGCAGAACATGCTGCTGCCTGGGCAGAGCAGGGTGAAGCCCTGGACACGTGCATGGCTAAACATCAGCATGGGCTAGGAAGAGTTAGGAATGATGGTTTTGGGGTGTAAGACCCTCTCTCCCACTCCCAGCACTCGGGCAGACCCTGGCTCCCGTGGGGCCATTGAGAGTCCTTTGGGGAGAGGGCACCGCTGGCTGCTGTGACTCTGCTCAGCCCTGGAGCCCCCCCCGAGGTACTGCATCTTGCACACCCCCAAATGGATTTCCTTCAGATACAACCCCTGGGCAGAAAGTGGACCTGTTCTTGACAAGCACACCAGGAGGGGGAAGAAAACCCCGGCCCGAAGTCCCTGGGCAGGGTGATGGTTTCCCTCACTCCGGGGCAGATGCAGATTTTAATCAATGAGATCGATGGGGGAGGTTCACGGGACGCAGGGACAGGGAAGGGGCCACAAGAAAGCGGCCACAAGATGGATGAGCGGTGGCAGAGGACCTGGGGGAGGTCAGAGGTGGCTGTCACCTTGAGATCCAACCTGCAGCTCGCCCCTCCGTGCCAGACACTGCCTGGGCTCACATGGCTCCTGCCCTCTCGCTGCTGGAGCATGGGCAGCCCTCGCCTGCCCTCTCCCACGGCCCCTTTGCCTTTACCTTCCCATCCCAGCACTTTGGATGCCATCAGAGACCTTCTCCCAAGGTCCCAGAGCCACCTGCCCTCTGCAGCCCTTCTCCGGGTGTCAGGCTGCCTCTTGCACAGCCTTTAGCTCCCGGGATCCCTTCTGCTCTTCATCCTCCTCCTTCTCACCTTCCTCCTCCTGGAGCCGGCCAATGGTGGAACCACAGTTGCATTTCTTTCTGCAATAGACCCGGGACTGCTCTAAAATGGGGTTTAATCCATTTTTCTGGCTGAACTGCAAACACAGTGACAACATGCAGCCTGTCTTAACGACTTCTCTGTCCCTAAAGCAGAAACCCACAGATTTTGCCGCTCTGCCGCAGCACTGTGCATCGCTGAACAGGCTCCCATCCAGCTCCGTGCTGCTTTGCATTTCATTGCAGTTCATTACCATACAACCTCTGTCTTGAAATATCATAAAGTCCACCTTGGAGATCCTCCCAGGGTCACGAGATTGTTAAAAATGGGTCAACATTATCCTTCAGGACAGGGAAGTAGGAAACACCTTCTGCCCCTCGCCCCAGCGAGGACACGTGCCCGAGCAGCGTGGGGCAGGAGGCGCTCCTTGGGGACAGGAAGTGGTTGGCTTTTGTTGCTTTTTAAAAAAAAAAATATCAAATTTAAACTTGCAAGATGTGAAGATTCCACCATCATGTTTAGGACAAACCCACCCATTTTCTTTTAATATATTGTAAATTGGGAGCAGCTCCACAGGAGTGAACAAATACCTGTTTAAAGTCAGCGACTTCAGTAAATAAATATCTACACCCCATTTCCCCCGTTTTAAGCTGCTCCAGTCCTTTGCAAACAGGTTTCCAATTTACAAAAATCAATTAAAATCCTATATTCCAAATGTAAGGACCAACAACGATCTTCCCGTAGATGTCATTCCGCCTTCGTTTTAAAAAAACCAAAATCAACATTCAAAAAGCTCCGCTGCTGCAGCAGAAAGTTTCACCTTTTAATTTTTCATACAGGATTAATTTTTAATTTTCAGACATCAGAGCTAGAGGGAAGTTCCCCAGGAGCCCTCCTGTTCAAAGAGCACTCCAGGCAACTATTGCCATCAAGTGTCAATTTATCACACTGAAGGCTCTGATGCAGATTTTTACTGCTTTTTTTCTTTTTCTTTCTTTTTTTTTTTTTTTTTTTTTTTTTTTTTTTTTTTTTCAGACACAAGTATCATCACTGGAAAAGTTTTGGGGTTTGCGAAGGGCCGGGCACAGCCTGAGAGCTTGCTGGGAGAAGAGAGGAAATCCCAGTTTTCCTTTCTCCTCGGCTCCCTGAGAGCCCCACTGAGCTCCCTGCCCAGCGCTGGGCACCAGGACCTTCTGAGATCCCTCAGCACCCGTTAGGCCAGGGAACACCGGGATGAAATCAGGGTGGCACAGATGTCCTTAGACCTGTGCTCCTCCCAGCCATGGCCAAAGACACAGGAAGGACCATCTGCAAGGTTTGATTTACAAACCGGGATGCCCTGGAACTTCTTACAGAGTCTGTGTCCTGCAGGTCCCACCAAGGGTCCTTGGAGTGTGATTTGGGGCTGAACGCCCACCACAGCCCCACTCGGTTTGATGTGTGTGCCCTAGTGCCCATGGCCTCCCTGAAGCTCCCAGGAGCAGCCCCTCCGTGTTCCCACGATGACAAACCTGTCCCTGTTGCTGCCTCTCCACAGGAGGGACCTGGGAGGAAGAGGAACCTTTTCCTGGCTCGTTCCTACCTGGTGTTGGCAAGAGGGGGAGATGCAGGTGCTGCAGTTGGCCTGGACCCCTCTATTTGAAGGGGAGAAGTAACCCACAGAGCTTCTGGAGCTTGTGAGGTGATGCTCAGAAGATCTGGGTTCTGTTCTTCTGCACTTTGGCTGCTCATGGATGTCCCTGCAGCACCCAGAGGACAGGATACCTTTGGGTCCTCTCCAACTCCTGCTATTAACGCGTTGGCTTTTGAACGCGTAGCTACTGCTAAGCATGTTAAAAGTCTTCCATTTACGCTTCTTTGATTGCACACAACTCATCAATTTCAAAAAGTATTTTGGCTACAAACCCAACTATTTGTAAACCCCGTCCAGCCCGCTCACAAAGACTTGCTGTTCTGAGCACTGGCCGTACCCTGCTGGTGCCCGAGGGGGCACATCCAGTGCCCGAGGAGCCCGCAGCAGGAATGTCCCCAGGGGGGTTTCATGGCCATGTCCTCCCCACAGGAGAGGTCCTACCCACTCCCCTGCTTCCCACCAGGCTGGAGGGAAGGAGATGCCCGAGGATGGGATTCTGAGTCAGCTGTGAGGAAACGCTGACCCTCGGCAAGACACCCACCTCGCGCAGGCACAGCATCGTGCTCGTTGGGAAATAAAAAACCCTTTGAGGGAGTTTTCACTGACCTCAGTGCTCTGCATGTTCTAATAGCTTCAGTTTTAGGTGTGACTGACGTGGCTCTGAGGAACAATGTCCACCAAACACACACTCCACGCGTGACCTGGCTCCTGCCGCGGTCGGCCCTGCTGCTGGTGGCACTGGGCTCCTCCACACCCTCTCCCTGCTCCGCTGTAGGAGAGCACGGACACGGCACCGGCAGAGCCCCTCCATGTCCCCTGCCAGCCCCTGGCCGGGGACCCATGAGGTGGGAAAGCAGAGGAATCACAGAATTTTCACATTTGGAAAGGACCTCTGAGATCACTGAGACCAACCAGGAGCCCTGCCTCCTGCTTACTCCAACAGAAAACAGCACATTTGAAGTACCTGGTACCATTTTTCTACATTTCCCCCCCCCGCCTCTAAATCTCAGGTGACCTCTCATTTCCCGTATCTCCCTCCCAATCACACTAATTAGCAGACAGCCCATCTCCATGGCCTCAGCTCAGGCAGAACACTGCGTGACAGTCAGGAGACGATCAAGCCTCCTCAATTAATAATGTACAAGTCCATTGCTCCATCTCTTCATCACCTTCTCGGAGGTTGGCTGGTCTCCCTCAGCCTTAACGCATGCTCTTTCAAGCCAGGGAAGGGAGCACCTTCCCATTCGATGTCAGCTACCCCTTCCCTCTGCCTCTGCTCCTCTGTGCCAGGAGATGTCTGTCCACCCATCCATCCATCCATCCCCTCCCTCCCCTGAGCACTGCCCAGCTGCTCTCCAGCACCTTCTGAAGCTGGTCCAGCTGCTCCACCCCTAACGATGTGCCCACCAGGCCCTTGGTGCTGCATCTCCTCCAGGTGATTCCACCCCTGCCCCTCCTTACCTCTGGCCAGGAGCTCCTCTCTGCTGCTGTGAACATCCTGCTCCATCCTTCACCCCTTCCAGCCATGGTGTCCTCATCACATCCCTCCTCTTCCTTCTCCTCCCAAGTCCCTGCAAGATGCTGCTTGGCTTTATGTGACACTTCAGGGCAGTTTTGTTCCTTGGGCCAATATTAAGAGAATCCAGTGCAACATCCTAATTCCTAAATGCTCATCAGGGAAAATTAGCCTTGATGTGATTTTACACCCCTTGGCCACAGGTGGGATGGCCATCCCCAGCCAGCACAGCCTTGAGCCAAGGAGGGCAACCTCCTCCATGGCTCCCCTTGCCCAGAGCCATGGCCGGGGCTGGCTCGGTGACACAACAGCTCGGCTGGGGACCTCCCAACCACCCTATGGCTGTCAGTGACCCTGCCACGCACCGGCAGCACCACGGGTACCACCAGCACCACCATCATCGCCATCAGCCCCAAGACCCCCTGCAGAAACAGGAGGCGCCCGGGGGCTGAGGCCACCATGGTGGGGGAGCAGAGAGAAGGGCCGAAGCGCTGCGGAGTGTTTCCCTGCAGTGCCCGAGCTGGCAGCCAGACAGTCAATTAGCAAAAAAATGATGCTGCCTAAATGAAAAAGGAAAAAAAAAAAAATAAGGAAAAAAAAAAAAAAAGAATTGATCTTTTTTGCAGCAAAATACAATCAGGCCAAATCAAAAACAATTAATGTCCCTGAATGCAGATGTATAGCAGGAAACAGGCACTCGCTTCGTATAGGTAAATTGCTTAAGGTATAATCTGGCCTTTAGTATATTTTCATTTCTGTTAAACGAGGAGACGGCCGGGAGGGCTGAGCTCCCTCCGTTTGACCACAGCTCTACACAAATCAAACAGCTTGTATTTCCCCAAGTAAACAGCCAAAGCACCGCATCTGATTTTTGAAATTCTTCTGGCTTTTCTTTCTGACCTTTGGTATTTGTACGTATCGATGCTCTCTCTAAACCATCGCACAAAAACACCTTGAAGTGTCAAGCTTTAAAAATGAGTCTTCTTTTCTCTTTCTCCTGTGCAGCTCGGATTATCTTGGCCTTGTCAAAATACATTCTCTAGTTAGAGGTTGGAAATATTTCCCTCCTGGCTCCCACGTATTGATTTTTCAAGGCTGGGCTCTGCCCGCAGCAGGGGCGGGGGGGGGAGAGGTGAGGCTCTGCCCGTGCCCCCCACGCCTGCCCTGCAAGGGAAAACCAGAGCCACCCCCACTGTAACACGCTCTCTCACCTCCACAATTCCAGGATTCTCACCACTCCCTTGTGGGTTTTTCCCCTTAAAGGCCGATTTAGGCTGTGCCTCACCTGGCTCAGCCCCGGGTGTCATGGCTGCCTCTGCAGGGACGGACACACAGCCCCGTTTTAAAAATACCGTATACGGCACGTTCCAACCCAAAGGCCACGTTACGTGGAAGGGCTCCGTCAGCCCTGCACTGCCCCTCACAAAAACCTCAGCCTTTGACTTGCTGCGGGGACCTGCCTGGGAGGAACGCGGGGCAGAGGATGGAGCACCATCGCCTGGCACTCACGGGCAGGGGGGAACGTCTGGAAGGGCAGTAAATGTCCCCGGGTTTGGTTGGGATACGCTGTTTTGGGAGCAACGAGAACTTCATTCCTGCCTTCATGGTTTGTAAGGAAGGGGGAAGCCCCTCCTCGTGTCCCCCTGCCTGCTCGGGTGGGGACTTGTCCTGCTCCCATCCCCGCTGGTTTTCAAATGACAAGAACCAAGTTTCTCAACTACTGGAAAGAGCTCAGAGTCCTGGCCCAGGAGTAAGCAGCAGCAGGCCATCGGTTACGTGCCACGAAGCCAACGCTCTCCAGTACAACCCAGCTGTATTTCAGGAGCACAGGTACATACCGGGAAGTCGGACACGCACAGAGGACAGGGCAGGGGTGGATTAGTCACGGAGTTGCTGGAGAAGCAGACCCTTCACCAGGTGTGGGGACTTCAATCACGGCAACGTTTTCACGGGGGTGTCTCAGCATGTCACCTCCTGCTTGTAAACTGCCAGCCAGGCCACATACGTCTCCACATTTACAAGGACAAGTCCAAACGCGGCGCTGACAAATCAATACAGCTCTAAGAGCTTAGGCTGGAGCGAGAGTGCGCATCTCGGGGCGGTGCTGAGCGAGCCAGGACGGGCAGGGGTCGGGACAGGGCTCAGGAGTCACCCCGAGGTTGGGGTTAACCAGGGGAGGGGACCTCCCATGGGACTTGAGGGGGGAGGGACGACACGGCCCCCAGCACCTCAGGGGTCAGTGACTCCCCAGCAAACCCATCTCCCGCTCCCAGGGCTTTGTCCCGATCCTCGGGACTGGGAGGGAATCTCCTCCGCGTTCCGGAGAATCCACTGCACTTCTCGCTCAACACAGAACATTTGAGGGCAGCTGTAATTCCAGATGTTTGCCCCCTGGGCCACGCTGGAAACCCGGGGCACCCTCCCCATCCCCGCTGGGGCTGCGGTGTGTTCCCCCAAATTCCCCAAGTACAGGCACACGCAGAGGTAAGATCCAGGAGGAGCGAACGTGAGCCTGGGACAGCGGGGGGGGGCGGCGCTGACAGAGCACCTCGGGGCTCCCTCCTCTTTTCTTTTTAATTTTATTTAATGTCCAGGGTTACAGAGGTACCTGTATAAACACCATGTACATGCACGTTGCATTAGTTCACTTAGAAAAGACCCCGCTGTTCTACTACAGAGCTCTCCACTCTCCACTACATCCCTGCCTTACAGCAGCTTGTGTTAAACATCCCTAATGCTCTTAATCGCTTGCTTCCTCATTATTTAATTGCTTTTAAACAGCACACAGATATGTAGCTTGTGGACTGCAAACCTCACTTCCATGTACAGTATACTACACAGACCAACTAAGGGGAAAAAAAAAAAAAAAAAGAAAAAAAAAATCGATGCTTTTTATATTTTGAAGCTATTTTTAAAATTCATTTATTCCTTGTTGGGGAAGGGAAGATTCTCTAAGTACCATTTTCACTTCATTATGTAAAGACAGCCTGCTTACTGCTGTGAGCTTTTCAGACAAAAATGGCAAAGAAAAAGCTATACAAACATATACATCAATATGTTTAAATAAAATAGCATTTTATAGATTTTTTTTTCTTTACTGTGAGCATAAACCAGCATACTTTCACACTATTAAATATTTCACAAAATTAGATATGTAAGAAGAGGGAAACACAGTCACAGCTGATGTCACACAGGAATATTCCCACTGAAGAACAACGTTTCAATCTCTCCATTCAAATAACTTACCTCCTACACACTTTCCAGCATTTTTCCTGCTGGGATCATTCCCCACCGCTGACACTTGTGCCACCTTCCCTCAGGGGCCCGTGTCCTTGCCCTCTGGTGGCTGTGACACTGGCACAGGGTGGCATGACGGGGTGTGAGGAGTCACTGCCTGGCACACATGGGAGCGGCTTGTGCAAGAAGAAAAGCTTTTTGACTTGGGTTTTTTGTTTTTTAAATAAATACCTGCATTGGTAGCAAAAAACACCTTTATATATAAATACTCCTTTTTTCAAGTTTGCTATTCCATCTTCAACAGATTTTGTTTGTTTTTATTTACACATGGAGTACTGTTCTTCCTCACTTGAGAACTGGGACATTGTTTGTGTGAGGGAACATGCCCCGTGGGTCAGAACTCAGGCCAGCCACCCCCTGAAGCCCACCCCTCCCTCCGACCCCCAGGTGCTCCAAGAGGCGGCCCCCGCCATCATTCAGTGGTCACTGGGAGAAAGTACATGTAAACAGGAGCTTTTTTGGTAAACACTGAGATTCTGCCAGAGTCTCCAAAGGAAAAGACGTGATTAATGAGGGCTGCTGGGCAAACCTGGCTGCCAGCGAGGCGGGGGCTGGTCCAATCCCCCCGCAGAGCCTGGTGGCCTCCCTGCCACTGGCTGGGGAGCGCCGTCAGTGTCACCGGTTCCCAGCTTCTGCTGCACCAGGCAAGGAGCACCTTCCCCAGCGCCGCCGCTGCCTCCCTCCTCCCGCCTGCAAGGGAAAAGCAGCCAGCGTCAGCGCAGCCACCTCGCAGGGGCGGGCAGGAGCCCACCGGAGTGAGGGGCCAGCAGGGAGAAGGAGAATTAGGAGGAAGTTTGAAAGCAGAACGGGTTTGTGGCAGTGGGGGGACTCACCCTAGACCATAAAGCGATGCTCCTTGCCGTCGTGAGCCATGAGGATGACGTTGCGGTTGGAGGTCCAGATGAGCCGTGCCAGGCGGAGGGCGTTGTGGGAGCCCGGCGAGGCCGGCTGGACGGGGGGCACCTGGTAGGTCTTGATGCAGCGGAGCTGGGGTGCTGAGTTGAGCATGCCGATGCTCCCCAGGAGAGAGGTGTTCATCTGCGGGGACATCTGCCCGTCACCCACCCTGCCCAGGGTCACCAACCCACCACACACCCCAATTCCAACACCCCCCTGCCATCCCTGGCGCCAGTGCTGGCTCAAATCCCATTTAATTACAGCTTTGCTAGAGTCACAACGTCCTTTACTGGAAGGGGAGCAGAGGGGCTGGGTGGGCTGGATGGTGGCTGATGGCCACGAAACACAACTGTGCGCAGCGGGAGACCTGATGAACTCAGTGGGGGCACGGCTCGCCGTGCTCCTTGGGGGCAATTAATAAAGGCACCCTAAGCACAAGTGTACACATTCAGAGTGTAAGGAAAAAAATTATTAAGGTTATAGTTATGCTAGAATATCATTTATCAAAAGATAAACCCCCTAGCACTGAAGGTAGGCAGAGGAAAGTCATGAGCGGCACGAACAGGAACAACCCAACAGCAAGAGGCCGTTCAGAAGCCATCTGTTGAGCTGCACTCTTTGGAGAGCAGGCCAATTAGTCCCCGTGGGTTTAAACACGAGATTCTCCCATCTAACACACCGAGATACACAAACCCCTACACTTCCCAAAACGCCGCTTTACTCTCAAAACCTTTCCCGCCTCCCGCATGGCAGCCCCGGGATTTCCAGCAGCAGCCGGTGGCCGCATCCCCGAGCCGTGCCCCGTGAAACCTTGGCAAATCCTGGGACATTTAAGGCGTGTTATTGCTGATGCCACGTCCTGAATTCTGATCAGGACAAAGTACAAGCCATTACTTTTTCCCCGGCTCTTCTCGGCAGCCGAGCGGTGTCAGAGAGTGTAAATCATGGCATCTCTAGCAGGGACCATGCAAGCACCACTGACATTTTCACAATTTAAATCATCTTGAGTAATAACCCTTTTAAGATGACTAATGTTACTGATTTTCCTGCATTAATAATAGTGCCAAATAGAACACAGAAGGGAAAAATCACTAGTGCACGAGGTCACATTTTAAAACTGAACGTGTAGGTGTGTTTAACTCTTTATGTAAAAGCCACTTGAACGTGAATGTTTATGCACCTGGAAGAGGTTGGCAGGTCACAATTGCAAGCTTGTGCCTGACTTCTAGAAGATCTGCTCTGATCGCCTTCCAGGTTTTCCCCAAGCACTTAAACTGAATAAATGTAACCGACGGATGAAGATTCTCGCTGTTCTCATTTACTGCCTCAGCACGCACACAGTATCGCGATGGGTGACAATTTAGTCATTGCTTTATGGCACCGAACACCAGGGGACACCGGGGGGAGCGCGTTGAAGAGGGCAGCTGGTACCCAGGGGCACCCCAAGCTCCGTTTTCCAGTCTGGTTACTGGAAGACTAGGTGATTTTGACAGCGCACATCGCTTCACCAGGTAAGCTGCCTTTCAAACACCAAATTTTTAACACCTAAAGCCATGTGAAGGCAGATGAAAATCCTGCTTGGGGAACGTAGGCAGCAGCCTGCCACCGACAAAACCACTCCTACCCCCACGAGATTACCAAGAGAAAGGCTGGTGTGTTACAGAAAATAAACCTCTAGGCACTTCACAAAAAGGGGGGCCCGTTCCTCAGTTTCTCCTTGCGTTCCAGACCCCTTTTGTCACGTTTCTCCCTCAGCCTTCCCGCCCTCGGTAGGATGGGGGAGCCGGGAGGCAGCTCCACAGCCCAGCACGGGGCTCCCTGACGCCACCAACACAGGGGCTTGGCATTTCCTTACGCTCGTTACTATAAGGAAGTCCCAAACCCGGGTTCCTGAAGGACGTGGGCGCAGACGGACGGATGGGGCCGTGTCCTTACCTGCCAGAAGGAGAGGTGGCTGTCGGAGTTGGAGTAGGTGGCGAGGTACCGGCCATCGGGGGCGAAAGCCACCGCCGTTATGGGTCCTTTGTGGCCGTGGATAGTCTGGAGAGAGGGGGAGAGAAGAGGAACGGCCAAGATTCATTACCCATCACTGTGATGATGCTTAAAAGACTTCAGCAAACACAACTGCACAAGTAAACTTCTAGACACCATTTTTTGTTGAAGACTGAGAGACACCATTACCATCAGTATCAATTAAATACAGGGAAAACCTCTTTGTTTCCACATGTGCTTTCTGTTACTCTAGCACCCGTTTTCCCAGTGTCACTGTGTCCGTCGGCAAACACCCCTGAGGAGCCAGGCCGAGCCCCTGCAGAGGGGTTTAGGAGGGTGGCAAGTGCTGCACCCAGGCTCCTGAAGGAACCGTGGGGATGTAACCCTGGCTGTGTCCCACATGGGACTTGTGCTCCTTCCCTCGGGGCGCTTAAATGCCTCTGACCAACCCAAACTGTGAAAGCACACCTGGGATGTCTTACCAGGCGGGACTTAGGCACACGCTGATCTGTATTAAATGCCATGACAATGCCTTTTAAGTGTTCTAACAGCTGCTTAGTGGAATTAAACCATCATACGAACACATTCCCTGCCAAATCCAGTTTTTAAACCAGAGTAATTTGTCAGGAATAGGAACATAAAGGTGCCCTTAACAGGCTCTGGCCGATCTCTGAGGATATTTAATGTTAAATCCCAGTCCCCTGCAGTGCACCTTCCTGTGCCCATGGGAGACCCACATGCCATCCCGGCTGTGCTCCCACCAGCCTCAAACACTTGCTTTTCACAATGTCCAACAATACATACACGTACAACAAACACCATGAAAAACTACTCACTTATGCCACGGCCAGAGTCACCGTTAAGATTTTATTCAGTCATTACTCGAGGCTACTGCTTCGTAACGGCACGACAGGCTTTACACAAGACTGAGACTCGTCTGTCTCGTCTTCTCTAGCGCTCTGGAGATGTCACGAAGGGCACACCCCGGTGGCTTAGCTCATGTCCCCTCACACCCCGGGGACACAGCCCCCAAAGCATCTCCTGCAGCACCGAGGGGCTTCTCCGTCCCACAGGAAAGCGTGGTCCCCCAGCACCCACCAAGTATTCCTCTGGAACAGCGTAACAGCAGCTCTAGCTGAGTTAAGAGGCTCTGGGCCAACACTAAATTGGCAGGGCTTAACTGTGGGGAGAGAAGACCTGGTAATATTCATTAAGTAACATTAGGCTGCAAAAAATAAAGTCGTGCTCCCACACCCATCAGCGGGACACTAAAAGATGAAGTCCCCACTCGGAATGATACACTGCAGCTGAGGTTAGCCTTACAGATTAAGTACCCATTAATATATTCATTTCTTGTTCATCGAACTCTGACAGAGCCCCAAACCTATCTCTTTAATGTAATCACCGCAGCTTAGGATGGAAGTTTGAAAGGGCAATTAATTAGATGATCCGATGTTTAGACCCATCAAACTCTTTAGCACTTAACAAGCACGTAATACTTGTCAATAAAATATGTTTTGGTAATACAAAGGTAGAAAATCAATAGTGCTAGCACACTTGTTGCTCTTTTTACTACTGAAAATGTGTTCCAATAAGTGCAATCCTTAAGGGAATTAATCTGCTTTGTTATTTAAAGGAAGTGCTTCTCTAATTGATGCTAATCCTTTCAAGCCAAGATTTATTTTTCAGTGCGCGGTCTGAAGGCCTGCCTTGCAAAGCTCATCTCCCGTTTCCTGGGCCAACGAGGAGGCCTAACAGCACCGAGTGATTGCTGCTCAATCCAAATATTCTGCTTGTGCCCAGCCCTTTTGGTGCCCGGCCGGCCCTGCTGCGGTGCTGATGCCTCGAAACAGAGCGTGGGCAGCACACAGCCCTTCCCGGGGAGGCATTCCCAGTTACCATCCGCAGCTTCCCGGCCCCAAAATCATCAGTCCCAAGAGGGCAGAGGCGGTGGGACGCGGAGCAGCTGTGCGCGGCTTCCCTCGGCCCCAGCAATTGGTTTTTAATGGGAGGATGCTCCTGGGAGACTATTTGACTTCTGCACCTGCTGCCGCGGCTGTCCTGTAACACATGATATACTGAAGCTATGACAACCTCATTCTGAAGTCCAATATTTGGTAAACTCTGACATTGGATTGCAATATTCCGTTAAAGGTGACATAAAAACTAATCACTGTAGCACCGCAGCAATTTTATTTTCACAAATATACCGGAATGTGTACTTTAAATTGATAAAGCAACTTAACGTAGTGCTACGGAGACATACTAATATTGGACCACCTTTATTATTCAGTATTTATTTCACCAATCTCTAGGGGTACCGTAACTAAAGCAAACCAAAAGATTCCCTTACTGAGAACTAGTGTACCCTGCACTGCCCAGGGGTACATCACCGGGACACACCAGAGCAGAGGTTTGTCACAGATAAGCTATACCCTTAGAAAGAGGTGTCTGCTCTTAGCATGGAGCAGCATGAAATTATCAGCTCCAGCTCACCCTGGCTCATTGCTGAGCCAGGATGGTTACTGGAAAATTAAGGAGGAAGTGACTCTGCGGCTCCTTCATGGATGGTCGGGGAGTCACTGGCAGTGATTTTTCCTGGGCGCACTCAGTAGCCTCCCCGGAGCAGGCACAAAGGCAGTTTATACAACAGAAATAAATCAGAAATCTAAAGCTCCTCAAGCCAAAGGCAAAGATTAATAAGAGACAGCGAACAACTGAAATGTTAAGCTGAAAATCACTGGTGTTTTCGGCGCTAATGAAAAAAGTCACTCTTCCCTCTACTTTCCTTCCCAACTCAATGAAAATAACACACTTTTAGGGCAGCTCTGAAGGAGCAGAGGTAGGAGTGACAGACCAGTCACTCTTAGAAACGAGCCCCGAGGAAGATCCTGGTCAGTCGTGTTGTCCTGACGTGTTTATACCCCTCTGAGCTCCCCCAGCACTGGCCTGCACTGACTCCACATTACACAAACAAAATGTTTTCTGCTTTTCTACTTTTAAATTAAAAATCAGAAGTTGGATTTTAATGCAGGGGGCAAAGCCCTGCAGAACACACATGGAGCCCAAACTGTGATGAGGGGTAAATGTCAGCCTCTGAGATAACCATACTCATGTCAGAATAAATGCACTTAAAACCCCTCTTAAGGGGTACAAAGTCACATAAAGCTAAAGGGCTTCACCTGATATCTGAAATAGGATCTCATTTTTCATACCAAAAGTAGATTCTTTCAAGATGGCCCTTTGGAGGTTTTTATGAGCACTTTAAAAAAAAAAAAAGAAACCTTTACTTTCCAAGCAATTTAGTGGAAATATCTAAAATACTATTAACTTAAAGTTACTGAAGCTGTTTTAACAATTTATTTTCTACATTAGTTCCAGGAATACTAACAATCGCAGTAAAAATGTCAGGACTGTACTGAGAAAAAAAGGGTATATTTGCATCTTTAAATCAATTTTCTTCCCGTCCTTCAAGTGGCTTCTCAACAATATCAAGATAAAGTCAAAACGCGCCTATTACTTTCTTTTTTTTTTAAAACTTAATCAAATCTCTGACTTGATTTCTAACCTTCCAGTACCAGAGTTCCACGTCAGCCATCGCACGTACTCCCGATTCGAACGTGGGGTGCCTGACCTGAGCGGCAGCGCTCAACGGGAGCAGAAAGTGCCCTTGGCCGGGCGCGTATGAAAATACATTTATCACCGGGGCGGCAGCCGGCTGTCACTCAGAATCTGCCTCTCATTTGTTAGGAGGTTCTCCTGCTGGGAGACCCTCATTACAATTTGCTTTTACTTCCTGGGCAAATGACAACCAGAAAATGAGGCGGCTTCTTTCTCCGCCGAACTTAATCCAGAAAAAATGAGATGGCAGCTGCAGCCACCCAAGTGTTACGGGGATGGTTTAAAACCCTCCCCAAACTGGCCTTTCTCTTCCCCAAAACCGTGGCTGTAATAAAAGATGTGCAGACCCAGCCCAGGCCGCCTCCCAAACACCCCACTGTGTCCAGGAACACTCCACACAAGCTCTCGCTTTAGGAACGTACTTGACAGGTCGAGATTTTCACGTGGACCATCAAACCCCGGAGGGCAATGAGTTGCCCCCAGCACAGAAACCAGCCTCTCCCTGGTATCACCAGTGACTTTTGGAACCAGTGCCGCTGTACTTCATCTAAAGAGTCACAACTCTGCAACGTAGGCCCACAGCAGCTGCAGGAGTACGTGTCAGACAACCTGGTGTGGTTATTGAAATCCCCATCTCCTCGACAATTACCATTTTAGAAGAGGTTGCAACAGCTCATAGTCCAAGCTTTATGCTTTAAGTTCTAGGAAAATCATTCAAAGTACGAATTCCGAGTGCAATTAGGATATTCTTACCAATGAAACTGGAGGAAGGAAAGTCCTTAACGTTTTTGCCCATGTTTTTATATCGCATTTTGTGAGATACAAAATGATTAATTTAAATCACTATTTAAAGTATAATAATAATGGCAAACAGGGCAGGAGCACGAGGAACTTCGTATTTAACGGGTCTGCAACTCTGAAGGCAACAAAATGAGCTCATTTACTGACGACCTGAAGGCCTCAGGGAAAAACACTGACTGCTTTAATAGCTTTGGCAGAAGGACGGGAGCCCGTGGAGGGTCCCGGTCCCAGCACAAGGCTCCTGCAGGGCAGGCTCGGAGCAGGACCCAGCCCCAGAGAGCACCCACCACGGACACAAACTGAACAGGACCACGGATTCTGGCAACACGATTCTGGCACAGCTTGCAATTTTAAAAAGTGAGAGTAAAAATAAGCCTTGTTAAAGCAGATTTCAGGAGCAGACAGGACAGGCGGCGTCATTTTCCTGGCAAACACCTAAGTTTGATACCACTCTCACCCGTGAACTGCACCGAAACAACTCAGTTCACGCATCAGAGTCCTTTTTTAAGCATAAGGAAGCCTGGTAAAGCAACAGAATGTCACCTGGATAGCCCCACAGGGCTCATTGCACCAGGGAGCGATGGGAGAGAGAAGGTGCTCTCTTACAGATACTGTTCTCCACACCTCATACTTTCCATTAAAAACATCAGTCCCTGTTGAAAGAAAAAGCTATTAAAACCTCTAACCAGACTAAGAAGTGCTGCCCCACAGAGAGCTAGGAGGAGATGGGAATATGTGGAGTGTCCCCTCTCCCTGTGTAGTTACTCACTGTTAGGGAAATGCTGCTCCGTAACAGGAGTTTAACTGACCAAAAATCTGCTTTTCACCTGCCCACATATGCCAGCTCCTACTTGAGAGCTGATGGTGGGAGCAGGAAGTGTTTCCAACCTGTAAACCCCCTCTGGTGCCGTGGTGGCAGTAGCCACCCCACTTGTCCCCACTCCTGGTCAAGCAGCTGCCCCAGGAGCCGCAGCCTGGCACGACCTTCCCTTAAGTGTCTCACTTTTTCCAGCCAAAGCGCGTTTTATTCAGGTACCCTTGTGTCAGTGCAGGGGAAACCAACAGAGATTTCTGACACTCATCCCCAGACAGTTCTGTTGGATGCAGCTCTTCCCCTTCGGCTCCAGCTTTCCTCACCCAAGTTTCAAAGGGATCCAGTGAGAGCAGTGTCACAGTTGTATTTGCAGCACCGGGGGGTTTTCAACCTCCTCCTTCAGCGCCTTCGATGCACTTGGAAAACACACAAATCCCTCGTTCCCAAGCGACTTTAAAGAGAAGTGTTCAGCAGCTCCAGCGGCGTGGGGAAAGCAAACCCGCCGGGACGCTGGGGTCTGGGGACTTAATTATCCTTCTCCCAGCGTCTTCTGCCCCGCGGACTCGGGGAGAGCAACTCTGCTGTCAGTTCTGAAGGCAGCCGCCTCATTTCCCCCGCTCCTCGCTCTCACCTTCTAGTTGGCACTGGCCGTAGCTGCAGATCTTCTTGCAGTTCCCAGGTAAACCATCACCCACCACAGAGCTCCCCGGCGCTGCCTGTTCTTCCCACACTGACCCCCCGCGTCCTCTCCATCATCAAAATGACAGGAACCTAGAAATGGCACTCCTCAGTCTGAAAATTCTTGGAGAATGTTGTCCCACAAGCCTAAATCTTCCTTACAGGTAGGCTGCCTGTGATGGCTCACACTTAGTGATGCAATGTCATTGCATTTGAAAAACACAGCAGCTTTTGGACTTTATTTATTTAAATAACTGTTTGGAGACTCCCCCCTTACCGAACTGGGAACACTGGCTGGGCCCTCATGTGCAAACAGGCACATCCAGTGATGTCTCCCCGTGCTGCCATTGTACAGCTGGGGGACATCTTAGAACAACTTAGCAAGTAGTAATTGCTCAATAATTGCCAAAGTACAAGAGATGGAATATTCACACATTTTTCTGGTTATGAGTTATTAACTAGATTCGTGACAGAGATTTTCCTTGCTTGGCTGTTTCAATTCCTTCCAAGACGTAGTAAAAACTTGACTTTCACCACATTTTCCGAGCCCCTCTCTATCTGAAAGGCATACTGGTGCTCTGCTCTCCTTCAAGTATGGAACAGAAATGAAAGGGCATTTTGCAAGTTATGGATTGTCAGTCAACAGACACTCATTTTTGGCTTTTCTTTACAAGAAGTGACAGTCCTTTAGGAAAAAGGACAAGGGTTCTTACATACCGAGGTGGCTGACAACGATCTATCTGCCAAACCTGCACGGCATAATCTAAGGATTCTCTTTTTAACAAAAGCAGCAGTTCTGAGAAATTATTTCCTATGAAAGTTATAAGAACACTGTAAAGAACAAAAAAATCCTTATTCCCCTTCCCAGCTCCAGAAAACTGCTTTAGGAGCGCCTGAAGAAAGCAAAAGCTTCATACAGAGGGGAAAAAGAAGAGCCAAGGTCACCTTTTGTGTGGGAAATAGTGTGTGAATAGTAAGTAACAGGCTAATTCGATATAATTTTAGATACGTGGAAACTCCATTTGCTTTGCAGAGAAGATCTGTGTAGACCTGTCATTCCACCACCGCTCCTAGGGATGCTGTGAGAAATCTGTAACTCAGCGGGGGCTTGTGGCAAGTTTAATATCCTTTTCCAGGCTATTTGACGTTTAGATACCGAATTGCACGGCTTCAAAAAGGAAAAACATCCTCAGTGGAATGGATGTTGGCTGAGGCGTAAGAGTTAAGTAGAAAGTCAAAGCTGAATCAATTGTTTGCTCAGTTTTTACTAACTTTGATTATTCAGGAGCCTTTCTGTGCTCCTCTAAAGCACAGAGCATCTCCGACTCCCAGCCCTGACTTGGTGAGTGCCTGTAAACCGGTCTCCAAAGCAGCTACAACACAAGTACAGAAAGAGGAAAAAAAAACCCTGTCTTTTAGCAAACTGGCACTGCTGCTCGGCATGACCTGAAAAGCAAAGTTTGTGATTCCTGAGGCCTCATCCCTTCGCCTTCTGAGGCAGGGAAGGTGGAGGTTGGGAATGACTTTGTAACGCACTCGCCGGGCTGTACGCGAGGGCCCCGTTTGCATTCGTTACTCGGGGCTCAATGCAGGGATTTGTACGTGGCAAAGTAGATTTATCTGGGATGCAGAGAGGCAGGTTTGGTGCAAATTGACAATATCTGAGTGGAGAGTTGATGCAGCTTCCAATTTAAAGCTGTTACCCCTCATTCTGTCACTCCCCTCCCTGCCAGAGTCCCTCCCCAGCTCTCCTGGAGCTCCCTTCAGATCCTGGAAGGCTGCTCTAAGGTCTCCCCGGAGCCTTCTCTTCTCCAGGCTGAACAACCCCAGCTCCCTCAGCTCTTCATAGGAGAGGAGCTCCGTCCCTCTCATCATCTTCATGGCCCTCCACTGGACCTGTCCCAACAGGTCCATGTCCTTCCTGTGCTGAGGACTCCAGAGCTGGACACAGGACCCCAGCTGGGGTCTCACCAGAGCAGAGCAGAGGGGTAGAATCCCCTCCCTGGACCTGCTGGCCACGCTGCTTTTGATGCAGCCCAGGATGGGGTTGGCTTTCTGGGCTGCCAGTGCACACTGCTGGCACACGTTAAGCTTCTCCACCAAAAGAAAGCTTATGGATTATCATGATTATAATTAATGAACAATGTCACTAAATGCATGTTGACTATCAAACAGCACCACAAACTCCGATGAGCAAAATATTACTAAGCAACTTTCAGATATTACCATTTTCCAAAGACAGTAATGATCGTTTATCCTAAAATCTAGTTGCCTGAAATCTGTCTGCAGTCTGAGAACACTGATTTAGGGCTCCATTAACAAAAATCACCGTGCATTTTTGTTGGTAAACATATTCTTAATAAAGAGGTTTCTTTAAAAATAATGAAAAAATAAAGAAGCATCTCCTGGGTCATGACTTCGCACGGTCTGTAAGTCCCTTCAGCAAACCTCCAAACTGCCAGTTTGTAAAATCGATGGGAAAAACCTGCTGTTGGGGCTGGGGAGGGTAATTCGGGCAGGAGTGCGCGGCGGTGGCGTCCCCGTGCTGCGACGGGGCGCGTTTATCGGGAGATAATCACTCCCCCGGAGGATTAGCGGCACCGAGGTGAGCCCTGTGCCACGCAGCACACACTTGGGGTGTCATTAGCTCACGATAACCCCGCTCCCTGCCACCTCCTAGTGCTTAATTAGGGGTTACAAAGGTTGTAATAGGACTAAAAGAACGTGGGCGAGTGGAACTTGCGGTGAGTGAGACCTCAGTCAAGGCGAAACCAGGGGCTCTGCACGTGTCCTCGACCGAGGCGCAGGTGGGAGCCCCCGAGCACGATCTGTGTTTTAAATTAACGAGCTAAAACTTTTGGGAGAATGAAGGAATCCGGACCCACACAGTGCATTATTTTCCCTTGGTAAATTCCAACCCTTTCAAGTAGCATTTTGCCTAATTCAAATGCCACATATAAATACAAAAATCACCAAAAAAGCAGGATTTTAGGACCCCGGCTCACCTGAAATAAATTACCAAGCAGATCTCCAGCGAAGACGTGAGATCTCCAGAGTGAGCAGACACACACTAAGCTACGTACCCGCTCGAGAAACTTCATCCTGACTGCAAAAATCCTTACAAATCAGGCTTCTCGGCGTTAAGTGGTTTATTTCTGGTTACCAATCGCCAGCGACGTGGCCACGGAGGGTGGCACATCTTGAACGGCGCCTCTTCTGCCGTGTTTTGTAAACAAAGGCCACATTTGCAGATGGAGCCACCGCGGATCCGCTGCACTCGGAGCTGTTTCCCAATTCACCGTGAAACATCAATTATCTTTATCAAATAGCAGTATCTCATCTCAGTCCATTATCAAGATGGAGTCTTATTTTAGCCGGGCTGCGGCCCTATCTGTATATCAAGGCTGGCTGCGGTGCCAGAGTGAGTGAAAGGCTGTGAAATAATCAATAATCATCATCAAATTGTGGTCGACAGGTTGTGAGGATGGAAGTTTTTGATGAAACCTCAACCTTTTTCCGTGCAGCTGATAAAGCTTAACCTTTGCAGTACCTGCTAAGTGTGCCTCAGTTAGCGGCAGCTCTGCATACGCCTCAAGCCCCGCTGGAACCAGAGCATCCTGTGGCCATCAGACATCCCTCCGGCCTCGAGCGAGTCGGCTGACACAGAACCACTGCAAACCTCTTTGGTTTGGGGGGTTTTATACAGCCTAAAAAAGACAATCTGTGCATAACCACCCATCAGGAACCTGAGAAACATCGCCAGCAGGTATTTATCTATTTAAAGGTAGGCAGCTTTCTGTTATCCAGGAATAAAAGTGGGATGAGATCACACTGACACAGGAAGAAAAAAAAAGGTATAAAGCCATACATGCATTAGGCTAATCGTGTGGCAGCCCTTCTGTTAAAGTTGTTATTCAGCCCTTTTCTTATGATAATTTCTTTTCCAAATAGAATTAAGGCACAGAATGAGGCTGTAAACATTCTGTTCCGGGTTTTCATCTTCTGAGCGTAGCATGAGTAATCTGCACCCTGAATCTAACCTCACTGTGCAGACCCGAGCGGTGATTCAGCCATACATCCTCCTGGTTAGCTATCCATCAGCTCCTCTACAAAGAGGAATTGGAGGGAATTTGTCAGAAGTCACAGGAACAAGCAGAATGGCAACTTTGAGAAGAACGTCCATTTCTATTTTTCTGGGCCAGAACAGTGTTTAGGTAGAGCATGGAAACAGAAAGGGCCCCAGCCAAACCACACATAAGCATGAAGTTGTGGCTGGGTTTGTTTGTTTGTATTTGTATTTATGTTTGTAATTGTATTAGCATTTGTTACCTTAATTAACCCCACACAGCCCAACCCCACCAGCCTGACCAGCTCTCCCAGCACTCAGGACAACGGTGGAAGTCCCCAGCCTGACCAAACTGTGGGGTGTTTTGATCAGACAGCTGGAAAGCCTCCATGAAACTTCACCAAATTCCGTGGGACCCCACAGTACCTTTCAGCATTATCACTGAAAAACTGGTCACGAACGTCTGGGCACCACAAGAGGCCCCGACGGGAGAAGGTGTGAAGTTCTTGTCCGCCTCAGCCGCGAGGCAGCCGCCTCCTCTGCCCGCCCAGAACTGCGGCTCAGCACAGACACAGGCACCTGGCATCATGGAGGGAAAAAACCCAGTATTTTCACCTCTTGGCCATTAACTCCTCAGGGTTACTGGGCCACGGGAAAGGATGTCAAACCAACAACCAGATCAGAAGGTATTTCCATGTTGATTCAGCAAGATATTGTCAAACGACCGAACCTGCGGTCCCTCTCCTACACCCTTCAGCTCCTTTCACCGTCTCAGTCTCAACCTCCACGAGACACATGAAGACACGAGAGGACTAAAATGATAATTAACCTCTATTTTCTGGCAAAACTGATGTGCAAGATTAAAGACTTACCCAAACCCACTACCAGACACTTTCAGAACCTGGTGTAAAACTGCTGAATTTGCTCTTCAGACAAAAGAATGAATTGCAACTGCATCATTTGCTTTTCCAAATAAAAAAATAGATTGCCCCAAAGCAGCAGCTCATAGTAATAATCTAAAGTTCAGAGTAAAATAATACTAGTGAAAAAGCTTTCCCTGACTGGAAAGCACTCTTCCCCTTAATCCCCTCCAAGACCCAGCTATTTAATAGTAAATAAGAACGTAAAGAATTTGAAAAAAAGCTGGTAACTTATTAGCTAAAAATAAAAGCAGCTGTTTGATATTTCTGTTTGTCAGAATTGTTGGGGAGCTTATTAGCAAAGCATTTAAAATTTTAAATCCATCATCTCACCTTTCCTAACAGGTTTGGGTTTTTTTCTGTTTGGGTCTTAGAGGTTTTTTTTTCCCCCCTTTCCCTTGAATCCCTCACGACTTGTTTCGGTTATTGAGAGACCTCAGCAGCTGTGCTGGTAGAGCTTTTCCCCGTGGCTGGCAGTAACAGAGCTCAAGCCGACAAGCCCCATCCCCACAAAGCCACCGCCGCGTGGGACACCCGGGGTGTGGGGTCCCCCTCCAAGCCAACCCCAGCCTCTGCCAAGCCGAACCCCAACACTTGGTTTGGCAAACACTCTCCAGAAGGGAGGTGGTGGTTCTGCAGCGGATGGGGGGGCTTCCGGGGCGCGCAGCAGCCCCACCACGGCCTGGTTTATTACCAGCGTCATGGAGACGGCGTGAAAAATCGAGAGGCAGAGGCGGGGAGCGGCGCCGGGTCAATACTCCTCCCCGAGACATTGTGTGGGTAATCAACAGCGCGGCCCCGGGTTCGGGAGCTGCAAACAGCTGAAGGGCAGATCAATACTGCCGTGGGAAGGACCGGCACGGCCCCGCTCCCGCCACGGGAAGGCACCCCGAAACACACGGCGACTCGGGCACCGCTCCCGTCCCACCCCAGCAATAACCAGGCACACTCAGGAAACAGTAAGTAACGTGGCAGAAAAGAGCAAGAACCGATCGGCCAGGCTAAGTTGTGGGACAAAACCCGTGAAAAAAGACACGCATTTGGAAGTCTCACGACGTAACACAGAAGGTCTGCAATTGTCATGCTGGTTTAACCTTGTAAAAATAAACCCCTGAAATAAGATATTTGCTTGAAAGCAAGGAGAAATGTAGAACAGTTTAAAAAACGTTATAATTAATCTACATTAATGAAGTATCTCTTAAAAATATTAGGAATAACTCACGTGGTAATAGTCACATCTGTACAAGAGCCATCATGGGAGCCAAAGGCAACCCACCGAAACGCAGATAACTTTGGCTTAGAGGCAACATTTTACTGGTACTATTAATAATTGACACCTTCTTAAATAAGTCATACTAATATTGCAGATCTTACTGGGAAAAAAACAACCCTATCACATATAAATGTTGATTTATTATTTGTTGAAAAAGGTGATCCTTGACATCCATCATTCGCTTAATCATTAGCTGTAATTTCTCGGTCAGCACGTACAACCCACCTTCCTTCCAAACAAAACAACAGTGTGCTGGAAGGGGAAAAAACCCAAGCAACCCATACAATAATGGGTTTGTTTCCTGTTACTACAGTTAAAACACCTCCCTTTTTCCTTCAAGGAGATCACAGCAGTCCTCTCATCAGCACCCTACTTCACCTGTAGCGTAAAAACCAGCACGTTTTGAGTGCATCTTTGAGTGCATCAGTTTCCTCTGCTGCTGCTGCTAATTACAACAACATTTTCTACCTACTACGAACCCAAAATTTCAGTGACAGGAAGCCCCACACTGCTCAGATTTTGCCATCAACTGAATTTAAAAGGGATGGGTTGTTCAGCACGGCTGCGAGACGTGAGACCCCACCACTGGAAGCCGTGTGTCCGTCCCCGTGACTCCGTACGCACGCGTCCTGGTAAACCACCAGATTGTATTTTCATGAATTATTCACTGCAAACATCCCCAAATCAAAAGCAGCCGCAAACAAAGAAATCTCTCCCTGCTATGAGATTTCTGCTATTTTCTCCTGGTGTCCCTGGAGGATGATGCATGGGGGTGACACTGTGGTGGCAGCGACCCCACTGCCCGCCTTCTCCATCCCCCGACGGGGCTGGGGGCCAAGATCTCGGAGCGGGGTGAGGGATGCAGTGAGGAAGACCTCCTGGGACAGGTCCTGCAGGAACAGCGGGCTAGCCCTGGGGCCACTAGCCCTGGGGCCATCTGTGCTCCTGCCCCAGCCCCTGCACCCACCACACAGGGACCCCCGCCAGCCGAAGCAGACACCCCCTGGCAAACAAGGCTCCCACAAGCTCACCTGGGCTGGACTTCTTGGACTCAGCAATTAAAAAATGTTGCCCCTAAAAGCTGGTTTCTGGTTCAAAGAAGTTCAAAGTTACTGAGGCCATTAAAATATTTTGATAAACATTTTGAAAGGCTTTAACTTATTTATAACTAAGTAAATTAAAAGTTTGAGGTTTTTTTTCCCCAGTTTCAAAACTTTCACCTCCACAATCCTGTGGTTATTTCACATCTTCTGGGCAGCCTGAAACGTGCCACTGCGAGAAATAACATAAAAAGATGAGATTTGGAATAAGAAACCTGTATCCAATAGATGGCGTTGCCACCTAACGATCACATGCATGGCATTGGCCACTCTTTCCTAACTCATGAATAATAATAACAAAGTCTGCAAAGGACCCTGCCCTAATTATCCTGAAAGCCTCGTCAGTCATCCCCGTCTCTGCTTCCCACGATTACATGGAAGTTTGTTAAGAAAGGAAGAAAACGAGCCCAGGGGCTGAAATGGGAATCAGGCAAAGGCAGGAGTGATGGGTGAGGGCACTGGTGAAAACACTGCTGCTGAACGGAAGGATGGGTTTTGTCACCACTGTCCATCTGCAAACACACGTGCCCAGCTGTGCTCCTCACCTCGCCCTCAAGAACAGCATCAGGAATTAGCCGTTTGTTTGAGATGCCAAGGGCAAGTGTAGGGTCCTGCACCTGGGGAGGAAGAACCCCCTGCACCAGGACAGGTTGGGGGTGACCTGCTGGAGAGCAGCTCTGAGGAAAAAGACCTGGTGGACACCAGGATGCCCATAAGCCAGCAACGGGCCCTTGTGGCCAAGAAGGCCAATGGCATCTTGGGGGGCATGAGGAAGAGTGTGAGCAGCAGGTGGAGGGAGGTCATCCTCCCCCTCTGCTTTGCTCTGCCCTGGGGAGGCCCCATCTGGAGCACTGGGACCAGTTCTGGGCTCCCCAGTTCAGGAAGGACAGGGAACTGCTGGAGAGGGGACAGCAGAGGAGCACCAAGATGCTGAGGGGCCTGGAGCATCTCTGTGGTGAGGAAAGGCTGAGGGACTTGGGTCTTTGGAGTCTGGAGAAGAGAAGGCTGAGGGGGGATCTGATCAACCCCTAGAAATCCTTGAAGGGTGGGTGTCAGGAGGATGGGGCCAGGCTTTTTTCAGTGGTGCCCAGGGACAGGGCACAAACTGGAACATGAGAAGTTCCATCTGAACCTGAGGAGGAACTTGTTCCCTGTGAGGGTGTCAGAGCCCTGGCAGAGGCTGCCCAGAGAGGTGGTGGAGTCTCCTTCTCTGGAGACATTCCAACCCCACCTGGAGACGTTCCTGTGGGACCTGCTGTGGGTGGCCCTGCTTTGGCAGGGGGTTGGAGGAGATGATCTCCAGAGGTCCCTTCCAACCCCACAGCATTCTGTGGTTCTGTGACTTCCCAGACTGATCTGGACTCTGCACCCTGAATTTCCAGTGGGACAATGCCCACTGCTGGGGATTGTGGCCAGTTACAGATAATTCATCCAAGCTTTACATCAGACTAGAGAAATTCAATAAAAAGTAAGAGCTGCTCACATAGTACAAGGAATAATGAAGAACCAGTGGAGTTTTCTGAAAAGATAAGGCAAGTACTTGCTCGTTTAAACATTTTTAGATCCAAGCACTCATTTCAACATTAACCTTAAGCATATCCTCTTCTAGGTCACTGGTGAGGGGTAAGAAAAGATGTATCTTATTTAACATCACAGGAGTGTAAATACCTCAAACATCATAAAAATGGCATTTTGTAGTGAGGAGGTTTAGTGGAAAAAAACCAACTCAGTGGGTTTTCTTTGTGACTCGTACAGTAGATAAGCATCCTGCTACAAACCCTCACTTTTAAAAAATCAGGTTTTTCATGTGTTTGAGCAGGGGCATCACCTAACTTTCGGCTCCCATTATTAACCCATCTGCAGCTCCCCTTCAGTTCCAGTGAATGAAGACAGTAGGGCTCTATATACTTTGAGTCCTTCATTAAACTATTGATCCCCTCAGCATTATCCATAATGTTCCAGCAGCTCAGCACGATGCAGAGCTCGCTGCTCTTGCCTTTCAATAACTTCCACACTTTATGGGGAGGAAGTCACAATGATTTATTTACCTGACATTTCCCGGTCCGGATGTCGTAGAGGGCCACTGAACCATGGCGAGCTCCCACTGCTATTCTGTGACTCCGCTCGTAATAGCTGACCATGTAGAACCTGAATTGAACAGCAGAACCAGTAACAGGTGAGATCTGACCTGCCTGCATGATGTTAAAATTAATTTGCAATGCCACTGGGTAATTAACAGTAGTGCTAGAGCAGAGATTTGATTTGAGAATCCAGCAGCTGCCAGTTTTCATACTTGGCATTCGGCAAACAAAGCCAACTGGTGTTTGATACCTCACTGCAGAATCCCATCAGGTTTATTTATCCATTACACAGCATTGAACGCTTCCATGGAGTTTGGGAGAAATCTCTGTGATAATTGCTAGGCCCCTGAATGTCGGTGTTTACAGCAGAACATCACAGCAACGCTGGACGTCAAACGGTTAAAGGAGACAATCTGAACACCCTGAATGATTTCAAAGCGCTTTTCCTTGAAAATCAAATGAGATGGAATGAGAGAAAGCACAGGGAAAAATATGCAAACTCATTGTTTGGCTCAGGGGGAAAAAAAAAGTATATAAATTTCTCAAACACTCTCTAATCTAGTAAAATATTACAACTGAAAAGGAGCCGAGAAGCATGAAATCGGGCACTGATTTAAATTCAAACAATTGCAACATTCAAGGAATTTCTACACCTCAAAACACAAGAGTCAAAATCTTTATTTCAAGTTCCAACCTTTGGGAATATCACCGTGCCTTTCTTTCAAAAGCGACAGCAGACCTGTGAAAACCGTATTTCCCATCACATTTTAATGCTACAGTTAAATTGTACTGTATCAACACCTGCCAGAGATTTCTCCAATCAGTCTACAAAAATATGTTGCTGACCATATTTATGGCTTCAAACACATCTTACAACGATCTACCTCCTTGTTCCCCAGGATTCCCGGAGTGCCATAGCAACTGCTCTCACACAGGTAGGACACACTTGTTTCTGCAGCGTGGGACTGCAGTCGGGAAGAAAAACAGCATCAAACATGGTCTTACAGCAAAAAGGGAAAAAAGAATGGGAAGGGAGGGCACGAGTGAGCAGCGCCCTCCTTTCCCACCACTGGGATGGTGGGCAGCTCTTTATGGCTTTTTCTGGAGATATTCCAGTATTTCCAGGCCACAGACCATCTCTGTTACTTTCTTTTGCAGCCAGCATTTGCCTCATCAATTTGCTTTTCACATTCCTTTGGTCAGTGGTGGCCACGCGGCTTATTTATTCATTATTGAATAATAAGAACAGTTTCTCATTTGTTACTAAGAAGACAAAAGGAGTGCTTGAAAAAAATCCAAAGCTGTTGGTGGACAGTGTGGGAGCAGGGGAGGCAGGAGCCAGGCGGGAGGAAAAAAAGCAGAGAAAAGGGCCGATGGTGTGGGCAAACAGGCACCTGCAGGGCCCAAACCCTGCCCAACACCGTGCGTAAGGCACAGGACTGGAATAAAAGAGCATCCTTATTTTCCACCATTTGAGGTCACACTGCAAACACCTGCACAATTAAAGCAGTGCCCCAAGTGAACAGGGAGGGACCCGGTTTTAAGCCTATTTTATATAACCAGCAAAATCAGGATTTATATTTACACTTACAGAAAGACACCACCACCTCCTGTTGGAAGTAAACCCGGAGTACAACAGGGGTTTCTATACCCCCATGAATTCTATCACAGCACTGAGTGGGCACAGTCTCCTCCAACAGGTTGAGAAAGGGAGTCTCCCAGAGATTGTGTGGGAGCAGAGTGCTCCTTAGGGCACTCAGATGCCCGTTCAGACAGAGTGCTGAGGCAGTGTTTCTCTTTGGAAAGAAGAATCCATCAGACTACACAAAAACAGAGGGCTTGGGGGGGAGCAAAGCTTCAAAGAAATGGATGGCTTGGAGTTTCATTTTCTAACAAAACAGATTACTCCTTAAACTGACACCCAGTTGTCAGCTCTTTAGCTTCATCCTTTATCTTTTAGTGAGCTTACAACCACGTGTAGATTTAAATATTTGAATCCTTTGCCCCCCTTGGCAATGCCTGTGTGGAGGAGTTCAATGGAGAACGCCGTGCCAGCACACGTTTAGGCTATGCTATAGATTTGGGTTTGCACTCTGGGGCACCCATGTCCATAGCTGCCATCTTAATGGTGTCCCTGCCCCGAGGGCTGCCCCCGTGCTGCTCCGTGGAGAACCTTCCCTGGGACAGCAGAGCCCTTCTCCAGCTCCGGGAGGAGCTCTGCTGGAACCAGCTAACCCCCCCCAGGGAGGGGAGGCTCGTTGTGAAAGGCCTCCAAGTTTTAAATCGGATCTCTCCTCCCGTGTGACATCGCTTTACCCCAGCAGCAGGTACCAAATACACGACCAAGCAGAGCCCGTGAGCGACCGCTCAGCTCTGATCCAACTGCTGAATCCAGAACGTGCTCAAGCCAAACAGAACTCTGCAGCCTCTGGGATTATCCTTCAGAATTCTGAAGGAATTCTGACATCTGTCACACCCGTTGCATTCTGCTTCAGTACTTATTCTGATGAGCAATGGCTTTGCACAGAGCGTGCCGAAGGGTGTCACGAGCCTCTGTTAAGGCATAACCCTCATGGGAGAACCAAAGAGACACCATAATCATACGCTGTGAGCCGTGGTAGCCAAAAATACCCCCCCTCATCACCACCCCTTGAGACTGAGTCACGCTCACGGCCGTGACTGCTGCGTTTGTAGCGCAGCGAAAGCCCCTGAAGGCGCGGGAGGAATGATAATCACAGATTTTAAACCCAGCGCTGGGCTTTACGCTCCGCTGGGATGAGCGACGTCGCTTCTCAGGGCCGGCAGAGGCACACACGGGTGTCTGCCATCACAGCCAGGAGTAAGGACCTTCCGTGACACCCTCCGAGGAAGAAGAGCGTCCCCTGCAAGCGCTGAGACACCCCAATGACTTCCCCACAGCAGGGGCCCTGCGGTATCAGAAGAATTAACAGCAGGAGTCCATCCAAGTGCTTCCACTTGGAATCTCTCCAGAGATTCAACCGCTTACTAAAATCTGACGACAATTTCCACCGGGCTGAAGGATCACATCAGTGGGTGCTGTATCATTTTTACAATGGCTATAACTATGTAGAAGAGGAAATATTACTAGTAATTTCACTAAGTTTTAAGATAACGTAGCACTATAAAAATACAACAGGACTAGGGAGATTTTTGCACTAATTCCCACTTACCCTTGCATTTATATTTTAAGGTAAGCCTTTTAAAACATCAGGAAGGAGGAAGATTACCTCTATCAGTATCCTACCTGTCAACAGGATAATTGTTCTTTTCTTGAAACTACTCAATATTTTAATAGCTTATTAAATTAAAATGTAATGGTCGACAGATGATTATTGTAATTCATTGGTTCTACCAGTTTAATAGTATAACTGGGATATTTATCACAATCTAGAGATACTGTAAATGTACCTGTTTTATAAATCACATTTTACCATGTAGAAATCCCATTTTAGGACTGAAGCAGAACTAGCCCCAGACAAAGACAACGGATGATGCTGAACTCCCTGCTGAAGGGCAGTGGGAGCTCCATGACCTTCCAACTGCCTGAGCACGGGACAGTCACCACGATCCTCCTTCCCCTGCATTTTGTGCAACTTCATTCCTAGCAGAATACTCCCCCCTGGTGACCCTAATGTTTCCTTCACCGTATTCTTGGAGGAGGAGCTCACCTGCAGATGGCTGGAAAGCATTCCTGAAGACCCTTTTTCTTAACCAAAGATCCTTCCAGGCAATACATGATGATGTCCATAACCTTGGAAACAAAAGTTAAAGTCGTTTGAGTCGTTCTGTATTTTATGCTTCATAATAAAACTTCTAACAGGCAAAAAAAAGAGAGAATTTCCATGCCTGACTGCATCTTTGATATTTAACTCCAGGCCACCACATTGCTCACTGCTGTATCAATCCCCCAGCAGACAGGGCCAAGCAGCCTTACCTCCACCAGAAGGTCCACAACGTCAGTTGGCATCTTCTCGATGAGGATCTCAATGACTCTCAGGATCTCCCCTTTCGCCCGGGCCAGCGTGGTGGTGTGAATGTTCTGCTGGGACTGGGTGTTGGCGGCGAGGGCGGTGTGTCTGTGCACCTACCGGAGAGCAGGGTTACGCGGGGAAACGCTGACTCTCGAAAAGTTATTCTCCATCCGTGCTTACAGTTATATGCAGGTGTTACCTGCAGAAAGCCCGTACCAGGCAGCATGTTTTGCTTTGCTTTGAGACCTCAGGATTATTTCCCCTGCTCAATTACTCACAATCAGCAGAGCCACTAATGGCTATCCTTGAGGTAGTTTTTCAATATGGGTTTACCCGTTTTAAGTCATTCTTAATCTCATAAAACGGAAGGTCAAGATAAGGAAATGCCTGGGTCTGGATTATGTGACTTTCACGTACTGGAACATCTAACTTCAGGCATTAGGCTGCTATTTTATAAGGGGCTTTTTCTGGCCAGCCACCGAGCACGGTCCAGGTTGTAGGGCTGGCTCTCAGACCATCCCCAGGTGACACCACCCTCACAGCCGTGTCCCTTCCTCCTCGCCCTCCACACCCCAGGGCTCACCTACACTCCGTCTAAATTCAGACCTAACGGGCTCACGTGGGCATCGCATAAAGAAGAGGGATTTCACACCCGGCTACTGGAAGTTCATCTAACCAGGGTATGACAAATTAAGGCAGACACAACCCTTTGGACCCAGTTAATATGGCTCCTGTCATAAATGGTGGGTGGTTCAGATTCATAGAATGGTTTGGGTTGGAAGGGACCTCAAAGACCATCCTGTGCCACCCCCTGCCCTGGGCAGGGACACCTCCCACCACACCAGGTTGCTCCAAGCCCCCTCCAACCTGGCCTTGAACCCCTCCAGGGATGGGGCAGCCACAGCTTCTCTGGGCAACCTGGGCCAGGCTCTCACCACCCTCACACCAAACAAGTTCTTCCCCACAGCTCAGCTCCTATCTCCCCTCTTTCAGTTTCAAACCATTCCTGCAGGCACACAAACATCCCACTTTCCCCCTTTTTTGGGGAGGGACGCTGGGTTCTGGTGGCAGGGCCGGAGCCCCAGAGGTGGGAGGAGGAGGTGCTGGTGCCCTGCTCACCTCCTTGGCGATGGTGGTGATGAAGGCGGGTGGTCTGGCGGTGGCGATGAGGGAGAGAGCGTGCCGTGCTGAGCGGGCAGAGTCTGCGGCTGGGCTGAGGGGCAGCCCCATTGTGATGCTAAACGGGCACCAGACAAAGAGGGGAGAGAGAAAAGGAGCATTAGAAATATAGAGTGAAAAGATTAGAAGCAGCTTATAATGTCAGTTCAAGGTCAACGGGAGCACTCAAACAGTTAGAATATAATGGACTCCCAACAATGAGCAGTGATTAGGAGTCAGGGTGTTCTATCATCAAATACAAAATCAAATAATTAACCATGAAGATTGGCAACAGTATGCGCATCTGTCCAAAGTGTTAAAAAGGCCTTGTTAACAAATTATCTGTATGTGCTGAATACATATCACCCAGCCCAGGACGAGGCAAACGCAGGACGCCTGCCCAAGAATTTATGGTTTATTCTTTTATTTTATACACTGGCTGAAAAAATACCCTGTTTGTAGCAATTTTCCTCAGTTCAGCTAAGCACTGCTGACAGGAGAGAAAAGCAAGCAGGTTCCTGAAGCACTAAACCCACCAAACACATTGGGTTTGATTTTCTCTACTGCACGAGCCAGTGGCAGCAGCGGGGCGAGGTGACAGCCAGCCCCGTGCCTCACGCTTTCTGATCACTCAAGTGGTTCAAAAGCTCTTCAGAACTTCTAACACTGAGGTTTTAACTGCGATTCTTTGAGTGACAGTAAGGGATTAACTGGCACCTAAACTTTCCACACACAATGCTCCTACTTGCTACAAGGAGATACCTGCACAGAACAAAAAGGTAGTAAGTAGCCAGTAAGTACATTAAGCAAAAATAAAACCTGCTGTTTGGTAATACCTGACAATGACCACAGACAGGCTAATTTTCCTCTGAGAGCTTCCTTTCTTAAAGCTGTGCTGTTGTAGCTATCACTGTAGTACACCCCACAGCACACCCCGGTTTCGGTAGGCTGCTCGTACCTCATCCACAGGGAAAGCAGGGATGAACATGCTCCTGCATGGAATTGACTTTTCCAGAAGGGGAAGGGGCACCTGGGAGCCAGCACGTGCTGGGATTCACCTCTGGCTGAATGTATTTATCAGTGTTTGTTTATAAGCACCCAGGCTGGCCGGAGTCCTGCCTTTGATGCCCTGAGGGCAGTGGGAGGGGAAAAGGGAAGCTGGGTACATCCCATCTCACTTCACAGACCCCTCGACTCCAACACACCTCCAGACCACTTGGGTGGTTTGGAGTCCCTGTGGCATGAAGCCGGAGAGAGTGATGCTCCTCTTCCTCACCTCCAGCCCCCCGGTTTAGAGCTTTGATTGCAGAACTGAGACAGACACAAATCCTGGCAGTTTCCAGCTTTAAATCGTTTCCGTGGTGGCAGCATGTGGTATCTTGTCACATCCACCTTCAGGACCCAGACCCCAGCTCACGTTTTCCCTGTAAAACTCTCGATTCCAGCAATTGCTTAGGCTGCATTCTAAAAACCTTCCACTGGACTGGAAAGCTGGGGATGTCCCTGCTAGACACCCTACGGCTCCATGGATAGAACCCTAAGAACATAAACGTAAAGTTTGCCACTAAACAATCAAAACTAAAGAGATTGAGCCTCGTTATTTTAGTACACACAGATATATATGAAAATGCACAGATCAATTAGAATGCAATTTGCTAATCTGGGTATATCATATCATAACCTAGATCAGACTGTAGCTTGGCATTCAAAGAGCAAAACCACCGGAGAGCAATGACCCCTACCATCACCCACGCCAAGAAACCAAAGCCGAGCAAGTGCTAGAGAAACACTGCGGATCCTCCCACCGGAGCCGCTTCCTTTTGGCACGGCCAGCACAGCCCAGGATCAACTGGGAGAGCAGAGGAGCTACAAACGCTGGAGTTTGGGATAACTTGATTTTTCTATCATTCAGAAGAGGAAAAAAGGAAAACATCGCTTTTTTTTTTTTTGATTTTTCTATTTTTTTATTTTTTTAAAGCAGAAGCCTGACATCAAAGAAGCTCTTTCATAGAACGTCCTGAGCAGCAGGGAGAGGAGCCGGGCAGCTGCTCCTGTGCACGGGGTAAATCAGGCCCGCAAAGGGGTAGCGGGAGGGGACGATGCACCCTTAACCCCCCGCACACGCCGCCGCTCCGCTCCTCTCCCTCTCCGCCCCGCCGCAGCCGGCTCGGGGTCTGTCAGCAGTGTAACAGGCCATTTTCAATCTACACCTTGTTATGGATTAATAAGCAAACGCTTTCTCGCTTATTATGCAATTTATCACGATGAAAATTGCGTGGGGCTCCTCAAGGCTACACGCTGATCCGTTCATTTATTCAGAGCGGCGCGGACAGGGAGCCAGACTAATCTTTATGACAGCCAGGGATGTAATCGCAAGATGGAAATGACTTTCCGGGGAGCCGCCTCGGCCCGGCTGCTGGGGGGCTGTGGTTACATACAAGGGGGCTGGGAGAGTCCCCGGGAAGGCGAGAGGCCGGGGTTTCTGTTGTCACACGGTGTGAAGTAACGGAAGTTCCGACAAATTACATCGTTAATCCAGTTTATACATATTTCTGCGTTAACGCCACCCCCCAACACACAGCAATCATTCATTCTTTAAATCTTGAGGAAATTAGAACTGCCACATAAAATGCATCATATTGGCCTCAGGGTAATGTAAAAGTGGGGATCCTCACCCTCTCCGCAGGCGGATGATAAAGCGGGTACATGGTATTAAAACAACCCTGGTCAGTTCCTTAGTGCATGGAGGGCTTAAAGCCTGTGTGTTTATAAACAAACATTTGTAAATACATTTGTAAAGTTCATTCATAACAGCAGTTTCCAGAACTGGATGATTTGAAACCAACTGCTATGGTTCAATTGCTACTGTGGGTGCACAGAAGTGCTCACGGCGTTAAACGTTAGGGCTACCAGCAAGAGAAATTCTTCACTAAAATGGAAAAGTTACTGAAACTGTGTTACAAATACATAGTTGAAACCCCCGGCTAATTTCTAATTAGAAGGGTATCCCAGGGGTTTGTATGGTGATGCAGAAGAGAGCGGTGCTCACTGTGATTTTGCCAGCTCTTTCCAACAAAGCACAAAACCGGCCAAGTGTTTCGGGCTTTTTTTTCTTAACACCTGGAACAACGTTTTTGCTGCGATGCTGGAACCAGTTCCACCCACTGCTTCTCACGTGGGGCAACATTCACTGCACCACTCAGGCCCTACTGCAGTGTTAAAGTAGTTTTAAAGTCCTGCAGATGTTTCCTCCCCCTCCAACACAAAACTCTCCTCTCTCCCCCCCCGCCTGGGAGACACCAGCAAAGCAGAACACCGCCTGCTGGAAAATCAACCTCTGCACTTCAGGAAGGGAAATACAGGAAAATTCATTCCTAAATAATCAATTATGATGACCTGGGCAGTTCCAGCCACTTTGGTTTTCCCTTGGCCCCAAGCAAAAACCCTGCAAAGAAAACATCAGAGAGAGCAGGCAGCTGCCTTCCCACAGGAGCAAAACTGGTTCCCCATTAACGACTGGTTTATCAGCTACTGAGGGGTTACAAATTAGCACTCAAGGAAGAGCACTGATTAAAGTATTATTCAGAAAGCAGCAGAGGATGCTGTGCCTGCAAACAGCCCCCAGCCCAGGGCAGTGCTGCCAACAGCCTGGGCATTGATCTACAGAAACCTCCTCAACAGCAACCCGCTGAGGTTCATGGAGAGCAAACATCAACCATTTCTGTATTTTACGTGATGAAAATTATCACCACATTTAAATATTTTCAGTAACAGTCATTTTTCCAAGCAGATGTCTGCAGAACTTTGTAACCACAGTATTAATTGACAGTAACAACCAAACAGCTGAGATTTGTGCCTGCTGAAGGGAACCCTCCCCTGGTGCGGGAGACGCCTCCTTCCCTCCGTCCCGATGGGGACCAGTCTGTCCCAGCAGGGACCAGTCTGTCCCTGTGCCAAAGAGCAGCAGTTTTGTCTCCGTGGCACTAAAGCTCTTACATATCTCAAGGTTTTCCCATTAAAAGCAGGAAGCTTGAAACAGCTTTCAAAGCCAGTTACCTGCAGTCCACCATCACGCTTTTATTTCACACCAACAGCCCGCTGGGGTTGCTTCTTAGTGGGACTTTTTATTGTTCTCTTTATTTACACACAGAAATCAGGGCCTCTCCTGTGGCACAGTTAAGTGGTTTGCTTTTTTTTTTTTTGTTAACACAAAAAATAATTGTTCCGATAGAGATTTAGAATAAATTTCAGCTGAGATGACCAATTTCACAACAAACAATAAAAAACCCAACCAAACAAAAACCAGGACTATATTGCGAAACTCTTTCTTGCACAACTCGTCCAGTTGTCATTAATCCCATTAATGGTGTGAGCAAAGACTGTTCCTGTGAGAACCGGGGCTCACCTTGGAATTTATTACATTTAGGCCTCAGATCATAAACTTTGTAGATACTCAACAAAAATGCTACTCGTGCCTGGTGAGGCCACACTCATTCCATAAATCCCAAATGCCAGTATTCAAACCCCCCCTTATCTTAACGCTGCAGGCATTTAACAAAGGCAAGGCGCTACCTTTGTTGCACAGGTCACCTCAGTGACCTCACTGACACGGAGCCAGCAGCGTGGGATGGAGTGATGGAGGAGTACACGGCACCACCGAGCAAAACAAGGTGTACACAGACCTCTGTGCTCATAATGAGAAGGTCTATAATTAGAGTCATTTTTAAGAAACAGAACAAAAATGCACTTGGAGTTCCTTCCACAAAAAAAGATATAAACACTTCCTATTTTGTAAATACATGGTATAAACGTATCAGATTTTTGCTGTGCATTTTATGTCCAAGTGACAGACTCCCTTATGAAATCTGCACACACCCCCCCACAACCCCAATTACAAACCCCTAATTGAAAGAAGATTTTATTTCCAGGAGGTTAGAGCGGAGGTACAGGAGAGCATTCCCTATAAATCTTGATTTAGGACACTTTAATAAGTTGTTCTCTGACCCTAGAGACAGGCTGTGGTCTATTGAGTTTATGATTTCTTTCCTTAAATCTACAAGTTACCTCGGTGCTATTAATAGTGCTGCTATTGATAAAGTAACCAGGATGCACTTCCGGAAACAATTCCCATCCTGATGGGATGGCTTGGAAAAGCGTGGAAAAATAAAAATCCATGTGGAAAATACCTTCCAAAAATAGTTATTTTCACAGTTAAGAAAGGGTAAAAGGAATAACATACGTTAAAGACACAGAGATATTGCACTAAACCCGAAGCAAGGAGCTATTCCGTGCCAAGCACCACGGCAGGATTTGATCCCAAACCCGGACCCTCGGGTTGGAAATGACGGTTCCTAAGGGACCAGAGGAGGTACCTACTTGGCCAGCTGCTTCTCGGCGTCGGCACAGAGCTCCAGGAGGCCCATGAGCACGGCGGAGACGTCCATGTAGGGCTCCCAGACGGTGAAGCCGCGGCCGATGAGGTCGATGGCGGTCCTGCGGATGGTGCTGTGGGCCGGCAGCTTGGGGCTGGGGGGCTGCAGCAGCAGGAACGTCAGCGCCTTGCCTGCGGGAGAGAGATGGAGAGACCCACCCTCAGGAGAGAAAAGAGCTTCAAGCGCACCCGAGTTATTCTCATCCAGGCCCTGCATACAGAGGGAATGCCATCAATCATTTCATTTAGCACACTAGTTTTTGCAAGGGAAGGCCAAACCACGCAACACCCCTGATACAGATAATTTTATCATATCTACGTAATTACGTGTTACCTCTTAATAAAGTTCACTTAGCTTGCTATTACAATAACCTGTTCATTTTACAAGTTGGTGGGTTTTTTTGGTTCTCAGAACTGTCCTCTATGAGTTACCTGGGGTATTTTTTTTCCTAAAATAAACCCCAGACATTAATAAGATTAAAAAACAGACGCGCTTTTCCACTCTGCCCACCCGAACCCCTTACACGTGTGCAGCAGAAGAACCCAAAGCTGCCCCTTAGCAGGCTGTCAAGCTCTAGCTTGTGTGAGTTCTAGGTCTTAAATCCAAGAGCCTTACTGACAAGTGTGACTACTCAAACGTTACTCCAATGACACAGCCCTGCCTTTCCCACAGCACCCCTCTCCGCAGCGCTCCCGCTCACTCCTGAAACGGAGCTCGGGAGAAAGCTGAACCCAACACTAGTCATTCTGCTGCCCGTCTCCTCAGCCTGGACATCCTTGTTTAAGCTTGGACTTGGCTTAAATGAACGAATTAATATTGACAAAAACATCAACTAAGCTAATGAGTTGTTAGTTAAGGCAATAAACATGTCACATTAGAGTCAGCGCAGTAAAGAGGTAATTAGCCCTGGAAAAGCTCTGCTGGTTGGGGCTGCGCAGGTTCTTCGTTGGGAACCTCTGAGCTGCCACAAGAGCCCCAGGACCCCCAGTTTCCCCCCACGGCTCGAGCAGGTTGTGAACACACACGGAAGCCTCAAAGGACCCAGAAAACAGCCAGTCAACGGGCTTTTAGTAGAAGTTTGGGCCGAGACAGTGATGTGGCGGCAACAGATGCCACCAAACCAGAATGTAGGTCGTGGTGGCACTTGGGCACGCTCCTCCGGCTTTCCCGAGGGCTCGGCCACCCAGGGGTCACTGACACCCCTGTAAGCAGGAGGGACGGCTTTCCTGCTGCAAAGCTGCAGAGCATCAGGCTTTTTCAACAACAATTAAAAAGCCTGCCCTAGCAAAACAAGTCTTGATGATTTACATGTATCTTCGGTTAGAAAAAGTCATTAAGAAACAAATGCAGAAAAGCTCCTGTGGTTAAAAATCAGGGTGTGAGTTGCTGGATGGATGGAATTCCTCCATGAGGTAACTTGTCACAAATGCAAACAACGTTCCTATATCCGTTTCTATTGAAATATCACTCTGTTCCAGCTGCTTTAGACACACACCACAAGCACAGAGCAATTCAGAAGAGCAGCACAGGAGGCAAATCCAGCGAGAAGGCAGTGATTTTGCTCCCGGAGAGAACCGACCCCCTTGTCAGGAGTCCTCAGGAGCACCAAAACCAGACTGGAGTTTGCTGAACCAGTAGAGGAGGATACCATTTTGGCCACGGGCACTCAAGTGCTTCCAATGTCTAGGCCAGAGAGAGCAAACCTGCCAGTTCCCTGAAGCTATGTCTGTGTGTTCCCCCAGGAAACGCCCCCCCAAACAGCTCCCCCCAGCCAAAGGGTGCAGCCAAACACCTGCCCAGGCTTCCTGGTGTCTACCTCAACACCAAAATAACGGTGAGGTCCTTAGGCCACGTCTATCAGTGAAAATCCCACCCGACTACTACAGCTTTATCAGTTGTTTCCAATGTGTGCAGCCCCCTGGATCGCTGAAACCCCTTTCCCTGCCGAGTCCCCGGAGCTTTCCCCACGTTCCCCATCCAACGTTTGTTACCCCAGCGTTTGCCCAGGGAAATCAATAGCACCAGCACGAACGAGACACTGGGAACTCTGATTCCCATTCTCATAATTTGCCGCGAGATCAAGTTCCAACTAAATAAAAGTGATGGACTCCAAGAGTATGATTTAACTTGCTTTGCAGCTTTTTCTGATTTTATGTAAAAAACCAACCCAACAAGCCCAAAGGAAGAATCATGGCTCTAATTTCCTTCTGGCTGCCCTCTCTCCCCTTGTCCAGGGGCCCAGTGTTTTTCCACAAGAAATTAAAGCAAATTGTGTCCCTTTCTGGATATTTTCCCGATCTGACACACACCTGTGTGGAATGGCCACTGCAAGAGGGAAACAGAAATTTGGAGACCTGGGTTAAAAATCCATACCCCTTAATCCCTTCCTGCTTCTAGTGCAGTGAATTTTTATTAGGTATCTTCTCTCTTCTTTCGGGCAGGTATACAACCAGGGGATATTTTTCGGCCCAAATTACAAATTAACTAGTCATATTATTTGAAGGTTTTTTCCTGAAGATGTAATGATGAAAATATTTTCTTTTTTTTCCCCCCAGTCACACTCAATGTCAAATTTAATAATTTTACAGAATTCATTTTCAGCATTTTTTTTGCTTTTAATGTAATTTTGAGGGTTCTTTTTACGCTGAACTTAAGTGAGGAGACATTTCCTTTCTGCTGATGATCTCTAAGTAACCCAAGTACCGCTCCTGCAAGCCCACCTAGAGAAAGGCAGGCCCTGCTTAGTTCCTCGGGAGATCTAAACCCTTACTTCAGCCTCCCCTGGGCTGAAAAGAGAGCATCAGTTGGGATTAGCAAAAATGTACATTGCCTGTGACATCTGTGACTGGCCAAAAGCCCTTTTTCTGGTTTATATGGAAAAGGCAAAGGTTTGGGGGAGAGCTGGGGAAGCGGAGCCGAGCAGCCATGGGACACCAGCGGGTTCAAACAGCCGCTCAGGGGGCTGAAAATTAAACACACCCCCATCCAACGTGTTTCTGCAGCACATACTGAACTCGGTGCTTCACTGCATTTCATTGTTTAACAAGAAAAAAGATACAGGTTTTTGGGGTTTTTTTTTGCCTTCTATCTGATCAGAAGGGAAGTCTCCTCATTCACTTGGAGGACTTAGAAACACCAGAGATGTTATTTAGTCTGAAGGAGAACATTTCCTCCATGTTAATTACCCATGTAAGTTCTAGAAATTTAGCAGAGGTTTAACAGGTCAGAACAACCAGTTCCAGACACGGTAAATTCCCAGCGTTTCTATTAAACAGCATAACATATATTGCCTTTTACATGAAGCAAAGAGACAGCAAAGACATTCGTGAGTGGGCCCGGCCAAAACCTGCCCCCAAGTCCTTTTAAACCTCTAAGATTTTGCATCGTTCATTAGAAAGGGAAACAAAGGCAGAAGCAGCAAGTGTTTCTAATAGCTGGTTTCCCAGTCTTCTCACTCGAAGCCCGGTCCGGTTAAACCCACCTAACAATGCCATTTTTCTTCCTCTCAGAAGCTGCAGTGGAGGAATCAAATGTGAAAGCAAGATCAATTCTCTTCCAAGACAGTAAATGAGTTTTAGATCAGGCTTGTTTCAATTTATGGAGAGAACTCAACTATGCTGCATCAAACGCATTCTTTCTCTAACTATGAAATTATATTAGAGTGCTATAGAAAGAGTAAACTATCATTATTTTAATCCAAAATTTGTTTATAATCTGGCAGGAAGGAGAAAGCCAATACGACTCGGGTCACAACTGTGCATTAAACTTTGTATTCTCATTCCTGTTAATTGCATAATTCCATTAAGCCACGCTATTTATTTTAATCTAAATTACATAATGTTTTCTAAATAAAGCTATTTCCATAAAAATGAGCATCGTTTTGCAGGAAGTAGCTGGTTTTTCCATCACAGTCCTGACCAAACTCTCTGCTAATCTTTGAAGTTTTCTCTTGTTCCACATAATCGTAAGGAATTGTCAGCTTGGACAACCCATGGACCCAGGACAGTGGAAGATGCACAGCACTGAGGGAACAAGGCAAGTCAACACGGGAACTCGGGGATCCCAACGTAACCTTCTCCATAGCCCCGGTGTCTGACACATAAACGTGTCTGTACCAACGACAGAGTGTTTCATTCTCACCGACTGCAAAGCCAGGAGGGAAATACGTGGCTATTTTGAGCTGTTCCTTTCTCCCCAAGGTGCCTGTCCCCTCGATTTGGGCAGCACACCCACAGCTGGACTGACTGAAGGAGCTGGGTCTCTTCTCCCTGGAGAAGAGAAGGCTCATGGGGACCTCATCACAGTGGTTAGTACTTAAAGGGTGGCTACAAAGAGGACAGAGGCTCTCTCTTCACAAGGAGCCACATGGAGAAGACAAGGGACAACAGGTCCAAGAGGTTTTATAACGATACCTGAAAGAGGTTTTTTTACAAGAACAATCATTCACTAGAACAACCTCCCCAAGGACACGGTGGAGTCCCCATCGCTGGAGGCTTTCAAGATGCCATTGGACAGGGCAACAAAGACTACTATGATTTTCACACATTTCTGACTCAGCAAATCCTACCTTCTTCCCAGCGACAGCAAAAGCTCTCAGCAAAGACTATTAATAAAAAAAAAAGGTCAAGAGAAACTCCAAAACAGTTAATAGAAATAGTTTCCAATAATTATAATACTAAGCAGTAATCAACCCATCCATTGTAAACCCAAAGCCCTGCTGGCTGCCTCTCAGGCAACATATATAATATATATATATGTGCTAATTACTTTTGTATATTTTCTCCCATGTTTCTCCTTCCTAAAATGAGTCAGTGCAATACCTCACAAGTGTCTTCCTGGGTTTGCCATTATTCTTATCAGACATATCTGTAAGAGAGGGAAGCTCTGATTCCTCTCCTGTGTTAGGGTAGGGATGCTTGCCTCAGCACCTGCAGCCCTAATGAAGGAATAATGTTAATTTGTATCATGAATTAAATTAGTTTCGGTTCCGCTTCATCTCACTCATTACAAAGGCAAGCAGGGGCTGATTTATTGACTTGTCACAGCTTATGAAGCAGCAGTTCATAAAGAAGTTGTTCTGAAGTGTTCTTTTTAAACATGCAAACTATCGATTGACAATGTTTGGGCACTATTTCCTTAGATACAGCCACTCAACAGCAAAAAGCCCGTGTAGCTTTGGTGTCCCCCTTTGGCACCCGGAGAACACGAATTCTCCATTGGCGTGACTGCACGGAGGTAATGCAGCTGAATCCTCAAACACACTATTGCCTGCTGGTTAAGGGTAATATTTAAATACAGCTTCCCTGCCGTGCCAAACACCGTCTCTAAGCCAACACCGAGAGTGGGGACCAGCCAGGGCAGAACACGGCAAAATAAACCCACAACTTTTGGAGGGTATTTTCAGGGAAAGAATTCCTCTTTTCCCTTTAGCACAGCTAGAGCGTATGTGTGACCCACACAGAGAGGTAACGTAGCCTCTCTGCACGATCTGTCCCACTGAAGAGTGTCACTGCTGGTTGTGCCACCAAGGGTGTCTCTCCAGCCCCCACCCTCCTGGCTGCTCCTCACCAGATTCCAGCAGAGAGGACCTTTCACCACCCACACCGGGAAGGAACGAATGAATCTCAGATACACCTGATCACAACACTCTGTGGCCAGAAAACATCTGTTGCAATGATGAACCGTGGCTCCAAAATCTAGAAATGATGCAGGTAGAGCATCCCCGCTTCCCGCTACACTTTCCTCCAGGGGTGCCTGCTACTGGCAGCACCAGTTCTGCTCCTCTGACACCACACTTCTTCATAAAAAAAAATGAAAACTAATCAAACCAGCTGTATAAACAACAAACTGATTTCTATTCTTCTGAATTTCCCGCCTGAATGCAAAAATTGCTATTTCAGAACTGGCTTGCAGATCCTTAGATGCTCATAGGCAAGGCCTGGACAAGGCCAGCCCCTTGGGGAGCGGGCAGGGCAGGGGAGCCCAGTGCTGGAGCAGGTACTGTCTGCCCTGGCAGAGCTGCTCAGCACTCAGGAATGCTCCCACCTTGACATAAACGCTGTTTCTAAGGAGCCTGAACACGTACACGCTTACAAACACGTGGAAATGAAAATTCCAAACACAGGGCTGTGCACCTGAACTCACCGGAGCTTGAACTGGGAATTATACCCCTCACAAACACTGTGAGCTTTCCAGCAACGTTCCCCTCCCACCTATCCCAGCCAGCTGCAGGAAGGGGCTGGGAGGAGCGGTGGGGACGGCTGTGAAATGGGGGATAATACCATCCCCGCTCCCTTTGGACACACCTGAGGAGCAGGATTTTCAGGATACCAGGCGCTGCACTGAGCCCTGCATCTTCAAAGCAGCTTCCCTTGAAAAGCCCTGCGAAGGCTCAGCTGCCGGCAGAGCGGACCCCAGCCACCCCACACGCAGCCTGCCACAGCCACCCTGCTTTGGTTGCTTTCACACTGGATGAAAAAGTGACTTCTCTGGCACAAGAGTCTGCATCTTGCCCAGGGTTTCATACAAGAGCCCGTGCTCGAGCGTTTGCAAACAGAAAGAGGAAAGGTCCGTGGGTGTGAAGGTGGTTACGGATGGCAAGATGCTGAGACCCTCCTGGGAACAACCCAGGCTGCTCCGAGCAGCCTGTGAGACTCTGGAAAGCTGAAATGGGAAGAAAAAAATACGCTATCTTGAATGTTTATGACCCCCAGATGGGGCATCAGTCTCAAAACTGAGCCTTCACCCACAGAGGTGTTCAGGGTGGTAGAAAACACAACTGGCGGGGACTTGCTGGGTGCTGAGGATTCCTCACAGCACAAGCACAAAGAGAGATTGTACTGTCCTGAGATGGGAGCCAGAATGTTAAATATCCAAACAAGGAACCTCTGATTAAAAATATATAATGCAAATCACTTACCCCCTACAGGATTTGGGGGAAAAGGTAAATACAATTTTTTAAGCTCGGATTTTGTTGCTAAAGCCAAAAACCAGATTTAAATTAGGGCATAATATCTGCCACAAAGATTGACCGTTTTCTGCCACACGGATTGACTATTTTTTCTAAATATTATCTCTGAGGCTAAGATATAGATTTTCATAAACCACCATTTTTCCTTTTTGGTTTTTTTTTTTCCTTCGGGGACAAAATTCTGCTGGAGACAGAGATCTAATCACACCAGCTCAAGGAAGAAAAGCACACGTTAGACTTACTCGTACACTGAATTTCACAGCACCCTGACCCAAAGTACAGATCCAAATACGGAGAGTGATGTCATGACCCATAGGATCTGTGCAAATGTGGGTAGTTTTGTGCACAACTGACACAAAAACCCAGCCAAGGGAACAGCCCGTGCCGCCGGCAGGCTCCTTACCACCAATAAAACCAGTTATTTGCTTTAATCAGGCTGTTGCGTTTTTGGGCTTGTTCAAATTAAGTTACTGAGCCCGTTTGCCTAATTTGCTGTGAAAGGCTGCTGTTCAGGTGCTCAACTGATTTATTGCTCCTGGATGCGAGGAGCCCGGGCGCTCTCTCGCCTGCGCTAATTGCGGCCGCCAGCTCAGCCCGTGAGGCTCGGCAGAAGGTGCATCCAGCAGCGGGGAGCCACCGCCTCTCCCCGCGCCTCCTCGCCCGACCCACAACCCAAACATTCCCACAGCACAGAACCAACGCATCTGAGGACGTTAGGAAAGGTTCCAAGGCAAAAAAACCCCCTGCTCACCAAGGAGCTCACATTTCTCCAGGGTTAAATTCTATTTTCAGAGGAAATCCACCACCAGGAGGCTCATGCTTCTCTCGTGTTAAATTCCGTTTTCAGATGACATATGTTTGGGATACTACATGAAAATCTGTAATGCTGGAACCCTCAAATTACCAAAACACCTGGCTGCACACCCCGAGTAATCTTGTGCTTGCTTATTTTTTGGGTGTCTACGTACGTGTAGAAAAGCCACAGCACATCTTGAAAGGTAAAGCCTCTCTAACACACACAGCCACAGCTCCAGCAGCAACCGAAGCACTGTGAAGCTGATACATATTGCTTAGAAAAGGCATTCACGGGCTGCAGCCATGGGACTTTTAGAAGACACTGAGTGGTGAAGCCTGAATATCAGGCAGCAAATAACGCAAAAGAGTGAGAATCCAACCCAGAGGAAAATAAGGTGCAGGACCTCAAGCACTTCGTGTGGCAATGGGCCTGTCCTACACCTCCAGACCCCAGCTGTGGTGTTGGCCACACGCTGCGGCTCTTCTCCCCAGCCTACATGAGGGCATTCAACTTGCATTTATTTTGCAAAATTAAGTATTTCCTTCATCCCATCCTAACGACCTAACTGTTCTGGCTGAGAGAGGGCTGAAGGGGAGACATTTCACAACCGGGGCTCTGCAATGGAGAAAGTGCCCGAGGAGCAGGCGGCAGAGCCCACCGCAATTACACAGCCAGGGGTATTTCTATTTCTGCCCAGGAATTTCACTTGCTTCCCCCTCCTGCCCAACAGGCACAAAGGTCAGCTGCGACCGACTCGGGACATCATAATTAAAAAATGATAAATGGCATTGCGAGTCTGCGTTAGGGACCTCCCTGACACCTCGTCATTCCCAGCACCGGCAAATCCGGAGCGACTGCCACCCGGTAGGGAAGGCGGGGACCCTCGAAGTGGCTTTGGAAGGAAGTAAGGACACGCAGCCTGCAAAACCAGCACAGGTAACTCGTGGTCGTGTATGACACTGAGTGAGTTAAAGGGCAAAACACTTACCATTAATAACTACATTGACGGCAGACGCTTTGAAAAATACACGGCGTTAACCACAGAATCAAGCATTTTCATATTCAGGACGGAACGGTCATTCAGATTTATCAGCCCATTAACTTTATAAACACAGCATTAGCTGCAGTTTAAGTGTGATGTGGTGCATCTGTAATGAGAAGTTCTTTGGGTGGCATTTTATAATTAAATATCTCGTGAACTATTTGTAAGGTCAACAGAGATTAATGCAGGGTGTCAGGCAAGGTCACCCCCTGGGTTTCTAGAGAGTTCCACCCTCTCAAAAAGGCATTATCACAATTATTTTTGTTTTTATAAATCACAATGTGCACAATTTATACAGCAAAAATGCTGCATGCATTGGCAGTATACAGGAAGTTATCAGTTTTGCTAATAAACTTATTTTGAAATAAAAAACATGGACAGGCTTCTCAGACGGGTGGCCAGGAGAAAGTGGCAGCAGGTGCCTGGTGTCCCCCCACTTCTCAGTTTTGGGGGTTACTGGATGGTTTTGGTCAGCCTGAACTGCTGCTGCAGCACCAGTGCAGCAAAAACACAACTTCAAATGGAGGAAACCCAGTAATTTCTTTAATTCTGTGTTGTGGCTCCCACCGTCAGCTTCCACGAGGACCAGGCTACACCTCATGGGCTCCCCAGCTGCTCTGAAGGGTCTAAATGTTTTCTGTGCCACTGGAAAAAGGACAAACAACCTGTATGTATTTCTGTAGTGTCTGAAAGTCAGACATAAATGCAGTCATAAATACAAGTGCTTTGGTTTAAGTGGGAGAAGAAAGGATGTCGGAATTCCAGCAGAAGGACTAGAACCAGACTGGTTGTGGTCCTGCCCATGGCCCTCTCTCTTGGCAACCTCGCGTTGTGTTCTTGCTTAATTATGTTCAAAACCACCCAATTCCTCTGCTCTGCTCTGGTGAGACCCCACCTGGAGTCCTGTGTCCAGCTCTGGAGTCCTCAGCACAGGCAGGACATGGACCTGTTGGAAGGGGTCCAGCAGAGGGCCACAAGGATGCTCAGAGGGATGGAGGAGCGTTGTTGTGAGGACAGGCTGAGGGAGCTGGGGCTGTTCAGCCTGGAGAAGAGAAGGCTCCGGGAAGACCTTAGAGCCCCTTCCAGTATCTGAAGGGAGATACAGGAGAGCTGGGGAGGGACTCAGGGAGGGCAGTGACAGGACAAGGGGTAATGGCTTTAAATTGGAAGAGGGGAGATTTAAATTAAATACCAGAAAGAACTTCTTTCCTGTGAGGGTGGTGAGAGCCTGGCCCAGGTTGCCCAGAGAAGCTGTGGCTGCCCCATCCCTGGAGGGGTTCAAGGCCAGGTTGGAGGGGGCTTGGAGCAACCTGGGCTGGTGGGAGGTGTCCCTGCCCAGGGCAGGGGGGTGGAACTTGATGATCCTTAAGGTCCCTTCCAACTCTAACCACTCTAGGATTCTGTGATTTCTCAGCTTTATCTTTTCCAGTGAAAGGATAATTAAAATTAGCCCGTTTGTACTGGGATGTAAATGTGTGTGTGTGTGTCCCCAGCCGAGCAAAGGGCACAGTGCCCTGGGTTACTCACACGTGTGCCTCGCCAAGGAATAATTGGATCCCCCGCTGGTCAAACCGAACCCCTCAGGAATCTGACTGGAACTACGTGGCCGAGTGAGAAGTTTGGGAGGTTCGATTTCAGCTCCGAACTCTGCTCCAATGACCCCCAGCAGCACGATGGCCGTGGCCTGCTTCCGCCTCTCCTCATAGGATGTGGAGATTTTCTTCATCTGGGGCAGACCAGACAGGCAACCTAAAACAAAAAGGAAGAAATATGAGAAAAAAAATCCAAAGCAGGGTTGTTCTGCAATGCTCCAGGCATTATGCTTCCCTGAAAAAATAAAAGAGGTTTCCATTTAACTTAAATCACATTTTCAGGACTCTTCCTGCCCTCACCAGGATTTTCAGCTGCTGGAGATGACTCCGTTTTACTTCTCAAAACCTACAACGGGGGATAGAAATGTAAATACCACCCCTGCAAGGCCTGCCTTCGATGAAACCCACCCTTCAAAATCTGTCAAGTTCTCACAGAAAAAACAGAGCCACCAGAAAACTGCCTCACTTCAGGGTGGTACTGCCTCAGAGGATAAAAGGTCCCTGGAATTCCGCATCTGCCTGTTTTTCATGACAGGTGGTTTTTGGTTTGCTTCTTGTTACCTTTATATTTGTGTAACAATTTGGTTTTAGGAGAACTTCTTTGTATTATATACAAAAGCTTCTCTTTGTTCTAGGACCCATGGTCACATTCAGATTCGCAGTAAATTGTAGCTAACCTTGTTTTTGTTATTTTATATGTTACACATGGTATTTTAGCCAACACCCTTCACAACAGTGAGACAACCTCACTGCACTGCGAATTCTAAATAAAACCAAAATGTACATCATTAGTCTAACGCAACCCTGGGGGTGTTTAATTTCACTAAGCAAAGCTGGGTTTCGGGGTGTTTTTTTTGGAGTAGCGATAGAAAACTCTTAGAGAAATGGACTGGAATGAAAATAAGACATTCCTTTCCTCTGCCAAGTCCAGCTCACTGCTACCTACAGTGCTAAGGCCCCGCATTCCAGGGAATGCCCCACCAGATATTCTACACAAATACTGAGGTCTGACTCCTCCTTAGAGCACGCTACCAGAGAAACCTCTGCCGAGAGCTCAGAAAGCACCACCTGGCCCCAAATGAGACTTATGGGGCTTGGGGATTAACGAAGGGTGAATTAACGAGTCGGCCCGTACGTATCTCTCCGCTAATGCCATCCAGGTGGCTCACCAGGCAAGGGAAGGGGACCCACGAGCAATCTGACCACATTTCAGGGCCTGTGTTAGAAGAGCGTCCCCGTCCAGGCCACGTGCCAGCCGAGAGGGAGAGAAAAACAACAGGAAGCTTAACGACGGGAGGGGAGAAAAAACCGGAGAGAAGAAAATCAATAGTAACTGCCTTCGGAGGAAGGAGGATGGAAACGGGCTGTAACAGACAAAGCAAAAAACCTCACACTTTTAATTGCTGGGCAATCGCTTATCCCGCTCCCACCACCCACTGACACCCATTCTCATTAACATTTGCACAGGGGCTGCCTGCACATGGCACCCCACAGCACCCCCCCGCACCCCCATTCCCATGCCAGGCACCCCAAGGCAGG
>VXBJ01005964.1:105192-156916 GCA_013400055.1 Nycticryphes semicollaris
CCCCAGCCCTCCCAAACAGCCCCATTTCCATCCCAGGCACCCCATTCCCATCCCAGGCACCCCAATGTCGAGCCTTGCTCCCCACACAGCACCCCATTCCCTTCCCACGGCCACCCCCATATCCCAGATGCTCAGCCAGCGCCCGTGCCCTGACATCTCAGATCAAGACGAATTGGCGCAAACTCCCCATCCCAGATTGTTTTATACCATTTAATTTAGTTTCTTCCCCTGCTTGGCTGAGCACAGCTCTGTTATGGATTTCTATTCTAATGGGCTGCAGCGGGAGCGGGAGCGGGCGGTGGGAGCAGATGCTGGAGCTGGGGCAGGGAGGGGGGATGCGGATCGATGGGCCAGGCGTGACCCCGGCCCCCGGCCCGCGCCGACGCTCCCGGCACCCGCAGAGGAAGAGCCAACACATGTGCTGCTTCCAGTAGGAAATTAAACGGTGGGGGCACTGCTCGCCTTTGATTACAGCGAGATGAAGTTAACCCTTCAGCGTATCCCCAGCAGGGGCTGCCGAGCATCCTGGCTCAGCCGGGCTCTCGCCTCGCAGCCTCCACCAGCAAATTGGCTTAGAAATAGGGTTTAGTGGTGGGTTTTGTCAGTGCTGGGTTGAAGGTTGGACTCGATGAGCTGAAAGGTGCCTCCTGATCTCGGCAATTCTACAAAACTATGGGAGTAACGGGCACCCCCAAGCTGCGTCCCATCCCTCAGACCGACTGGAGCACCAGCATCACCCGGCACGATGGTAAGGAGTCCCCAGCAATTCGGGAACGCTCCCCCATCCAGCACTGAGCCCATCCCTCCTGCTGACCCCGCAGCTCCAGCACCCAGATGTCCAGGAGATAACTCTTTAGGAGCCAAACAATAAATGCCAACCAGGACTGGGTGGGAAATGCTCTTTGCTGTCTCCTGAGCAGTCGGGGGTAGGAGAGCCTTCTCCCTGCCCGCGGCTGCAGCGCAGGATCTGATACCTCCAAAACCACCAAACCCGAGAAACTAAACAAACACCAGACCAAACCAAAAAAAACCCAACCAAAAACCCCAAACGACGACATCCCAACCCTCCCCCCAGCAACGTTCCTCCCCAAACCTCTTGATGAGAGGGGAAAAAAAACCCCAAACCCTCAGATATTTTTGCCTTTTTTTTTTTTAATTACTAGTGGAAACACACAATTAATTGTAACGATTCCCTACAAATAAACTGACAGCCATTTGGGAGATTTTAAAATGAAATAACGTCTCTAAAAGTAGTCCTTTCTACAGTTTCATTTGTCTCATGAAAATTTGGTATTTTCTCACCGCGACGTGCCTCCCTTTAATCATGCTAAAGGGTGACACAGAGATCCATTTTCTTGACAGGACGGTTGATCACCCTATCACAGTGAGAAAATTAATAACCTCAAATAGCCCTGTGTGGAAAACAGAAGCTACACCGGCGAAAGGACAAAAACCTTCTACGTTTCAGTTGTCAAAATAACCTGGTTCTGGACCCAGCTGCCTCCTGAGAAACCCACCGTGGCCGGGCATTCACCAGCGGGGCTTTCCTTCAGACAAAGCCACCGATACCAAACCCTGCAAAGTCCCTCACCTCAGTTTTTTGAGAAGGACCCATCCAGAGGAGACAGCTTTACAGATAGCAGGGAGTGTATTTATGACGTGTTTAAGATACAGGTAAAACACTTCAGAAGTTTCAATTGTCTAAAAGGCTGTGGGATATTGATCACTTCGTTTCAAAAGCAGTCAGAGAGTGCAGCCACGAGGTCAGGATATATTTAACAGTTTGAAGCACTTTACTAAATAACTCTTAAAGATCACATTAATTGGCTTTGCACCGTTCTTGGGCAAAATTAATTTTATCCTAGCTTACAATAAAAGGATTAAGAGACAAATTAAGTTCTCCAGGTTTAACTGGAATAGGAATCAATGGATTTGAATTAAGGCTGAAGGCAGTTTTACGCGAGACGGACTGTTACCTGATCCTCTCTATCTGCTGGTAGGTGTGGGCTGTACCAGGGACTAAAGTCTCATGGAGTAGGTGCCAGAGCCACGTATTACAATTAAACACACTGGCTGCACCCACGCTCTCACCGTGGTGGGTCTGAGCAGCACCTGTCCCACCAGAACCGGGTCCCAGCCCTGCTCCATCAGCCCTGGCCACAGCCCGGCGAGTGACAACCAGCCACAGGGCTGCCATCACATCCCCTCATTTAAATGCAATTACTGAGATTCACTCATGATGTTTAACCCCCATATAATCCCAGAAAAGTGACAAAACACAGGGGTGTTGCAGCAGCCCCATTTCCATTGCCCCACGCCCTGAGAGTCCCCATGGGAGCTCAAACCCAGCAGAGAAGGCAGAGCACCGGGCTCCGCCGCCTCCCGGCAGCAGTGAGTCCCTTAGAACATGCAGTACTTTGAAAATAGGTATTTGACACAAATAAAATAGCTCACTCAAGAGCACGAATGCACTTTGAACAAGACATAGTAGAGCACTCAGCCCTCACATCCTAAGCTTGTACCCCCAAAATACAAGGGTACAAAAGAAAACTGGCAACCAAAGCCCCCTAGATGTTTGCCCCAGTTCCTATTCCAGCACCGACCGCCCATAGCAGAGTTCTCTGCCTGTGGATGGCAGCTTGCAATTGTCACTTGTCCCCCCTGTCTGCCAGGTCCCTCTCTCTGTGTTACTCCTGATTGCTTTTCTGCTAATTTATTGCAGGGGAGGTTTTGTAACTGGGTGGGTTGGGGTAAGGGTTTCCACCCGTCCTTCCTCTCTCTCTCTCTTTCAGGCCTGAAAAAATAGATTGTCAGTTAAATTCCGAGAATCCTCACAGTCTACTCTTTTCTTACAAGTAAATACATTCACATAACGCTCTGCTTGTGACCTAGACAGGGAATAGCAAAGCCCTTTAAGAACACTATGGCCTAAAGGTGTGCGGGGGAGATACTCACCCTCACCTTCCATCCATCCCTACGGATTCTTCAACCAGTCACCGCCGTGCCACAGGTTGTCCCACCTTTTTGGGGTTTAAGCCTATGTACCCAAGAACACTTAGAGTACTTTCAGCACCTCCTAAACGCTTACAAAGGCCGAGAGGCTTCACCGGGACACAGCTGAGAACCACCGGGACAAAATAACAATAACAGAGAGGGAAATGCAGAAAGACGGGAAACAACCTGGTTTTGGCTCACCTTCTGAAAACGTACTGACCCTCACCTCATTAAAAGCACTGTGATTGCCGGGAAGAGCAGCCATCCCTGTACCCACAGCTCCCTCCGCTGGCCCCGCAGAGAAGGGTCCCCCAGCAGGGGACTGGGTGGGCTGGCAGCAGCCCCCGCACCCCCGCCAGCCCCTCACAGCCGATGCTTTCCCTGTATTACTGACAAACCCACTACGTGACCCCCATGCTGTCTCTTCTCAGGGCAGCAGTGTGGCTCAGTCTGGAATAACCACCTTATTTTTAAAGAAGATTCTGCACTTCCCCATCACAACAACTACGGCAGCAACAAAAACCAACCAAAAAACCACAGCACCCCCCAAAAGACACCGTGGGTTCAGGATGTGGGTTTTTAGCTTACAAGCCTTTGCCTATGTGCACTTCTGGTAAGTCAGGGAATGGTCTGGGTGGGAAGGGACCTTTAAAGACCATCCAGTTGCACCCCTGGACACCTCCCAGCAGAGCAGGTTGCTCCAAGCCCCATCCAGCCTCGTTATCTAGTTCCTTAAACGTTCTTTGTGCCTATTACCAGAGTGTAAACGTGATTCGCTCCAAAACTGACACCTTCCTGAAGCCGTGACCCTCACCCCTGACAAACCAGAGCAATTCCAGCATCTTCAGTATATTTATGAGATTTACCCAAGCGCAGACAGAAAGCTCAAATAGTTTGTGAAATTATTTTTGCCCCCTCCCCCATAAAAAAAAATAAAATACCTTCCAATTACAAGAACAAATTAGGCCACAGCGTTATCTACAGAGGGTTCAAATACACACCTTGAATTAAATTTGCCCCAAAGAAGTACAAGTGCCTCAGAGTCATAACAATCAGTATTTTGAAATTAAGTATTTTAGTGTGTTTTACAGAAATCTCTGCTTTGAAGCTATGAGGCAGGGAAGGCACCCACACAAAAAGAAACCAAGGTGTTTTATGAAAGTGTCCTGCAATTATGATATATTTAAAAATGAGATATGCTTATGTTTAGCTAATGAGAGAGGATTTGACAAGACCACTCGAAAATAAAGTCAAGTGAGGGTGTGCAAAAGAACTGCCCTGGAGTGAAAGCACAAGGTGGGGTTTGGGCGGGGGGATGTTTTAGTTTGGGGGGCTCCTTCCTTTTCTTCCCTGCCCCAAAGGTCTCCCCTCCCTGTTGGCACAAGGAGCTGCTTGATTTGATGAGATCTTGTTATTTTCTTCTCCTGGCTGCAGCGAAGAATGTGAAATAAGGGGACATCCTTACTACAGTAAAACCTGGAAGTCTTAAACTTAATTTTTCTAATGTTTCATGGGGCACCTTGTACCAGCCAAGGTTGATAATTAAGCAGCAGTAATTAACATGGCTTTGGAGTACTGAAAGCAAGACAGCTACTGGTTGGCCTTTTGGTAACGTTCCCTGAGGGATGTCAGTGATGTGGGCCCAGCAGAGTGAGGGGGATAATACTATTTATATAATAAATAATACTTACTAGGCAAGGACAGAGTATTAGTTTTACAAAAAGACTGTTGCAGCCACCAAGAGATTTACAAAAAAAGGAAAAAATAAAGTTAATCTTTGTTGAATCTTCCATTGAAGACCCTATCTCAAATCTAAGGGTCTGACCCCACATGTAAATCCTACAGGCTATCCACATGGAACACCCACACACTACTGGAAACCAGCAATGGACTGGTTGATTAAAATTAATAGTTTTCAGGTGAAAGCAAGCTCTCAGGAATCCGTTCACCTCCAACTGAAGTATTGCAGAGAGGCACCGATTTTCCTCTGCAGAGGTGGTGCTATTTTAAGGCAATGGTGTGGTTAAATCAGTCCAAGGCAATCAATAGGGCACTGCTGGGCTCAAGGTGAGCCCCAGTCAACCTGTGGGCAGCGCTGAGGCATGGCCTGTGCAGTAACACCCCCAGCACTAAGCGCCTTTCACCCCGGAGCTGGGGCATGAACTAATCCTCAGCCACCCTTCCTTCTTCCCAAGGAGCTGCAGCCCCACGGCCCCGGGTACCACCAGGCACCGACGCAGCCCCCGTGCCCCCAGCACCCCGCGCTTGGCTTTATCTCCTGACAAACCCCCAGACCAAGGCGTAGGATGGCTCTGTTGGTGTCTTCTCACGTGCTTAGGATCCACCTGGAAAGCCAAGAGCACTGCCTAAATCCCCAGGTGGTCCCATTCATGCTAGTGAGAGATGACACATATTAATTACTTCCATGCAATTATAGAGTCTTATCTGGCCTCACTTTTTTTTTTTCAGTAGGAAACACAGGCATTTGTGCCACTGAGGAGTTTATAACAAGGGGTACGTGACACTGTCAGCAAACTCATTTCATCCCTCCTTAGAGGGATGCAAACACCGAGGTTGCTGCTGTCAGTCACCCCCTGTCTGCAACGAACCCATGAAAAACAACTAAACATGTATTAATTACCCCATACCTGAAGTGATCACAGATTTCAGTTTTGGCATACAGAGGAAGAGGTTAATCTACTCTCTCTTGGCAATAGATGTTCCTTTTTTTTCCACCAAGGCTGTGTGAACTCTAGGCTGGAAATGCCCGTTTGCTTTCAAAAAGCAAGCAAAAAATTAGCTCTTCTCTTCAGTGCCGGTGTTTCCACCTCCAGGTACAACCAAGCAAGCAGCACCTTAAACTGATTTAATTCCACTGTACACTACAGAGCCCTAAGTATTTAATTCTCACCACAGTGACATCTGTGTGTTCCACAGCACATCCAAGAACCCCAGCCATCACTTGTGGGCCTAATTATTGTCCCTTGACCTTGGTGTTGCCATTTTTAGACGCAGGTTTGGGCTGCAGTTTCTGGGAATCTGTATTTTTCTTCACTGCTATCTGCATAAATGAGTCAGAAGCTTTTACTTTCTTTTTTAACTGTCAGATTTTAAATTAAGCTCATCTTACCTGTACAGAATTTGGATGAGAGTCACTTTAACGTCACTTCTAATGAGGGAAGTTTGAGGGCATTAAGCCAGTGCTTTAAAACCAGCCTGTGCCCACCGTTTCCCCCTGGGAAGAGCAGACAGTCCATCTCCCTGCTCTCAGCCCTGCTGGGAAGCACCATCCTCACCCAGGTGGCGTTCCCAGGGCTGCAGCACAGGGAAGTGCTCCCTTGGCATGGGACTGGCAGAGGAGAAAATGCCAGGGAACTGCAGCAGATGGGAATGTGGCTGCAAACCGTACTTGATAGACTGTTTTCAACAGCATTGCATGAGCTGTTACTCAGAGACAAGTAAAGAAGCACATTGCTGGGGTTCAGACCTCTCCAGACATAGGGAAGGCTCCCATAAAACTGGTACAGAGCTGGACCTCACCCTCTGAACTACAGGTATTATTTTATTGAAAGGAATGTTAAGAGTAGAACTATTTTACATGATAGTCATTTTGAAACCGAGTGGCAACTTTCCTGATGCTTTATGAAAAGATGTTGTTCCTATCGGAAATCAATCGGCAGGCAGAAGAAATTAGATAGCTATGATTTGCCACGAAATCAATAAGAGATAGAGGAACATCAGAACCCCCACTCTTCAACTTTTACATATTAAAATTGGACTCGTGTGTGAACCAGCTCCATGGGAGTGGGGCTGGGAGAAGGCGGGCAGGGGCGAGCAGCACCCCACAGCAAAACCAGTCTGGATATGGAGACGTGTTCCAGGAAAAGCTTCTAGCAGTGTTACAAAGAGGATTTAGACTGTGATAATGGTTATAATTAATTAGGAATTCTTTTTCCCCAAGGTAAGCCCCAGAGAAAGGCACAGGGAGTGCTCTGCAGCACTGTTCAGGGCCCTCACGTACAGGCTTTGCACCCTGCCTGTGTCCCGCTGGGACAGCAGAGGTGCACACACACCTCCGGCTCGTCCCCTGCGCCTACGTGTGGACAGGAGTCCCACCAGCACTGTGAAACAGCCATTTGAATATTTATTCGTGGCATGTTTAGCAGTATAGAAAGTCTTTAGGTCAGTGTTCAATAGCTCACCCACCTACCAGCTCACCCCCCCACCACCTAGGCCCGGACAGGAATCCAGTAGTAGCGTGAGACGCATGTTTGAGTATCTCTTTGTTGCTTGTTTAGCAATAGAGAAAGTCTCTACATCAACATTCAATAGTCATAAAAAATTTATTCAAGCGATGGTCGACTTTACCTTTCCGTGGGATCACATGAATCAAGCACTGAAACCCACATGACACAATTCTCTGATTCTCCAGCAGCTGATACAGCCAGAACTGGAAAAACGAGCATCCCTTAGAAAGGTGGGGGCCGGTTTGTGCAGGAGGAAGGAGGGAGGAAGGCCCAGGACAGTGCCACGCTGGCCATGCAGTAGCCAAAGGGCCTCTGTCATAGCCAGGGGGGGCTGCAGGACCCGGGCAGAGGGACCCGTGCTGCCGTTCAGCACGTGCCATTTACACAGGGCTTTAGCCAGGGCTCCGCTGCTGAATACAGAACACACTCTATTTGGCTTTCAGTCAATTAAGCTTTAAGCTGTCAGCAAACAAGACTTTTAAGTTAATTTTGAATCACCACAAATCAAGTTGAAGGTTGTGAAAGGGCACGCTCACACGCCGGCATGAAAAAAGGCACTTTAATTGCCTCTGAATAGCTATTTTATGCTGCAATTGGCCTATTGAATCTTAGATGATCTATTTATTTATCAAAGTGCAAAGACTGGTAAAAGAACGAAAGGTATGAACTTTAGTCGTCTTCTCTCTTGCCTAAGCAGGTAAAGTTAGAGTTTGTGTGCACAGAAAGAACTGTTGAAATTATAATCTTGTAGCCCAGTTCGATAAGTTTGCACTGTGTTTTATTTTTGAATAGTTACAGCTCTCCCAAGTACAGCTGGAAGGTGAAAACAAGCAGTTTGCAATACAATGTGGTACTGCCTTTTTCTCTTTCAAAACTTCCCCTGGGTTTTTCACACACTATGCAGATAACTGAAGCCTTGAGCCTGCTAGCCTGAAACCCTGATGTGCAGAAGAAGGTATGGAAACCCACTAGAAAATGCCACATAACCAGCTGCTATTAAAACATGTTACAAGAAAAACCCCAACAAACCTGTTCTACATTTCTTACCAGAGCTCCCTCTGCTTGAAAAAGACTTTTATTTAGAATGAGAAGACATCAGAGAGCACCCTCTGGAAGGGGCTTTCAGAAGGGCTGCAGTAAATCCATGCCCTGCAAAGAGCCTCCTGGGCTACAGCTGGAAACCAGTTCCCCTGGTGCAGGAGACTCCACACACGTCCAGTAAACAAACAAAAACCACCCCACCACAACCAAACACCTCCCCACAGCTCAGGAGTTGCTTCCCAGCCTAAAAGGAAATCTTGAAGCAGTTGTAGGTGATGTTTAACAATATACTGGGTAAAGAGTAAACGATTCATCTAATTACAACCAGCAGGAGCTTCTGGGAAAGCAGCCTCCCCGTGGAAATGCCGGGACTCCAGTACTTCTTACAGTGACACATTTAAGAACTGGAATCAGTTCATTTGTGCACGTAAGCTTAATAAATTCCTTTTGTACACTATGCCTCTTTAAAACTCCACTCCTACACCTAAGAGGTTGTTCTACATCCTTTTGGCTGTGATGCTCACTCAACAGCCTTTGACCACACTAAAGCAAACGTTACGCTGGAGCGGTTCTGCCCAACGCCCCGGCGGAGAGGAGCAGCCAGATGAACACAATTAAGGTATAAATGTTTTCCTAAGACAAAGAGAAGTCACTTTTCCCAAGTTAATAGGATTTTTCAGAGTAACTGCAGCACAAAGGGGGGCTGAGCAGCGCTGGAAGAAGACATCTGCCACCAAACCAACAAAAGAATTTCAGACAAGAGTCCCAGATGGATTTTCCCAAAGTAGTGAGGTCTAAAGCGCACACTGACTTCCCACTTTCACACCCCAAATACAACAGTGTAAGGGCTGATACCATTTAGACAGGTTATGTGAAGTTTAGCACTAAGCTTTGCACCACTGAGTAAGTAGAGGTATCAGACAGGATACAAAACTAAATGAAAAAGTTGTTTTCACCTACAAAAGCAGGTCTTTGTAGCTGAAAGCGTGTTAAAACCTGCTTCTCCTGCTACACTAAAGAAATCAATATTTACCACAGTCTCCATTCAAAACTGCCCTGAGTGAGGACATGGCCTTCATGCACTACACCGAGCTCACTGAAAGAGGTGACAGATGAAGTAAGTGTTTTAAAAGTTGAAAAGTTATTTGCTCCTGTGATCTAAGTTGTGTCCTCTACAGTAGTTCATTATGAAGTAAATACATGGAGAGAAAACTGAACTTAATTACCCCACCAGAGCACCCACCCTCTGCCCAGTCTCACAGAATGCTCTGGGGTTGGAAGGGACCTCTGGAGATCATCTCCTCCAACCCCCTGCCAAAGCAGGGCCACCCACAGCAGGTCCCACAGGAACGTCTCCAGGTGGGGTTGGAATGTCTCCAGAGAAGGAGACTCCACCACCTCTCTGGGCAGCCTCTGCCAGGGCTCTGACACCCTCACAGGGAACAAGTTCCTCCTCAGGTTCAGGTGGAACTTCCCATGTTCCAGTTTGTGCCCGTTCCCTCTTGTCCTGTCCCTGGGCACCACTGAAAAAAGCCTGGCCCCATCCTCCTGACACCCACCCTTCAAGGATTTCTAGGGGTTGATCAGATCCCCCCTCAGCCTTCTCTTCTCCAGACTCCAAAGCCCCAAGTCCCTCAGCCTTTCCTCACCACAGAGATGCGCCAGGTCCCTCAATCATCTTTGTTGTCCTCTGCTGTACCCTCTCGCCCTTGGTGGCATGGCCACCCAGAGGAGCAGGGACAGAGGCTGGGCTGTCCTGTGTCCCTGGCCAGTAGCCCCAGCACACGTCCCCAGTTGCACAAGCCCCGCACCCCCACTCTGTGAACCCCAACTTTTGCTTTTCATCCCCAACTTTTGCTTTTTACAGCCCCACGGGCTCACAACCTGAAATAAAACCGGAGCTGCTTCCCACAGAGGGCAAAAGTTTCCAACAACACTGCAATGTCAGTTACAGCTTAAAACTTACGTATAAAGCCTTTTATTAAACATGTATTTTATATAGATGTACTGCTTTGTCAGCCAAAGCATTTTTAATTTTTTATGATTTTTTAAAGAATCTACTTTTTAGAGAATCTCATTTTAGGAGTGTCAATCATTTTTAATTCCATATAAACATGGAAACTGGCCCCAGGGCTGCCCTTGCCCACTCCTCCTGCTGAGGACGGACCCTGCCGCTGGGTGCCACAGTCCCCAGCTCTGCCACTGCACTACTTCCCATTAATTCTTCTCCATTAATTAGAGACCACCCTGCTACCCCCTCCCCCCAAAACCGTTTGCTTGAATTAGTACTTCCTTAACGAACCCCCTCCCGAGGCTGACAGATGTCAGGCCCATAACCCCTTGCAGAGAGCGGAGCTCAATGGCCTCCACGGGGCGACATCTGCTTGGCTGGCAGATGCCCACGCATCTTCCTTGGAAAACCCGGTGTTTTTACATGAATTATACCTCTTTGAAAAAAAACCAACAACAAACCAACCCCAACGTGCTCCCCCCTCAGATTCTACCCATAATTCCACATTTCCTTGCAGACACCTCGATTCTCCATCAGGGTGGTATGCAATTTCCTGTTAGACACACTTCTCGAGGGGTTTCAGAAATCCTGTTAGCACACGCGTTAAAAATTATCTCTCAAAATTAAAATTAACTGAGATTAACATGAAAAAAATAACCCTGACATGGTCAATAACCCACGTCTGTGACTTCACGTTCCATTTTCCATTGTAACAGAAAAGACCAAGCGACAGAGATGAGTCGGGGTTATTTCCTCTACAGTCACCATTAGCATCTGAAAGGGATGAAGTTTTGCTTTCGATGATAAACCCTCACTTTTCTGGTGTTGTACACAATAGCTGGTGCATGCTCTGGTAGATGGTTTTCCAAGGAGGGACTAAACACAAATTAAAAGCTGCTTTGATCTCTCGGTGGTGGCCTCTGCAGATACAAGACTGTGTGACAGGGCTTGTGGAAGGTGCCCAGGGTCCAGTCCAACCTACTTAAAAGCCACCCAGCGGGAACTTTGTCCGGAGCCTGACTCCTTTGGCACCCGCATTGTGCAGAACAGTGGGCTGCTGGCTCCTGTGCTGGGGATGGCAGATGGTTCCATTTGTTGTGCACCCCACATTTGCAGCAATTTTCTGGCTGGTAACGGGGAGGGACGCGCTGGGAACGGCACCTGGCGCTCTCGCTTCAAAGAACTCCAGCTCCAGCCGTAAGAAAGAGACGAAGAAAAACCAAAGCAGTCCAGAAGCTCAGTATGTTATTAAAAATGTAACAAAAGGGGAAAAAAAAAGAAAGGAAAAGCACAGTAGATGACTTAACAGATGAGTGTCCACAACATTCAGTTTGTTGAAATATTTTCTTCCTTTACACTGTAAGCCTTTGAGTAAAAAATGGTAATATAACATACAGAGAAAAAATAATCTATCACCTAGGAAGTAATTTAAAACTGCTTCAAACAGTTAGATGGTACCAAAACTCAAGCAAGTCTTGACAGCGTGGGTAAAATAAGAATTGCCCAAAATAGGAGCAAATGCTGGAAGTTAGAAATGTCTGCAAATGCATTCCATGTAGAGCAGCGATGGTGTGATAAGACACAAAATGAATCACAAAATACACAATCCCTGCCTTTACACCTCTGAATCTTTAACACAGCCAAACGCTGTCCCTGACTAAGAGCTATTTTTGAGCTGAGAGTGTGGGTTAACCTAGCAATTCTGCTTGTGTCTGACTTCACCAGTTACAGGATAGTTATTGCACAAGCCCAGAGTTGTGCATTACTGACAGAAGGGATTTCAACGAGTAGATTTTCCAATTGGCAGCCATTTATCAGCAGAGCTCCTACCCTTTATTGTCCACATAGACATTGTACGGGCAGCAGTGTAGGTGCTGGACCCCTCTCCCCTCAGAAAGGAGTAGGGGAGCAACGCACACACGGGAGCCTGCCCCACTGCCACCCCCCCTGGTTTGGCAGCACAACAAAGGGTATTATTTTTGCAGCGTTTGCTGCCTTTCCCTGCCACAAGGCATTTCCAAGCAGACCTTCCTCGCTGTGCAAGGCATCACCACGGGACAAGGAGAGGGCTGACCATCAGCTCTCCCCTCTCTGTGCACAGCAGCAGCAGACCTGACCAAGCAGTGCCCCATCTCCAGCCTTTCGGAATGACAGAGCCTTAGCAATAAATTGCATTTTCAATCCGTTTCCCACTGTCCCCCTGAGGAACTGACCATGTCCTACCACGGCGTTTCCTGAAGTGGTAAATATTTATATTGGGTGAATGCAAATTGTATCTGTTACTGTTTGTTTTTATGAAAACACCAAAACAGAGTAATTGCTCCAGTTACAGTGTATTTAACTTTGTCACCTGTCAAGCCACCCCTTGGAGCAGTCATTGTACCAGCAAGACAGCCTATGGGAGGTGTCAGGGTTCTGCTCCCCCGGGGCAGTGTCCCCTCCTGGGAGTGGGCACAGGAGCAGCCCCAGCAGCTTGTGCCTTCCATTCCCCACCCACCAACACTTCATTTTCATACAGCTACTCAAAACAAGGTGTAAAAAAACCCAAACCCACCACAAACCTTTTACTGCCTTACAGCAGACAACAGATTGTGTAACTGAATCAGTCAGGGGGCAGGAAATCTGTTTGCTATGGAAGGAGGTGCCAAGGCCATGTAACCCCTCTCTCTCCCCGAGGGCCACGTGTCCTATGTGAAACTCTCCTAAATCTCCCAAAACAGGAGCAAACCCTCCAGAACTCTGGGCTGGGGTCTCTTGCCCCGTAGCACACACAAACGCAGCCCCACTGCCTCAAACAACAGGAAGAGACGGGGCTGAATGAGCCCCAGCACCAACCTCCTTCCAAACACGTGACAGAACTACACTGGTGGTGCTTCTTTTGGTTCTGGTTTTCTTTTTCCCCCTTGAAGTATCTTGCTCTTCCTTTAATTATTGGAAAAACCTATTTGGATAGCTAAAATAAAACTTAGATGCTATCACAGATCCTGAAATTACACTGAAAACACAAATAGATTACAAATTGCAAAATTGAAAAATAATTGAAAAAGCCAATTCACCATCATGATGAATTGCAAAATCCTGACCACTGGAGCCTGTGGATTTTACGCCCAACCAGGAAAAAAAATGCTGTTGTCCACATGTGAATTATTTAAGCAAAACATTTATTCTCCTTTTAGTTATCCAGAAAACGGTTTCAGGATTAAAGACAGCAATAAATACGACTAGATGGGAAGACTATTCTTGCATGTATTTCCAGTGCATTTGGGACAGAGCCAATAGTCTAAATAACACCTCTGTGTGTGTTCTGAAACGCTGAAGAGGCACCGTAATGTATTACCCAAGTATTTTCCAGCAACAGGCTTTGGTGCTTTTCAGCTGCCTGAGCTAAAAGGCTTTAATCTCTAAAAGGAGTGATGAGAAAGTGATCCTTTTAAAAAATTATTTGGATAAACAAAGGCATTTGGTGAATCTCAATTTGAAGGGAAAAGAATCCCGTTGACTACTGCACGTCAGCATCGCTTTGTGCAATCAATACATTTTAGCCTTAGTAGGACCATTATAGAAAGAAGATGCTTTTTTTTAAAACCATACATCATTTGAAACTCACTCCACCAAAGCATCCCACCTTCAGTCTCTTTCCCTGATGAGAACATGTGACATGGGGCAGAAAGGGACCCAATCCAACATGTGATTGTTTCTAACACTGCTGGTCTGAAGCTTCCAGAAGAAGCCCCAGGAGGTCTCCAAGAGCCCAGGAGATGGTGGATGTTCTGAAGGACACGCTGATGTCTCTGCTGGGGCAATGTGTGCTTCTCAGTACACCAAGCCCACTCATTATTTTTATTTTTTCCAAGGGTCCATCCTCTATCCCTTCTCATTTCTTGACAAGTCCTGTATCCTGTCCTGGCTGCTGAAGATGACCTCAAGCATCCTTCCTCCCTCTTACCTATTTCTGCCTCTCCAGCCAGGCTGTTCCCCCACCAGCAGTAACCCTGTCCCAGGCACCCTCAACCACAGACTTGACCCAAACCGGGATCTGTCACAATAACCGTCTTCAGCTCAATAGAAATAAAGAGTTTGCTTTTAGAGTTGCACAAAAACCTGACAAAACTCAGTCAAAAAAACCCCCCAAACCCAAACCCAAAATAGATAGCTTTCACACTCTACAATCTGCAGTGTGCTCTGCTAAAATACATGCCACAGTCATTCAAATTCCAACCGTATTGAGTAGACAGAGACTTTCCCTATGACATAAATAAGTAGGTAAAAAGAATCAAAAGATAACTGCTTATAATTAAATGTATGTTTTTGTATGGTATGCCATTTCAGAATGTGCCCCGATGGACCACAACTCTTGACTTTACCTGCCAGGCTGGAATAAACTGGAGCGAAGTAAAAAGCTGTGGGAGTACTGGGGAAACCAAACAGGTTTGAATCCCACGTGCAACAAACCAGCAGCACGCACTGGTTGGAAAAAAAGAAATCCTCAGTTCCATCAAGCAGAGCGATGGTAGCACCCTACATCTGCTCTTTCACCAAGGTAACAACTTCAGGGATAACTATAAAGGATGGCAGGAAGCCTTGATTCTTCAAGAACTACAAGTTAAACATGTTGGTTTGCAGGCACTTAAAACTCAAATCTAGATAATGACTCGGAGCTAACGCAGTAACACTAAAGGTAGCTGCAGCTGAGCAGATGTCTAGGTTGGTCTCTTGGCCCTTTCTACCTGGGAATAACTTCGTTTCTCTGTAAAGCAGCCCATCCTATTTCATTTGCCCCGTGAGAAATACGCTGTTTGGCAGAAAAGGATTCCACCTCCTCGGCACAGGAGCTGGCACGGCAGGAAATCACAGATCCCTTGTGTTAACGCTCACCTGCCGCGATGTCGTCATCAACCAGGTCATGCTCCTCTTCCTGCACTTTGGCTTCTGTCCCCAGCGTATCCGGGCTGGCACTACTGCTCTGAATGGCTTCTGTGGTTACTCCAGCTGGAAAACAACCAGACACCGACATCGGTGATTTCGGTAGGGAACATCCTTAGATCAGGGAGGAAAAAACCCACATCATTATCTTTTTGTACCGTGAACCATGTCTGACTGTAACTCTGTGAAACACAAAGCAAGGAGCTGGTTTCCCTCCACACAGCACACAGACTGTTCACAAGCCTGGCCTTTAAACAGCTCTTCCACACTGTAAATACTTTCATTCTTTTTCTGTCATCTTCTAGCATCATTAAAAATACTACATGCATGCACTGGACAGTAACAACTGGTTTGGTTTAGCCACACACAGAAATCGCAAAGTCTTCGGGGTCCAATCAACCTCTCCTTAGTCCCTGAAAACTCCCATTTAAATCGATGGAAGTTTAATTAAGTTTTACTCAATTAATCTGGCTTTAAATAAAATTTTTGAACCGAGATATAAGTCTACTAGAAATACATTCGTAAAAACTGACAACAGTTTATTTGTTATTATAGACTTTCCATATTTCTTTGGCTTTCCAGGGATAACACAGATTATTATTTGAAGCAGTTTGGAGCAGCTTTAAATTGTGTGATCTCACGCTGCTGCCACATTGCAGATTTTTGCTTAAAAGGCACCTAATGTGGCTCAGAAAGGTTTACCTGAATGAACTGGGTTTCAGCACTACGAGAAGTGCCTGCACTCAATGTCTGGGCAGGCTGTAGGAAAGGTCTCTGCAGAGGCCGAGCGGTGGTGCCGGCGGCTGGTGACAGCAGCCAGTGACAGCAGCCAGTGACAGCAGCGTGGCTGCCTGGCATTAATTCACTCCACACTGCTCCGCTCCGATCGATGCCGGCAGCTCCCAGCCGCCCTGCACTGCCGGCTCCATCCGCATCCCTCTCCCACACAAAGGCTGGGGCAAGATAACCTTTTCCTTTCCATTAAAGCCAGAGGAGCCATTTTTTCTCTCTGCAGCAACATCACCTATTTAAAGCTATCTCTGCCCCCCTCCCCGGGCTCAGGAGACAGACCCACCACCAAGGGCTGCTTGAATTTGCAGCATGTTTGACACTGAAGACGGCCCTTGCTCTTAAAAATAAGCAGGCAGAGAAAGGCAGTATGGCTTTTCCCCTTTTGACCCTTCCCTGCAAACACGTCCTCGTGGCAAATGCTCTGGAGTGGGAGGCATTTCAGGGACAACCGTACGCTGTGAAAGGGAGGAGCAGACAAGGCCATGGCAAATATTTACGGTCGCATGACATAATCTTGGTAGCTACAGGATGAAGCTTTGAAATCTTAACTGTTTTCCTTCCTCTGGGAGCCTGAAAAGAAATAAAACCCAGAACATCCCTTGCAGGTTGAACTCGGAGCATCACTGACACGTCCATTCCCATTCCATGGGGGCCAACAAGCCGACGGGCCCATTTTGGATTTGAAGGCCCAAACAAAACAAAGATTTGTTTTTCCTCCCCTACAAGGCGCTGTGAAACAAAGCCTGATGTCTCCCAACACCTTGAACTTCTCCCGTGACACAGGAGCTGTGCCAGCAGCTGGAAGCCCGTGGCTCGGAGCAGTAAGGGCCACCAGGAAAAGAAGATCTGCCTGGCTTTTCCCCTGCTCCCCCGCCCCACCATCCACAGGGGGACAATTGTCTCTCTTGCATCAGTGAAAAGATTATTGAAAGATAACCCTGTGCAAGTGTCTCTGCCTTTCATTGCACGAAGACACCAGGACACATGCCAGACACTTGGTCTGGACCAGTAAGGTCATGTCCCAGAACTGGTATTGGATCTGATCACTGACAGGGGGAAGACATTTCATCTCTGATCACTAGTACAACACATACAGCATTTCAGCAGCAACTTCCTATTAGTGATTTCCACGTCTGTTAATTGAAACAAAACCTGTTAATGTGCAAGAGAAGCACTCTTTGTGCACCACGCACGTAGAAACTACTGCAGAGCAGTAACACATGCTGGGCACAAAAATACACAGATTATAGTTTATGCCCACATATCAAGAGGTGAAATTGGGAGAAGTGGAGGATGAAAGAATCAAAGTGGTATCTCTTTATCTCTCATATTTCTTCTCCTTACCTTTCTAGCATGAAACTATACTTCTCAGGAGTCGATTGCATCTCTCTTGGCCAGCCTAAATAATCCTTATCCCCTTCAATTCCTCCCCAGACCTTTGAAAAATATGTCAATTTTTAATCATGTCTTGCAACATAACTAATAAATACATTTCACTCTTTACCCACAGCAGCAACATTTGTAGCTCCTTATTTTGTTTCTCCTTTCTGATATCACAAATATTATTCTTCTTCAGAGTGTCAGCATCTTTGTATATGTTCATACAGACAACACAATTAAATGCCTTCTCAGTCCCGTCGTTCAGGAGAAGCACAAACTCTGTAACCTTAATTCACACTGTTTTCAACACTGTTAATCTAAAAAAGCCATTCCAATTTGGTAGCCGTGACCCGTTTGGAAGGTTTTCAATATCAGCACTTTCCCAATACTGAACATTTCCATTCCAGTCATTCACTCAGCCATGCTCAGCCGATGCCTCCATTTCATATTTTCCTCCTGTGTTTTAAAGCTCTTATTGTTCCGTTAGATAAGCACATCCTAATTTAGTGTTTTAAAGCAAATGCTTTAATTTGCTAGAGACTGGCCGAGGCACTGCTTGTGTGTGCACTTACTTGTAGTGAGTACATACAAAATGCTCGAGATTTCTCCTGCCTGTTGCTATAAAAGTGCCTGCCACGTTTATAACCTGAGCACAAGCACAAGAGGGAGAACAAAATACCATGCTTCCAGAGGCACACGTAAAATAGAACTACACACTCTACTCTAAAACTTCTAAAAGTAATTAAGGAATAAGCAGTACCAGAAATAACAAACTGTTTGGAATCAATATGAATTTCCAGTTGTTTTCAAGTCAGTTAAAAATAGGCTCCCAGGGATCAGCGACAGTAGCTACAGCGCCTGCTCCACAGCTAGAGCTGTAGCTCCAAACCCAGTATGACCACCCTCAGAGTTCAGAAATCCACCCTGACAGCCAAAGCAGCACAAACATCCAGATGAATCGAGGCTCTCTGGCACGTACGTACAACATGGGGTTCACTCACTCCTCCCCGCTCGGCTGCACACCTAACTGCTCAGCAACCTCCCCGTAAGGCAAGTGCTACATGGCTGAAGGCTGTAATTAACAACACCTTAGTCTTACCAACAAATTCCTAACACTGCTTTAAAGTACTCTGCTCCATGTAATTTGTGCATTCAATTTAGATTTAATAAGATTATTACACATCCCTCAAAAATCAATTGGCGTTTAATAGAGATCTTTCTCTGAACAGAAACTGGGGTCTTCTGTGGAAAAAGATTCTCATTTTTAGATAGATGAGCACCTACAACTTAAAAGCAAACAACCATTCTCATTCATGAAAACACGACTGTTTACTGGTTCGTTATGTAAGGCAGATTATTGGACATGACTCTACAGAGGCCAGTTTCAGGTGGATAATTGAATGGAGTATCTCCTGGTGCTGACACGTCTTCTCAGAACAGAGTCTGTGCAACCTCTGCTTTAATAGCAATGAATAAAAGGAAAACAGCTATTTTGGAGAAAAATACAACAGACTGAGCAGTGGTCAGTAGCTATTTAACTTATTTGGAGAACATCCCTTACCCAACATCTCCCTGCAGCACTTGGCAACCGCTGGCTTTGAAGCCCAGTGGGGCAGGTGCTGCACCAAAGGGTTAACAGACTGCGATGGACCCTGCACTGCAGGACCTGCATCTCTCAGCATCCCTCTGGTACTGCTGGGATGCACGGGGAACTGCTTAGAACAACTTCTGCCATCTAATTCTAGATGATTCTCACTAGGCCTCTGAAAAGGAACGCCACTGTTTTACCACTAGTACCTTTAGCAGCCCCTTTCATAGCAAGTTTCTACCCCAAAAACCTCTCAACTACAACCTTTTCTATAGAACCCTACATTTCCCCCTAAATTGTAGCACCGCTCATAGTTTTGGGTACAAAAATGACTTTTTTGGGTTTTTTTTTAATCTTTTCTCAAGCAACCAAGTTATTCCCAGCATGACTTACGTGATATAACGCTGTCCATGTACTGGGGTAAATAGGGAGCCCAGGCATCGATGGTCTCCTTCCGCCCCGCCTGCTCGATTCTTCTCAGTTCCGCGAGCAGCAAGGCCTGGGCAGCTTCTCTCACCTGCAGGGCCAAGGGGAACGTCACGTAAACTCAAACAGCAAATATTTATCAGGGTGCTTCTGGTGTAATTTAGTGAGAACAAGAGGAAAAAAAAACCCATCTACAGAAAGCTAAAACTGAGCTTTTATCAGACCTTCATTCTCCCCCACCCCTCTCCACCTTCAGCACAGCAACAAAATAGCCACAAGGAAAGTTTCTCACTCAAGGAAATAAGGCTGAATCTTTTGTTTGCTTGAAAGGCCACCAAAATCCTAGTTTTTTAGAAGCAGTTTGTAATCACCCTTCTCCACAGCACTCCCAAAGCTGGGTCCAGAATTCCAAATGCACAGGCAGTGAAGTTTTTCTGAGCTTCATGAATGTTGCAATGTAAAAGCAAACCAAACAGTCTTAAAATAATGTGTATTTTTCACAGGAAACTTACTCGTATGCTACTTGGTGTGGAAGACTGAACAAGGAAAGCAAAGGAAAATACATGAACACATTTGTCAATAGACACCTTATTTTCACCTACAAGATGTAAGGCAGAAGGAAGTGATTTGATCATGGTGAAATAAAAAACTGCAGACAAATGGAGTATAAGTGTGCTGCCCCGACAGCTGGGGATGTCCAGCATCTAGACTTCTTCTGCTTAATAACCTTAAGGAGTTTCAAAGTAACTACCCTCCCAGGAAGCCACCTCACAGTACATCCTCTGGAGCTAAAGACCAGGTGATGAGGTACCAAAAGCCCTACTCCCCATTCAGTTCCAGGACCGCTGAGGACCTGCAGCCCACGGCCCTGCTCCGTTCCTCCCTTCCCGTGTGGAAAGCCGCACACTCAGCATGTTTTCTGCCAGCCCAGCACAGGTGTACTCTTAAGGCCCACTAGTCATTTATCAAAAGCCTGGGTGACAAACCTTTTACTGCCTCCTGAACACACGCTCAAAAACAACCCCACAAAAAACCAAACCCAAAACAAAACAAAAAACCAAATCAAGCAAGTCAGCACTCTCTTGAAAAAATACAGGCTAGAGTCTTTTAATCCTAATTAATAAGATTCTTAATGCAATCATGGAAGTTTTTAACCCAGTAAGTGCTTTAAAAAAAACATGTACAGCTTCCAGAAGCTGGAAAACCAAACCAAACCAAATATATATATTTAGATACGATCACTTTTTCAACACTTTGACAGTTTAACTGGAAAATGAACTTACTAAATCTGAAACGAAAACTGCAGGAACTTGTGTCAGAACAGAATTATATCTTTTTGTGTATGAAGGGAAAACATGATCAGTAAAGGATACCATACCCCCAGCCCCCCAAAAACCCAGCAGCACAGAATTCCTACTGCAATCACCTCCAAGCATCGATCCTGCCACCTGCGAGCCAGCATCTCCAGCAGAGGAGGGCGGAATTTATCCAGTCCCAACAGGTCGGGGAGCATCACGCAGTGCATCGCAGCCAGCTGGCTCCACCCTGGCAAAACACACCACAACGGGGAGATAAACACAACAAGCAAGGAAGCAATTCAAGTAAATTCACATTGGCCACTGGCCTGGTACATGGGGGATCTTCCAGAGAGGGTGGGACAAAGAGGGAGAGAAATAAAAATGGAAGTAATTTTGCAGCAGAACAGGAGAATTGTCCTTCCTGCCAGGGGAGTTTGGGGCTCACCCCCATCAGGGGCTGTACCCCGTCTTTAGGGATGCCAGCCAGTGTCAGGGCAGGCTGTATGGTGCACGTGCCTTCGTATGGGACAGGACTCAGCTTTTCCAGGCAGAAATTCTGAGCCCGTGCTCAGATCTCAAACACGTGCAAGGGGCACCTGAGACTGAGGCCTCAAGTCAGTCCTGACTAAACACAAACATCCCTCTCCATTCCCAGCCCCTCTCAAAAGGGCTTCAGTCAAAGGTTTGGATTTTAAACTTGCAGCCTTAACAATATACTCAATGTACATACTCAAGACCAAAAGAGCCCCCAAAACATTATGGCCAACTTTTGGCAAAAGCATAAGCCGTGGTTCTGAGTTCCAGATGTAGAAGCCCTGCTCCAGCCATAACGAGCGTTACTTATCAGAGTGTTTCATGTGTGATATAATTCAATTACAAAACCACAGCACATGAGTTACTACAGGAAAGACTACATAGACTTTTCTGTTTTAACGGGTATGCAAACATGTACAAGTGTGTGTTTGCCTGCTCCCCTCCTCTCTGCCTCCAGATGGGACTCCCCCAGCTCCCCCCGGGGCATCCCTCCTACCAGCCTGCAGCAGGGGGAGAAAAAGACAGGAAAGACAAGTGTCCAAGCTCCAACAGCACAGCTTGTAAAACCGCTGGCAGAGTACCCTACACAAAAGAATTCTCCAAGTATTATGCTCCACATTGACCTGAGAAACCATAGAAGTACTTCAGCTGAGCATATAGATCTATGGTTTTAGATTGTCAGCAATATTGAGCAGAAAAATCCAAATCTTTTAACTTCATGGTGCTATGAGAAAAGAAATCATTAAGCCTATTTTTCCTCAAAGAAAAATGGATTAAAAAGAGGAATTTCCAATTTAAGAGAGCACGTTTCTACTACTTGAGATGCACAAAAGCAGGAATTTATAGCTAAGTAATAAGGCATAAAAATCCTGATTTGAAGCAGCCTGCCAACAGGGATACAAAGGGGTTTCGTTTGTTTGTGCCAACCTTGTTGGCAGAAAACATTCTTCATAATGCGGACAATATTTATTTGAAAAGATAATCAACAGAGAACTCAGGTAGTTTAAATACTCACTAAGTTGTCACAAGCACCAAAAATAAAATTTGAAGGGCACACAGCTGATTTGGTCTGTCTCATTTTGGAAGGAGCATTAAAGGTTTAGTCTTTTGATTTGTACCGTGGCCTCGAGAGCGCTGGAGCTTTCTCCTCTCGGGAGCAGAAGCCCCATCCCACGCTCATCCCAGCTGGGGCTGAGCCTCCTCCTGAGCAGTTCCCACAGCTGGGGCTGGGAGACACCACACACCGCCCATGGGCATTCTCCCCTCTTACAACAGGCTGAGATTTTGGGTCAAAAGACAACAGTGAACCCCCAAAAGATCTGAAACATCATCTGTGACACACCAGTTGAGAATGGAATTTACAGACAGCCCAGGGTGAGCAAACAGGATCTGTTCCCCCTCTACCAGCCCTAATGCAGAATAGACAACCCCCCCTGCTCTGCTTCTCTATTTTATTTTGCAAAGAAAAATTCCTACACAGATCAAATTAAAGTCACGTGGTCACAATGATAAGGGACATTAGTTGAAAGTAAAAGACAAATAGAAAAAGTGAGGAAAGAATACCTTCATTGACTAAGAAACAGGTATGTAAAGCAGGAGCAGTGTCAGAGCCAGAGTGCCCAGCTTCAGTGCTAGAAGAAACAGCAGGAGCGACTTGCAGAGGAAAGGAGAAGAAATAAAGAGAAAGGAAAAAAAAAAAGAAAAAGAAAAAGGAAAGTGAGGAGAGCAGCTTCTGAAAAACAGATTAGTATCACCGAAGAATGAAAAACAGAACTGGAGGAAACCGTGATCATACTAAACTGAAGAAGGAGTCTGGGTTTCACAGGGAGTGCAATGCCAGAGAGAGGAGGACATGTGGCTGCAGAGGAACACACACACACACTGACAGAAACCACCACGCTCGGAACACACACAGGTACCTGGAAGGAAAGCCATCACACAAGTGTCTTCATATAACTAGGTTTGGGCTGACAGCACGGTTTACTATGACGTTTTAAACACCAGGAGTTCTGCTGCTGCTGCTTCTTTTGCTTTTCTGATATTTTGGTAGATTTGGAGTGTGCCCTACTCATTCAGTATCCCACAAATAGCCCCTTTTCAGCTTGGGCTGCCCCATCTGTCGCTCTAAAATGCCACAGAACATAGCCCTGATGGCTAGTTTTAACACAGGTTCATCTTAAACGTCTCCCCATTGAAATAATTTTACCCCTGTACCAGAGAAAGGGCTGAGAATGTGAAGCAGGAGCAGACAGAGCGTCCCGCGGGCGAGCACAGCGGTGTCCAGCACATTTGTTTTGTCAACTGCAGCGTTTCTTGCTGCAACTGTAATTTAAAAGCAGTTCTAAACATTCTATCCCCACTAACGCCTCCTGACTTAACATTACCACATGAAAAGCTGGGCAGACCTTATGGCATACACATGCTACAAGCCGAGGTCAGCGCGGAGATTTAGAGGGCACTCTCTGACACTTCCCTTCCTATAGAGAGATTACCAGACGTCATGCACAAGCATCTCCAAATTAATCCCCTGCTTTTATTCCGTTGTGGAACAACAATGGGTTCAAGCTCCCCAGCCCATCCCGCATTGTCTCCCCAGTGCTCTGTTTGCTTTCCGTGCAGTGGACTTTTCTTTTGTCACCGGGGGACATCTGCATCCCAACTACTCTTCTCATGCTTTCCAGGCAAACGCATCCCGACGGCACGTGTGCCGTGACGGGACGAGCAGTGTAAATCCCTGCACGGCAGCAAAACCTAGTTCCAGCAGATGTATTAAAAAGCTATTTATTTGATGAGAAAGATTGTTTGTAAAAACACAAACCCATCCCGTGCTGAAACGCAGCTCTTACTGGGAGGCATCTTTGTGTTGCAGTCGGCGTCGGTCATTAAAGCCCCGCAACGGGAGCAGCTGGGGCTGAGCAACACACAGCTCCGCCATCCCGGCACGAACACCGGGCACGCGGGTGGACATCAAGCATGTCATGCCATGCATTAATTGTGCCTCTAATTGATTTGTAAGAAGGGCAGCGCTGGAAGTAACACGAGACACTGGGAGGAGAGCACGTGGGATGTAGAGGTGAGCCACCGAGGGGACTCATGGCCTGAGAGTGGCACCAAGGACCAAGCCCATCTTCCCCAAGTGGGTGAAACGTGCCACCAGGCACAGGAAAAAGATGACAATTTAGGAACAGGAGTGTTCTTCTCCATTTTCAACAGCACACAATTTCATTTTTATCAATGATTTCTCTTGAAGTTATAAGTATTTCCACCAGGGAACTAAAGCTAAGTCTACCCCCAAAAATTAGCAAAGCTATTTCAAAGAATAATTACACAGTTGGCATCTAGGAAAGGAAAACCATAGCAGAACTATCTTTAAAAACAAAACACTCTCTGTGACAGATACTTTTTTTCTTGCATTGACTTTGCCATATACACACCAGCTCTGAGAAACCCTGACCTTTCAAGGAGGAAAATTAAATGGCTGCAAAAACCAAAGCCAAGTGAAAACCCAAACCTGCCCCACGTGTTGGGACAAGAGCCCTGATTTTTTGCTTCAGCTTTTTGTTACTCATTGCTGCTTCTCTGTTTGCGTAGCATCCTTGATCATGGAAAAAGCTTGATGTGTGTATCTCCTGAAACTGATTTGCCCTTTGAAACCCACCACCGCAGTAAGGTAATATTTATATTTAGGAAAAGAATACACACAAAAGTTGCTGAGGCCAAGTTTCCTCCTCAAATATAAACAGCTCTCTTTTTTGCAGGTGAGTAAGAATATCACACAGCTGCTGTGTAAGTTACCTGCTGTGCTCACTAGCTCTCTAACACAAGAGCAGGCCCACAGCTTAAAGATATTTTTCCAAGACATACATGTATCTTTCATGTCCATTGCGGTAAATACTGCAGTGACAAAGTATTTGCATTCTGCAAAATGCAATCAATTTACAAATAGCAATTGTCTCCAAATTCATATAGCTTGAAAAGACAAAGTTTAATAGAAGATAAAAATCAAAGATAATTGCAATTGTCAGAGGAAATTTCAGGTAAGTCCTGAAGGATATCTACTTTATAGATTAACCAAAAACTAAATAAGCAAACAACGTGTCTACCTTTCCTCTTTGCTGTATCATACAGCACAAGGTGTATGACAAAGGTCACACACAGACTTCAGCTCAAGTCCAAATTGGTCACAACGTGGTGGTTTACATTTACTTCACCTTCGGCATTAAGAGTGGCAGCTCATTCTGCCCCACCAAAAGCCAGCTCTAATTTAGAGAGCAAGCAGGAGAGTGCTTCCTCTTCCTCTGTCACTCTCCGAGGAAGCTCTTGTCCCCACTCCAATCTCCCCCCCAGCAGGGACTCCCATCCAATCTCACAGACATCCCTCTTTCACATCACAGCTTCTAGATCCGTTATGACACTTAGGAAAGAGACAATGCAAACTACTGCCATCTTTCCTAACTGCAAGTGATGACAACAGCAGCAGTGGTAGAAGTGGTGCTGAATAGAATAATTTCTTCATAAAAAGGAGAGGAAATATATACATACCACCTACATGTGTTTACCTTTGTGCTTTAGATTATAAGCTCCATAACCCTTTTTGTATTGGTCTGGCAGGCCCTTAGTTACAGACTTTGAACCTCTTACACCTCAGCACCAGCACGTTTGGGAGCACAGAAATATGCAAAACCCACCATTGTCAGGGAATGACTTTATGACAGTATCTGCACCTTGTATTGATTCTTAGAAAGTCTTTAGTCATTACATTTCTTTTATCTAGGATATTACACTACTTTTTCCTCCCACACAGAAGCTAGCAATATTTTTTTATCACTTGAGAGTAAGGTGATAACTTCAGTGTGAGGAGCTGAAATGACATATCATATTGTTTCAAAAGAAGTGATTTTTACCTTGTTTAATTTGTCCTTGGGCTGCATGACTTGAAATTGAAGGGGGTGCCTTCACTTTTGCCATCTCTGGAGTGCCTGGCCTAGGTGGCCTGAACACAAAACAGACACAAAGGGGAGAAGGAGGAGCATATGGGGGATAAAAAACCCCAACATCGTTAGGTTGGCATAAAAAAACCATACGACAATCAAGAAAGAAGAAATACACTCAGTTCCATGTAGAAGAAAAAAAGGATCACAGCCATTTAATACATCCAAACCCCCAGTAAAATTAAACAGAATAAAATGCCACATGAAAGCAGGGACTCGGACAGAAAGTTACCCTGAGTTCAAGGGTCTGTTTGCCATACCTGGTGGGACCTTTCTTCATGTGGTCTCCAATGAAGGTGGCGTTGGTCATACTCATCAGCGTGTTGGCCAGCGAGATGACAGAGAGGAGGTGCTGAGTGGTGACAGCACGCGATACACCGTATGTCCCCTTGCCCAGGCCTTCTGTAAGGGACATTTTCCTGCCCAGCTCCACCCCATCATACGGGGGTTTGCCCACAGGCTGGTTATAGCCTGGGAGCATCAGGGACATGTGGCCCCCTCTAGACAGCAGGCCAAAGGACACGGAGCAGTGTGGCTTGAGCATCCCGAGACGATCCAGGCAAAGCTCATCCAGAACAGAATTCAGGCCCCAGGCATGAAGGCAGGACATGAAAAGCTTCGCTGTATCCATGGTCAGATTATATTCTAACAAAGTTAAGGGTTTAGATTTGCTGGAGCGATATTCTGGGTCGCCATCTTCTCTTCTCTGTCTTAGCAATTCTTCATCTTCATCTTCATCATCAAGAAGATGCTCTTTGATATTCTCTTTGATTGTTTCCTTGACCTGTTGGAAGAGGACGGCTGCCCGTTTGCCAGTCAAAAAGGAGCCCCCTTTGTCAGACCCACCAGAGGCTTTCTGTAAATTCTCTGGAGAAACGAGGGCGCTGTTGGGTCTGGAGGCCTCCTCCGTCAGCAGCTGGATAATCAGGGCTTCCACATCAAAGAACAGCACGTGTATATCGGGATCTGTTAAGTTAGTCTTTATAGCTTGAACCATCAGGGAGTTATGGGAGTACTTGGGTAAATTCCCCTGGAAAAAAAAAAAAGAAAAAAAGGAAAAAAAAGAGGAAAAATATTGCAATTTCATCTGGATTCCTTTCTTAACCCTTTTCACAAAGTTAATTCACAAATTGAGGAAGCTGTGGATGATTAAAGCTTGAAAACTGAGGGGTATAAAACACATTATGATGAACATTATGAAAGTATCAGCAAAGAGTTTCACAGCACTTTCCAGTGTCCAGGACTGTCAGACTTGCCATCGGGTGTTACGCCCCTGAAGTACAGAAATTTCACTTACAGAAGTTTAAAAGCACATTTGAGCTCTCTAGGTAAGACAGAAGTTCACATCTCTTTCTTGTGAATCCTGAAAGGTAACAGTTATAGGCTAAGGGAAAATTAAGTTCCAATATTTAGTTATATAAACTGGTTTTTCCACAGTTGATATAGGCTGGAGAGTTTGAAAACATCAACCGAGGAGAATTAACCCACAAGTTCTTTATCACCAATAAAATCCAGAGAGTCAAGGCTTCTATGTCTTTTCTCACCAATACCTCCACAGCCTTAACATTAATACAAACTCTCAGTTTGGTAGTCTCTAAATGTTCCCTTTCTCTGTGGTTTTTTTTTAAAGCACATTTTACAGCAAACTGAGCCTGACACAGTCAGCAAATGGCCAAATTGTGCTCCTTTTCCTGTGCTCAGCTCAGAGAACCAGGAAAGTATGCTGCTTAGGTAACTGCCCATGAGAAGCAAATAATTGAAACCAGAGCAGAAATAATTGTCAATAAATAATAGCTGCAAATTGTGTTCTGCAATGCACTAATTTACTGCCATATTGCTTATTTATTAAGAACCCCTATTATTTTCTCAGAATGTAACGTAGGTACCATTTTATGAAATGGTCTCTGGTAACAGTCACACCAGCAAAGCTAAACCCAAATACAACCAAAATAGGTTTGCTATTAATCACCACTGAGTGCTGGTACAGAACACATTTTGCTGTGCTGTGTACAGTGGTGCTTTTGGGCAGTGTTGGGTTGAAGGTTGGACTCGACGACCTGAAAGGTCCCTTCATACCTGGACAACTCTGTGATTCTACACAATACCTTCATGAGACAGGAGGAACCTGCAGGTAAAACACCTGCAACGTTCACACCTGGGTATGGGCACGGCTCTACTGGATGCAGTAGGACACATCTGTAGAGAGAGGCTGCTGTTCCAAGGAAAGCTCCCTCTAAGTGACGTTGTCTTTCCGAGGGAGCAGGCGGTGCTGGTCCCTGCACAGGGCTCTGCTGCTCTCTGCCGGCCACGGGACACCAACTACCACCTCTTCCTGCCGGGGCTCGCACCAACACACTACACAGCCAGAATACTCTGACAGACCTTGATTAGGGAACCAGCTAAGATGGGTGGCAGAGGCTGGACTTGCCAGTGAGAGCACACGCAAGCAGGGGGGTCACAACACCACCAAGGGTGGTCACCCTCCAAGCCTCCAACATGCAGCTCTGAGGGTACCTTTCCCCATTTCCTTCAGGAGCATTTTGCACTTCTGCCCATTAATCTTTAACAGAACAATAAAACTCTAAGTCGGGGTTACAGTCTTCCTGTGACAAAGTTCATAACCCCCTCAACAAAGTCAGGGCTTATCTTTTCTCTATATTTGGCCACACTGAAGCCCACGAGAAAGCTCTTTCTCAAGCTCTGCTCTGGGGATGGGCACTGATATGCCACTGAACCCACCAGCTGAACTACCAGCGACAGTTAAGCCTATTTCAAAAATGTACTGATTGCCTTTTTGTTGTGTCTCTACGAGCTGATGCTGTTAGCTGAATGAACTGAGAAAACATTTCAGATTCTAGAAAATGCTGCTAAATCTGGGTCTTCAACTCAGCCTCCAAAACCCACAGCAGAATGCACACTGAAGGGGGAGGTGGCATCGTGAACAGGAACAAACTGGGGAACAGCACCCAGAGATACCTGGAAGGGATTGTGTTGGTTGATATTAAAAATATATTACCCCCCCAGCTAGAAAGAGATAAGTTTGTGGGGCATAACCTCTGTTCTTACTGAACCTAGAGAAAAAAGCAGTGAAAGCAGCACAGTTATAGATAGTGAAGATGTGGAAGTTTAAAAGCATTAGACTCCAAGTGAGAAAACCACTACCCCTGAGAGCGTGAAACAGAGAAAGGCCAAATGGAATGTAACTCTAAACACCACCTGCAGTGCAAACTGCACAGTGACATTGAAAAAGGCTGATAGTGTTTGTTCAAGCCAAGTGAACTCCTAGGACTGACCCAAGGCCAGGTAAAGCCAGTTTTGGCCTTTCTTTAAAGGTTTTGGAAAGCACTGGATAAGATCCTTTCAGTTACAATGATGAAGACTTCCCTTATTTTATTTATGGAAAGAAACGTTTCGGGTCCTGCATGCAAACCAGACTAACTGCAACGCCACTTGCCTTGTCAGAGGCTTCAGAAGCCAGCAGGTTGGTGGCCAGGGTCTGCAGTTTCTGATGGGCCACGTTCTTCAGAGCAGCCAGGCTGCGCCGGGTCATGGCCTGCTTGAGGTTGACAGCGGGGTGGCTGAGGGCGTCCACCGCCGCCGGCACCGCCTCGTCGCACGCGTTCAGGATCTCCACCGCTGTTATGCCCATCACACATCTGTCCAGAGCGCCTGCAGGGGTTTTCAAAAGCAGGATTTAAGCAAAAACAGTTTGGAACGTCCAAAATATTACAAGTACAGCAACGGGTGAAAATAATTTATGCCACAGGATGCAACGCATAAAAGTTTCCCTTGTGTTGACAGCTGGTTTTGAGACTGATATTCCTAAAGGGAGGGATTTTCCTAAATTCCCATGAAGGGGGGAGAAAGCACATTAGTGAAAATCAAGAGAAGTTCAAACACCCCCCAGTATGATTCTGCACTGACCAGAGAGTGGTGACAGCAGCTGCTCCACATTTCCAGGGGAAAGCTGGCTGGAATAATTTTGGATTCCCTCTCCCACTCAACTACCTGCGCAGGTTAGGTTTGTCCACAATGGATCTCAGGTTCCTCTTTGCTTCCTAGAGCTTTGATAAAAACCAGTTCCCATCTGGTTTTCACAATAGGCTGATAATAATAATCAGGCATTACTGCAGGTTTGGGGGGTTTTTTCTTAAGTGAGTTAAGGAGCTGAAAGGTAATTACACACTGCTCATATCTGGATGCATTTTTTCCTCTCTTTCTCCCTTTCAGATGCCGTAAGATTTTCTTCCACAAAGCTGGTTTTATTTTATGCCTGTTGCCCATTCCATTAGGTTTTTAGTTTCTTCTAAACTAAGTATTAGTCCCACACCAAAAAATCCCCACACTGAACATCAAAACAAGCAACACAAAAACCCAGGTGAACACTTTCTTCCTTCTGCAGATGAGGAAAATATTGTAGATCCAGGGTGCTGAGCTTTTGCACCAAGCTCTCAAGGGAACTGCTGAGGAAGCAGGGACACTAATAAACTGGGAGGACACTAGGTGTGCAGCCAACCCTGTGACTGGTGTCTCTAAAGGTAACTGGGAACACATGCAGGGGTCAGACAGCACAGTGAGCTATACATCTCTGAAGCTAAATGTGTTTTTCCAAATAGCCAAATATATATTTAACAAAAGCTTACATAATCCACACATTTTGGAAATATGTGTAGTGATACATTTGAAAATATACATGTGCAAAAAAATTTAACTCCTCTCAGATGCAGCTTCTGCTGAACTGTAACTAGATATATCTATATACACACATCTCATTGTTTAATCAGCACCTGTGAACTGCATCTTACCAGTATCCATTTGCCAGACGTAGACAGAGCCATCTGAGCATCCCACCACCAGGTAGTCATCAGAAGGCCTCCACTTTATCACCTGAATAGGGAAGAGGTGCCGGGATGCCAGCATGATGCACTTCTTCTCCCGCAGGCTCAGGAGACCTACCGAGTGATCACTGGCAACGGAGCAAATGCAGTGCTGAACTCTTGCCTAACAAAGGGAAAAAGAGTAAAGAGAAAGAAAATAAATCTTAATTGTAACGTGGATAGTTTGCATTTAATAATCTCATCTTCACTGGACCAAGCAGTGATCAACAAAGTATTTCATAAACAAAACCCAGGCACCTAAGTCTATGGCTAAACTCACTGAGCTCACTAGAAACACAATCTCACTCGCAGGAACTCTCTTGAATCCAATCTCTTGAACATCACAATGAGCAAAGAGGTATTAGACCCTGTTTTTCTTGGGCCAAAATAGAAACTATGGTTTTTAAGTCAGTCAGTATCACTTTGTTCATTAAATTCTACCTATTTGTCCCAGTTATGAAAGACAAAATGGCCTTTCAAATCCTATGAGCTACCTGGTGGGGGACCCTTGCCTATCACAAATTCCAAACACCTTCAGGGGAAAGGATGCTTCCATGGCACGGGAATCCCTTCCCACTGTTGATGCTCTATACCATAGAATGCCAAGCATTTCCTTAGCCAGCTATAGGCTTTCATACCCAGTTCTTCTATGATTTTTAATCCTTTCCATAGCTAAAACATGATGGGAACGAACCCACGATCAACAGAACCATTAAACTCTTTGGTGTATACATTTATCTGTACTTCACGCTCCATTCACATTCTGAAGGAGGATCTGAGGAGCTGCACCGTTTATGGAAAGTGTGAGATGTATTATGTAGAACTTACGCTACAGTTTTCTGGTGGAACTAGGAGCTGTGTAATTTCTCCACCATGTACACAGAAGATATGTTTCATCTCTCCAGAAAATATATCCCATATGATGACCGAGAAATCCACACCACCTGAGATCAAATACCTTTGATCATAACGAGAAGAAACCTGATGAGGATACAGTAAACATGTGATTTTGTTTCGATGGCCTCGGAGAGTCCGGTGAGGTGGCCAACCTGAGAAATTGGGTGAGGGATGAAAGGGGAGGGGGAAAAGAGAGAGAAAAAAAAATTCAATACAACAGTTAACAATCCAAAATGCTGTTCTTTTAATAAAAGAATAAATATAGACACACTACTTTTTTTTGACAGAAGTTCTTATAGAATTAGTCTTCTCTTTTTTCAAAGTGTTCATAATCTTTTTTACTGGACATGGAATTAATAATTCCTTTTGTCTCGCTGTACAGTCTCCCTTTAATGTAAATCAGTTATCTTAAAACAGCTTCCTTCCCCTCCAGGAAAAAAAAATATTAAAAAGGCCACAAAGATGTGAGAAAATAAATCCCCTTTCCCGTCAAACATCAATTTATCCAAGGTTATAACCAAAAGAACCAGAACCAGGAAAATTGCATAATCACACTCTGCACCAGGCACAACAGCGGCATGATGGTCTGGGGTAGCACAGATTTGGTGTGTGAACAGAATAGGTTAAAGACAGCACATTTCAGTTTAAAAAAGAAAATAACCTTTGTGAACACACAGCTAGAATGGAGAGCCTTCTGTTCACTGAGATTAAATCATGCTCTTTCTAACCTTTTAACTACTGCAAAAGATGCTTAGGAAAATTGCCTTTTTAGATGACAAATTTGACAAGATGAGGCCCAGTGAATCAAACAGCAGGGTCAGGCAGTCTGTGCAATACCGGCAAGACAGGGGTGAACTTTTGCCTCTGGAGGATTGTGCTTTCTAGCAAGCACAACAAACCTCACCTACACTATACACTGCCACTTTGGTATTTTTATGAGGGTAAAAATCAGCAATTTGTGGAATAATGTAGCAACTTGAAGGCTATCCAACTTCCTGTTAAGAAAGAAATCATTTTTGGAGAAAGTTGTTATACAAAGGAAACAATGCAATCTCGTGGATAGCTGACAAGCTGGTAGGTATATTTACAGAAAAATATCTACGTCTCACTTATCAGCAGTTGTAAAGATCAACCCCCAAATATTTGTTCTGAATCCATGATCACAAAAGCATGAACATGACATTGTCTGACACCAAAATATACAACACCCAGCTACAGAACACACGGAGAGGAGTGCTCTGGTAGAGGTGGTATTTTGACCTTCCCTGGCACACTCAGCTGGGCCCAGTGGCACAGCCACCCCGGGAGAGAGACGGGAGATGTGCCCTGTCACCTCTTTGCTCCCGTTTCCCAAAAATGTCTTATTTAAACGTCAGTGCCAAGCCCACGCTGCAACCCAGCCTTCTTTTCCCACCTCTCCTGAGCATGTGCTCTCCCTGCAGCAGCTGAACGATGGCGGTCTGCGTTGCGGGCACAATGACGATGCTGCCATCCTCGCGCCCGCAGACCAGGCGCCCGTGTGCGGGGATGTACACGCTGGCTGTGACTTTGAGGGGTTCATTGAGATTTGGGATTAAGCTCAGCTGGTCTATGATCCCGGCGGGGCGAGGAGTCAGCTTATCAAAAGCTTCCTGGAGGGATACTGAGGTCGTTGTTTGCAGTCCTGTTCAAAAAGTTAAAGAAAAACAAAAGGAAGGGGTGAAGCCGGAGGATTTAAAGCAGTAATACATCGAGAACAGAAGTTACAAAACACTTTTCTGAGAAGATCTCAAAGTTTAAACACACCGTGTTACTTTGAAGATTAATTCACTGTGTAACACTGAAACAACGTATGTTAGACCTGAAAAGTATGTGACTGAAGCTACAAGTTACACAGGCAGAGAGCAACGACCACAGCTAATATTTGGAAAAAAAACCAGTTACAACTTAACACCTGAAAAATATTAAGATAAGATTTTGATCACATATGACAAAGTTAAGTTACTCTAACTCTTACAAGAAGATAACAATTAGAAAAACCCCCCAGCTTCAAGGCTTAGTAGGAAAAGCAGCAGTGCTTTATAGCCAGCACTGAAACATGTAACAAAACCCAGATATACCCACTAAAAGACTCGGCAACACGACTGGTAACTTGGTGTACCTTTTGCACTCCCCTGTTGCTCAAGAGTATCAGGCACACTCCAAATACAGAGTCTCCCTGAAGAGTCCCCTTGGATTAGCAGCTTGTAGGAAATCTCCCTGTGTCCATAGAAGAAGCGAGTAACTGGTGGGCATATTAGCAGCTGTTAAAAAAGACAATTTAACAACTTCAGTACACATACAAACCATGTACTAACCTCTTGTGATAACAGCATTTGTAAACAGTTACTTACACCTGGCAGTACAGGTATAAATACTAAATATACAGCAATCTTAGATACATTTGTTTATAGCAGTTGCAGTTCACAGCACAATATAAAATGAAGTATAGCTCAAAGAGGACTTTGCCCTACAAAACTGGATTTTCTCTACTTTGCAAGTATTTAAGCTTTCAGATCCTAAAGCTCTTGCTCAGTTATTGCCTAATCATCATGCACATCACAACTTGACTTCCAAGGCTCCAGGCACTGAAGAACGATAAACTGTTAGTATATAGGGACTGAGGAGTCACTTAACCGGAGACTAACCTGAAAACCAACAAAAACCTACCCAAACAGCAGGGAAATGCATCTGTACTTTCTTCAGGGAAAGAAGAAATCCTAAAGGTCTACTTTGAAAGAGGAAAAACTGGTTATGATGTGTGCGCGTTTCAACTCTCTGAAAAAAGAAATACAGGCTGTGAAAGAAACCCCAAAGATTTTACCTGTTTGTCTGCTCTGTCCAACACACTGTACAATAAAGGTGGAATTAAATTTTCTACTGCTTTCCCCACATCTCTGCGAAATGTATCACTAGCTGGTAGACAGCTGGGTTTAACAGCAAACAGAAAGGAAGAAAAAGCCTTGTATTAGTAGAGAGCGATTAGTACATCCCTGGCAAACCAAGTAATACAAAGCAAAACCAGTCCCCAAGCCCTTCAACATCCCATTTTTTCCAGTTGTTTATACAGAGCATATAGCACATCATAACTGTTAAAGTACATGGTACACTTCCTCAATTAACAGCTGATTACTGTGAGAATATTCAAGGGTGTCCAAGATAAACCTATTTCTACCCAGAACAGAGATGTTTGTGTGTCATGAAGAAGCCAAAAGAAAACTAGAGTTTTTTATTTTGCTCTTCTCATTCTACACGTATTTAATCTTTGATACCTACTTTTAAATTAATTTTATATTGTCACATTCACGTGCACAAACTCAGCTGTTCATGCCTCCCCTCAGTGCACTGAAAGAGTACTCTCTGTTACAATAACACAACCGTTGTTTACATTCTACCCCACACAGCAAGATCTTATTTCTTCCTTACTTGAACCCACCTAAGGAAACACTTACATTATATTTTATGTTAATTTACGACACTTGCTCAACAGCAAATTGCACCTCTTGCCATCACACAGAAGTGAGAAAGAGTTAGTATAATATGAGCAAACAGTGAGGCAACCCTCATTACTGAGCCTTGCTCCAGTGTGCTGCATGGAGGGGACACAGGCTTTAAAATATGCTCATGGAATACGAGTTTCTGCAACGCTCGTACGATTTCATAAACAAAATCAAAGCCAAAGACACTCAATATTTCTCCAAAGATGTTTGTGGTTTTATCAGCAAAAATAAAGAAATGGAGTCTTTCCCTGTTGACTACCTGGCTGGTAATTTGTAGATGAAACTTTGCCCGTCTTCCGTCCACACGATCACTTTATCCGCTGACACAAAGTCGCCCCCAGTCCAGGTCTGATCGCTTTCACTGGGGACTGAACATAAGAGGGAATAATCTCCAGCATCAAACACCTGAGAAGGAACAGAAAAGTCTGCTGTCCTTAGCCCATTACAGATTAAGATGCCCAGAGAGCAGCTGATTTCAGCTTCCATACAGCCACACAAAAAGGACTTAGAGCACCTTGATCCAATTGTCTTCCTGGCAGTTTAATGAGCTCAGTTGTGGGGTGAGAAGCAGGCGGGCCTTACCCTCCAGTACTTGGAGCACACCACCAGCAGCGACCGCTGCGTGAACGCACAGAAAGAAATGCTTTGACAGTTCTGACAATAAATAGGTTTGGACTCCTCTTCAAATACTGCTGTTGTATCCTGAAAACAAACCAACAAAACCAAGGTTAAATTCACTGCACCTGATTTAAACTTAGAAATCTCACATTAAATACAGCAATATTACCTTCTGTAATAACAGCTTCAGAAAAGGCATTTCTTGATGCTTTTAATTTTGCTCAAATCATGAGCTTGTCAATGTTTCTGGAAATTTTAACTGAAATAAACACTTATGGTTTATTTGATACTCCCATGGGTGTATCACATCTTGAACACCAACCTCCCCACGATGAAGTCAAGTCCGCAGACCGTCTCGAGTACAAGAGCAGCAGAAAAGCAGAACCAAGGAAGTGTTAGGTAAGATTTTGGTTGCAGAGACAGGCAGAACTGACCCCAACAGGAGGTTATCACTTATTTAGCCAGCAAATGGATATAGCCATAATCAGGCACATGTACTGAATATGAGCATTGTGTATATTAACAAATGCAGAGCTGAGCTGCTGAAAACACTGGCCACTTCCCTTCCTGGACACTGCCCTTGTCCAGAGGCGAAGGTTCAGTCACTGCTGACCACATTCTTCTGAGATTCAAGCCAGCCCTGTCCAACAGCAGGGTGTAATGACCATTTGGCCAAACACCCTGTACTGAGTCTGAGTCTCAGGCTGGTCTGTCACATCAGTGCTGTGCCTTGACTAACCTGTCCCGCCTCAAAGCAAAACCTTCTCTTCTGGCTGGACTGGGGGTAGTCACTGCTAATCTGCCCAGACCCAGCACACACAGAAGCTCCCAAGCTTCTACTGTCATAAAACACACCTTCTTTATCAAGACAGGGCAGAGGAAATCAGGATAGCCAGGCAATGAGGGCAGAAGTGGGGACTCGGCTGTCCTGGATCACAACTCCTTTCCCTGTTACACATCTCTGCAGCAGAATAGTATTTTATTGAAATTTCCTCATCTTCAAGACGGGCAGTAAGCATTCTGTCCCACACAGAATCAGTCAAGTGCTCAGACAGTGTGACAGCCACCAGTGCCTGAAGCTGAGAGTCTCTATACAGAATGACATACAGATGGAAATCAGAAAATAACCAGCTGATTTTTCTTCAGAGTCCACGTGATGGAAACAGGCCGATGCCGTTTCATAAGACGCCAGATGGCCAACTTTAAAGGAAAAGCCAAACACTCGTAGCAGTTCTTATTCTATTATTCCTCAGAAGAAGATCTGCAAGAGCATGTGGTATCCTCTTTTGTCACTTAAGTCTAACACAGTCCCCAGCTGCACAGATTAGTGGTGCCTATTTAGTATCATCACTGTCAGTGAATTACCTTCCGCCCAGACAGTCAGCGAAACTAAGCAGATTCAGCTCACGTTTCCTTCTCTCAAGGTTTCCCACAGCCAAACAGACCAGACTCTGATAAGCTCCTGGTTGGTTATCTCTTTGTATTTCTTACATCTGTAACAGCCAACACTCCTCGCTGCTCCCAGCTGCCTTAGGAAGGATAGCTCTGCAATGGGATGTTTGCTAAAACACCCCTGGCTGCGTGACAAGAAGATGCTGTGAGAGCAAACCTACCCTCAGCAAGTTTGAAGCCACGAATCAAAAAGAAAGCAAATACAACTCCTGTAGCCTGATGGGGTCAAAAGCAAGGAATCCACTACATTGGCCTTCCAAGCTAGTGCCAACTGTGTTGGATCTGCTTTATAAATACTCTGGAAATAAACAAGTTCATAAAGAAATAGTTCATTTATGTATCATAAGGTTGGTTTTCCACAGTTGCTAAACATCTACAGTAAGGCCTATCTTTTACAAGAGGTTTCAGTGAATAGCTCATTGGCAGAGGTCTGTGAGATGTGCTGCAAAGCTCCTGTAAGACTTTTATTCATTAGTACACAGGAAAGCAGGAATTGCCAGCCAACAGAGAGCTGTAAAGAGTCCCTAATAATGAATAGTCCTAAAACTGTATTCCCTGCTTCCCTTCAGGCATCTCCACAGCACACTTATCTTTCTCAAGTAAATTACTATACATAACAATGAATTTAATACTAAAAAAATCATAATACTAAATTTAACAATATTAGTAACATAGTATGTCTGATAAAACTATAATAAACAGTTTTTAAAAATGAAGTACAGGTATCTTTAAGAGCATAAGAAACGCAGCTGGAGAACTTAAGCTTGGAAGAAATGAAGTATTGTGATAAAGTCATTTTGATAATGCCACCACCATAATAAAAGATACACGATTCCTATGCAGTACAGGGCAAGCTTTAACTGTGAATTATTCCTTCTACCCTCATCAAGACAGGGCAAGCATGCAGTTATTAGCATCACCTCTTTCAACTACTGGAGTACTTACATTGCCAGCTCCTGCACATGCAAATGTCACCCACACTGAATAAAGTTAGGGGTGCAGCACACCATCTCCATCCATTTGGAAGGGCAACCATTACTGTAACAGGCTTTGTTACAGGAGAGTAGTAGAAATTGGGAGATTATCCTACTCTCAAATTTGAAGTAAGTTCTCCGAGTCAAACACGAGAAAGATTAGGAGTTCTGCTCGTAACATGAATAAGGAATAAAGCAAAATCAAGGCAGCTGAATTTTCAAATGGCAAAGAGAAAAAAACTGTAACATCATTAGGTAGCTGGGAGAGCAGGAAACAGCACAAACAGAAGTTCTCCCTTCATCACAACAGGAAATATCATTAATTCAGAAGCCTTTGTTTACCTGCATGCGACTAACTTCAGAGGTTATTATCCATACTTTCAGGATGCCAGTCACCGAAACCGCTACGACAGTATCCTCTGGGGAAAAACAAACATCAGGCTGCTGAGTACAAGGACATCTTCATTTTGTTGCACACTTGTGCATATCCGAGTACAAAAATATATTGAGAGTACCTCAACGTTAAAGTTTATCAAAACATCCCTGAAGTGTTTGCTTCAAAATCAGATGTTCATTGGCAAAGTGGTATTCCAGAAGCACACATGCACAAACGGCAGATTCCATGGGTTTGTGTTTACAGTCTCATTCCCATCTCTCAATTAATTCTAGGGCTCAAATTAAACGGGGAGGACACAGTTGGTTTTAGTACTGCTCTCAGATACAGTGCTTGTTGGGTCCTGCCCAAAATCACAGGCAGCAACGTTCTAGCTCCTCCCCAGGTTCTTGAAAAAGTTGGAAATAGGGTTTCTGTCACCAGGAGGCAAAAGCAACAGAACTAATTACCTTGTGTTCTATTGGATCGAATGATAGTCATGGAGCTGATCCAGTCAGGAGATATCTTTGATAATAAAGAATAAAGAACTTCAAGGCTGGTTGCATCCACAACAAGAATTTCTGGATAGTGTCCATGGCATAATAATCTCCCTTCACGCTGAGTCCCAACTGTAAACTGATAGAACTACATGGATATTAACAAAATACAGAAGGTTATTCTGTGTGACACTGTTTACTTCATTTTTCATCAAAACCAGTTTCGTAAGTATATTCTAATGCCTGCAAGTTTAAATATCACTGCACTGCTGAGGAGTGCCCCCTCTTCTCCTCTTCCCTTCCCAAGGCAGCCCTTACCCACAGACCCAGCTCCCAGACCTGACCAAGCCTTCCTCAGCCTTCCCTGCCGAGATCATCCTCATGCTCCTACTTCCCTGGCAGAATTCCTCCAAAAAACGTGCTCCTTCTCCTCCTCTCTTTCCAGCCTCTCACATTAGTTATGATACTTTTTTCCCCCGCAACACTGAAGCACAGCACGTATTGCCAGCTCTAGGGCATTTGATGACACAGCATAAACCAAGAGATACTCCAGAGTGCATGTAATGTCATTATTAAGCTCAAAAAAATCCAAACCACCCTTGCTTTGTTACTGATCTATAGCTTTCCACGTTCTGCAGCACAGAGCAGGAGCTGTGAGGGACACACACAGCACTAACCTGAATGCCAGTATGCGTGCAGGCCAGTTTAGTGAACTCGATGCATCTCCCATCATTCACATCCCACAGACACATCTCCCTAAAAATATAAAAAGCAGATTAAAATGACTTTAAAAGTATTGGGAGAAACTTAACCATTTCATAGTGACTATATGAATTATATTTCAACAAAGGAAACTCAAAGTCAACCTGAGAATGGATTAAATCAGCCTCCACCTGCAGGTCCACCTTCCAATAACCAGCCTTTTAAAAACAAAGCAAATAATCAAACCAACCAACCAAAAAAAAAAAGCCAACCCACTCCAGCCTCACAAACTTCTTTTTCCTCTTATCAGCTTGTTTTGCACAACAGAAAAATCTGCCTTTCAAACAGTACGTTCTGTAGATGACGGGAAAAGCAACCCCAAGGAACGGCCGGACGCTCTGGGAAGGAATACTTTTGCAGGTCAAACAGTTTGGCCAATGAAAGACAGCTGAGTTGGAAACGTGACCCTTTCAAAGCAAACCTTGAAAAGGCAAAGGGTAAAGTTGTACTTTAAGCCCAAACTACAGGTGCAGGCCACGTTGAATCTCAGAGTGTTCCAAATCTCGGAGAGTTTAAGAGGGAATATCATAATGTGCGATTACAACTTCTTTCCAATGTTACTTTTATTCCAGAACAAGTCTCCACAAAGAAGGGTCATCCACTTTAAGCCTATATTGCACCTCACTACTCGGAGAGATGGTAAAAATCCACATTGTTATGGGCTGACTTGCCAGGGGACAGAAGTGAAGGGCAGCCCACCTCGTTCAATGCAAGCTCGTGGAGGAAGCCCATTTGTAGATAACCAAAGTGCTGGTATCTGTGAAACTCAAAAGCTGTCCTAGAACCAGAACTAGCCTCCTATTTTGGGGAAAAAAGAAAAAGCTCCTGCCTTCCAGAATGACGTTATGAGAACAAGACCATGGCCCGTTTCCTAGAAACTGCTTGTGGGTAACGAGGACACTTGTTATGAATGACAAAACTGGTTGGTCCCAAAGCTTTGACCTGCCATTTATCAGGTTTTGTATCTTGTCAATTAATTAGCCCAAAAACCTAGGCTAAAATATGAGCACACAAGGTATATTTTATTTAAAAGTTACAGAGTACGACTGCTTTTTTTCCCCCCTTTAATTTACCTGACACAAATCCAGAATTCCCTCAGTATCACAGTGGAGAAGTCCTACCATGGTGAATATTTATAGACATTAGTTTAAGTAAAAAAAACCCGTGTGTGCTAACCTGATCTCCACCCTCAATTTCCATTCTTTAAATCATCTGCATATTAATAAACCCTCAGGGAACTCACCCGCTTTCTGAGGCGCTCACTATATATTGCTTTTCACCGGAAGCAGAGGCCTTTGATAAACAAGTAATTGAGGCTGTGTGACCAAACAACAGAGCTCTGGGATTAATCTAGAATCAGGGAAATAAAATGTCATGTAAAAATAACAGAGGCACTATTACTTAACCAGAACAGACATCTTCCACATTTCCATGTTACGTGTTGTATCAATACATGTGTGTTCATACACACACTTCATTAGCACAGCAGCAGATATATAACCTTGAAAGTGTACACAGATGCTGCTATAGTACATGGAAAAACAGGGGTAATGCAAATTTGTAGGGGAAAAAAAATGCATTTTGCATCAGACACATGCTATCAGTAACTTTAAATCATGGGCTCAATTTGGCCCCACTTGAACAAAAACCCCCTGTGTTCTACTGCAACAGTAGTTCCCTCCCAAATCCAGTAGATACCACACCTGATATATTCCTAAGTATGTTTATATAAAACCCATGCATAGATCAAAGATAAAAAACCCCACAAACCTGCCCTTTATTTATCCCTTCTAGAAATAACTAGTTGCTTTTTCCTTTTCTTTAAATACACCAGACATAAACATCATTTATGGGGGTAACTCCATATTTTTAGGTATTCAATATAAACTCTTACTGAAATGTTTATTTTACATTACTTCAAAACGTTATTTTATATTAAAGTATTGTTTTGCTCTTCCATTCCATTAAAAGTCTTTATACCATGACAAACTATGAGATTATATTCCAAACAGACATTTGCAGATTTCAACTCCAGGGCAGCCCACTGGCATAAAACAATTAACCATTCACCTTCAGCTCTGCTACTAGCTTTTCTTCTCTTTCAGTTTTCATGGAAAAAAACCCCAAAAGTTGAATACAATAATAACCTTACAATGTTCTTCAAGTACAGTCCTCTGGTCGCTGGAACCTGTTTTCACAAAACAATACTAAGCAGCTAAACTTGAAAGAACCAAGTAGTTCTGAGCAGCTCCAGACAAAAGGGAGTAATTACTCCCAGAAATCACTGCAGGAGCACCAACAAATTTCAAGAGCAAAAGCGTCTCTTTCTAGGTGCCAGTCCAGGGCTCAGGAGAGAGAGGAAGGAAGGACAAGTGAAGAGGGCACAGACAGAACTGAAGACCTCAATGGATACTCTAGCAAAGAATAAAATCCCGCTGGCAACAACAGTATGTGCTTCAGACACAGGGTTAAGATCCTTTAGCCTCACCTCTAAATCCGTGGAAAGGTCCCAGAGACAGATCTGTCCATCGTGGCAGCCTGTGACGATCATGGAGGTGTCCTCCATCAGCAGCAGGGTGGATATGCAGTGCGTGGGGGCTTTGCGGCCCCACAGCACGATGGGCAGAACCAGGCTGTTCCCTGCCATCTTGCTTTCACGCCTGTCAGTTCAATCAAGATAGGAAATATTACATCTCAGCAGATATGCCAGTCCTGCACTAGCATGTTCTTATCCTCACAAAAGCTTAAAATACTAGCCTGAAGTGACTTTATACATATTTTATACAAAACAAACAGTTGCTGGATATGTCACTCTTCAAATGCAATACAGTGTACAATCATCTCTCATCAGGGAATGCACCATTTTCACATATGAATTAAATAGCATTCTTTAACAGTCACCTTCACAATTTTGATTTCTTACACGTTTTACAAAAGACACTTTTCAAAGTGGCCTTTCCCTCCACATATAGATACTTTTACCAAATGGCATCTCCCTACTCACACAGGGGCTTTTGCCAAAATCCTTCCTTTTAGGATAATTCTGAGGTAAGGAACGCTTTGAGTCCCAGGGCTGCGGCAGTTATTACATGCCCAACAGAGGAGTCCAGCCCCTTTTGCAAATGCAATTCTCTGCAGCTGACTATGCACTTTGCAAAAATACTGTTCTTTTAGAAGAGTGTTGCATGGCCTCACCAAACAGCTGTTTCTGCTGGAACGGGTACTGCCCTGCACTGGGTGAGATTAGAGGTTAATGCCGTTCCTTAATTCAAACTCTTACGCCGATAGTTCATTCTCCCTCACACACCCAGCTAAAGAGGCTAACTAAACAAAAGCTAATTAGAAGCAGCCTAATTAAAAATGCATGCTAGTTTTGAGCCTGTCAGTTTCTCATTTCTAAGCCCGTGGAGTAAATGTTTTCAAAGGGACACCTCTCCAATGTCAGTGGCTCATGATTTACTCCTAATACCTTGCCTTCTACAGCTGGGTATAAAGCTGCTACGGCTGGTAAAAGCTGCTCAGGAGAGGCAATGGAAAAGCAACTGGAGTATCATTACCAAAAGAGGTGGTTTGAGGGGAAAAAAAAAGTTCTTACCAGCATTATCAATGCTATTTAGAACGAAAGAAAACAGAGAAAGGAATAAATCCAGCCATCGCCACAACTTGCCACACGAACTAGGTTCTGGCCACCATCCAACACAGAATAGATGCACCACTATCTTTATAGCAACATTTAATATCTTATACATATATTGACACAAATAACACGGTGAAATTTGTCATCTGTCACAAAGCCAAGATTTTCTTGGTGACTGGGAAAAAAGCGAACAACAAACATCTCTGAATCCTAACTTCAGAGAGAAAGACAACATCATAGGAACTGACTGCTATAATAATAATCATAATAAAAAACCAGTTAGGGAGACTTAAACACCCAAACAAACCACTGTTTTTGTTAGCAACATTCTGAGCTTGCCAACCACTTAAGTGCTTTTAGAATGTAGGATCCTTGAATCTGAGTTTGCTGATCCTGAGCCTGGCAATGTATCGCCAGTTCTCTCCAGTTTGAGTTGTGGGAAGTTATTGCTTGGAGCGTTTTGTGATAAATGAGTGGGCAACATGGATGGGCTAAATAAATTAAAATAAATCCTCCTTATGTATGACCTTGGAAAAGTTTATGTTCTGAACTTAACCACAGCGCAAACCAGAGAGGGATTTCTGATTCAGAGGGGTATAAACACACCAAATGCAGGCAGGACTCACTCAAGAAGTATTTATTCTCCTGTCTTTCTACAGACACACACACACATTCTCCTAGCCTGAGTGAGCCAGCAACATTCACATCTCCTACCACACACCTAAACCTATTCTACAGCACTTCAGGAGAGGAGGGAAAGAAAATTAATTATGACCAAAATAATGAATAAATAAAGGTCATGCTGAATGGAAGCAAGGCTTGTTCCTACTGCCCTTCTCTGCTGCAGTAAGGACAGTCCCCCTCTGTGTCCCCACGATGCTCCCCCAGACCCAGCCGCTGCCAAACCCCACACAAACCATATCTCCAAAGGAGCCCGAGCACCAGCTTCACACTGCTGTGGGAAATTCACTCACTAATCCTCAGTTCCACTGAAACCCACCCCTGCCAGCCTTAGTTCCCACTCTGAGACAGAGTCCATGTAAGCAGAGACAACTGCAGAGACCTTCCTCACGCCAGCCACGGGCTTGGCTTTGCATCTTACGCTACCCAGGGGTGACTCCTGTGCTGAAACCAGTGCTTTCTGCATCAAAAACACCCTCTATTTCCCGACACTGCTCTTTCCTATGCTGCCAACCTCAGTGACTCCAGGGAGTTCAATAGAAATTAACCTTATCTCTATAAAAATGACAATGCGATTTCTTCAAGAAAGTATTTTTTCCGTTAATACTGACCAATGCTGCTTGTACTCCAGGAGTGAACAACCTCTGTGGCCAGAGCAGTCGAACCCACTACTGTAGGTGGAATAAAGGGGAAAGGAAAGCAGCAGGAGCAGAATAATTCATAGCTAAGTGTGACCACCCAAGAAACCACCCCCGGGGCCAGCGGGACCCAGCGAGCCCCCAGAGTGCTGAAACCAAAGAGATGCAGTTTGCATCCTTCCCTTCTTGCATCCAATTAGGCTATCTTTATTACCAACTATTTATTCCATTAAGTGGTACTATGTAATGATCAAGTATAAATAAAGAGCAACGATGCAACATTTCATGTCCTGCCCCGTACTGCGAGCCCCCACGGAGGCAGGGGCTGTAACCCAGGCCTGCAAACACAGTGTTAATTGTTATGCAATGGGAGATCAATTGTTCTGTCTGCCTGAGCACAGCACACAACTGTGCACTTACAAGAATTTAAATAATACAGTGACCCTACTCCAGTGCTAGGATTCTAAAAATACTGCATTTATAGTTTAGGAATAATAAAAATACAGGGACAAGCAGAAACAAAGTGTCTAGGTGTAATACATTTAAAACAAATAATCACTAAAACAAACAAAAATGCCCTTTTCACTCTTTCACTACCCACTTTTTGCAGGTCCCCCTGACCAGGGACACAGAGGGCTCAAAAGGACATGTTTGACCACACATCCTCCAAGGGGGTTTTCTCACGACTGCAAATGCCATTTGATCATTGGTACAAGCTATGAGCTAAGGTTGAATGGCTAAGAACCCAACCCCTCAACGTTTTCAGAGCTGAAAAAGCTGCAAGGCAATCTAAAAACCTCCTTTCGTTCCTTTCAATTCCTCTTGCTCACAGTTCAGGGCTCAATCACAGTATTTCCATGGCACCTGGTCATTTCACCGATACAAATGGCTGCAATTTTGAATAAATATTCAAAAACTGTTCAAAATAGCACACAATTGTTTCTTGAAATTTTGCAGCCAGCTTAATGCTCTTCCACCCAAACTACTTATAAGAACTTTAACATCGACAGCACTATAAATACATACTTAAACTGAATTTTCAAAAGGAATGCAAAGTATATTACAACAGAGCAAAGCACCAGCACATACAAGTAACCTAATGTATTTTATATTTCCATGCAGAAAAACAGGAGAGAAAGCACTGAAAAACATTAACAGCAAAATACTTTCCAAAGGCCTACAGAAATTCACATTCCAGAACTTTTACCCAAGAGAAACAGAATTCTTAGAGTATTTCATATCAACCGTTAGGAGAGAGCAAAAAGAAAAACTACCTCTTTCCTTCTAGTTTTTTATTATGGTACCGCAATACCTTCAATAAAAACTTCATTTTCAGCCAGCACCACAAGCTCATTTGAACAGCTGAAGAATTCAGTCTACAAAGACCAACCCTCCTTGATCATTGGCGAACACCAAATACACTCCCTGCAAAAACCCAAACTCACTGATGGCCTGTAAACAATCGATCATTTTTTTTTCCATCCCTGATGACAAACTACAGCAGCAAGTGAACACTGGCCCATTGACAAATAGGCAAAAAGCAGGCTGTGAATCGTTACAAAATCCCCCACTTCAGTTATTTACACCTCTCTAGGATAAACTGGTTTTTGCAGAAAAGGGAACTAGAACTTTGAACTGGAAAAGGGAGATAGCAAAGCCAGTCGAGTTTTCCCAATTCCCCTCTGGTTTCGTTGGGATTGTTACGTTTTGATCTTGTCACTGCCACGAATGCCACAATCCTTCCCCCAAACACACAATAAAAGGATGAGTTTGTGCACCTGCACTCCTGTAGGGGTGTGTGTGTGTACATGTATGTATACTTGTGTGTGGGTATAAAAGCATACTTCTATTTGTTTTGCCTTACTTTCAAATAACCTCTCTCAAAGAGGCAATAAACAAACGATGCAGGGATGCGGGGAAAGACCTGACAAGAGTAGAGGCTCTTTTTCACTCTCTGCCCCACAACAAGGGACCTTTTCTCTTCCTCACAGTTGATTTTCCTGCGGGGAGAGCTGCCATCACCATCACTTGCAGTGCCTTGGGAAGTTACTTCTACTCCTGCCCTTGGAGTCACGAAGCCCCTCTTCTGCAGGCCCTTCCCACCGGGAGAGCTGTGTACCCCAACCCCACGCTGTCTTCTATCCTCTCCTTCAAACTAAAGAATTTCAGCTGGCTGTCCTTCCCCTGCTGTACCCTCATGGAACTGCAGATGGAAACACTCAATGTGTCCACATCTCCCCGGGCCTGGGAAGCCCCAGCCCACACACAGTTGTGCACAGCAGCCTCAAAATATAATCCCTATGGTTATATACCTACATCTCAGCTCTCTTCTCTGTGTTTGAAGAGACAGCGAGTCTTTAGATTAGCAGAGGATCCAAAAAACAAACCAAAGAAAGGCTAATCTGGTAGATTAGTAGAGTGACTCTTTCAACTGCACAGGTTAAGGCTGGCATTTAGGCACGTTTCATAATCTGGGATAAACTCCTATTTCAGCAAAGCTATTGAACTGATTTCTTAAGTACAACATATTAAATACCGCATCACGAGGCTCACACCTTTACCATGCCATAGTCCTCTGTACACTAACTAGTGCTTCCAGGACTAGTGAGTGATGGTGAACTACTCACAGCTAACTTCTTGACCCAAGCTACAATCAGCAAACCATAGAGCCGTTTCCAATCAAAGTCTGACGGTGAGGTGACAAGGCAGATACACAGAAAATTGCAGGGCTAACAGTAGGTCGTTGTTCAGTTTAAACCAGGAGAATGACCAGGTGGGAGAGTGTAAACCAAGGGTCAGGTGCATGGTCAGAGAGCTTTACAACAGTTGTTTCTGTAACAGATTAAAGGTTGAGTCATGCCATTTTTCCTGGGCCTCTGCCTCATCTGGCCTACAAAATAAACCTTGTGTGCAGCAAGTCGGAATAACACCTGAACAAAAGGAGTCTGCACACAAACCACAGCAGGATTCAAAGCCTTCATCAGATAGGTTATTACCTTCTGCCACAACTCACACTTGGAAACTAATCCCAGTATTTTAGAAAGTTATTAGCACTCCTGTCTGGTTTTTGCATGCACTTTTACCTGAGTGACAGCAAGAGACAGGCAAAAAGAAATAAATCCAGAAGCCTTCTCCCACCTGTATGCAAACTGCTCCTGAAACAGGAACATTCTAGTTGCAATTTCCTCAAGTTTCCCACAACTTCCAGTCACCATGGGAAGCCTGGAGACATCGTTATACCTTGCAAGCCTCAAGTTATTTACCCTGCAGCAGCATCTGCAATACGGATTTTTACAGCCAGAAGCAGCAGCCAAATGAAATGAATTTACAGTAGGAAGCCCAGCAGCTGGTCAGCGTCTTTTCCTCTCTGCGTTGCCAATAAAACCAGTTTCCTTCTGTGTCTGTCACTAGCAAGTGGATATAACCCTCCAGCTGGTAGCACTTCCATGCCCTGTGCTCCAGGAAAGAGGAACAGTCGTGGCCACTGCATACGTACGTCTCCTTGCCCTCGTAAACCCCAGTGGGTAGACACAGGAGGAAAGGTTTAAAAAGCAGCAGGGACAGTGATGTTGCAGACTGCCCAAAGCTAAAGGAGAGGAAGGAAGAACAGCACATGGGACTGGAGATGCCTGCAGCAGAGAGAACACAAAGGCATTGCCAAGATTACGGAGCAGGTCACAGTGGCTTCTCCCAAAGACAGACTGAGAACATCCTGAAATACTTCAGTACTGCCATGTCCTGTCACAGCACTGTGGAACACTTCTTTGGGGAAAGAAGTAAAGAGAAAAATAAATTGCCTTAACAGAGCACAGCAAAAGCCAAGAAGAGCTCTTCCCAAGCACTTTTATGTCAGTTAAAGCATATGCACAAAGAATTAATCTTAGGATATGTGTGGCCACTGAAAGAATCTTCTCCCCAAAACCCCACATCTATGAACTGACTGTTTCTTTATCATATACACTTTCACAGCTCCAAAATGAGCTATTACAGGCTGCCAAATGAACATCTGCTTTTAAGTAAATGTAGCTGTGCTTATGTTCAGAGCAACTCCAAAAAGTTAAGAATAAATCATTCCTCTCCCTATCAATGTTTACCACATGTTAATGCCATTTTTCTGTATTTTCAGCAGAATTTAAATGATGCTATTATTCAGATTTGCTACCAATAAGTACAGAGATGGCTGCCATCCATGACATCAGAACAAACCTTTCAAGTGAATTGCATATTTTCAAGCAAACAGCAATTTTTACGCCTAATATTTTTCAGGCAGACAGAACCTTTCATTCAAAAAGACATTAGTTAAGCATTGTAACACCCCTCTTAAACCATTTACATAAAGACAATCATACATTTATGGTAAAGGCTCATTTCTGTTACATCAATGCATTTCATAAAAATGTGATGATTTTAAATTTAATTACAAATGAACTTTTCCATTGGGACTGGAGAAAATGGATTATGAGGTGGGGAAAAGAGAATTAAGTACTTTACCCAGTTGCAGAAATCTTTCACTACCAGAACCCATATATTTAAACAAGAAATAAACAATTTTGAATAAATAAACACTGAATTAACAATAAGAAAAACTCCACATTATTGCAATACGATGCTGAAAACTACTTACAAAAAGAAGTATTTAAAATTTGTTTTCACTGATTATCATAAGGAAACAGGTGAAGAATGCCATCAGTTTGTTAGCTGTACAGTCAAGAAGCAATTTGGTCCCGGTGCCAGCAAAGTCAGGACAGTGGCTTCGCAGAAAGATAAGTGAAGCAGCAGTTCTAGTGTCACCCCCGTGCACATGGGCACACACAAACACACACACCCAGCTGGGGGGTTGCACTGGAGCTACATTCATTTTGATATTCAACCCTACATGTTCCAACACACACACAAAAAGCCCCCAAGAGGTTATCAGTGAGAACTGACGTATCCCTGCACAAGGGAGAGGGGCAAAGGCTTCCCAAAGGCCCCACTTTCACACAGGCAGCACACTTCACTCCACTACTGTGACTATTCACACTCTTCCCACTAACCTTACTCGTTAACACAGAGCTGAAGGTGTCTGCAGGAGAGAACCAACCTACTATGCAGAACTTGGTGGAAACCAAGGTGAAGTGAAAAGGTGATTTCAATCCAGGTAATAACTACTAGCAAACCAGACTGTCCTCATTATGCTGATCAAGGACTAAAAGATGATGGGCACCTGGCCTTCTTTTAGCCTCATGCACTTTGGTGATTCAAAATTCATCACCTCAAGTCTTCTCTGCTTTTTCCCTAAATCTAGTACCTCTAGTTCCCCCTACTCAAGTAATCTGTAGCAGCTATCTCCAAACTGCAGTGCTGCATCAGAACAGAGCTGCATTCCAAGTGCTCTGAGACTATACTCCTCACAGGGCTCTATGTCTTGAATTGGCCATTACCTATTACAGTATTCTAAATAAAAAGATTGTAAATGTTACTGTCAAGCCTCCCAATACACTCAGGATCAATTCAACAAATACAAACTTGTGTTCCAAAACAGAAAACTGGTTAAGATGAAAGCTCATCCTTAATCTGTAGGCAGCAATAACAGCCATAAACAATTACTGCTTGCCCCTTGCCCAGCTGAGCGAATGCCTACAAAAGTGTGATTTTAAAGTATATGAAGGGAAGATCAGTTATCCTGCCTCCCTCAAAAACACACCACTGGCACCTTTGAAAACCATTTGCAGGGTTTTCTGGCACTTAATTTGATGACACATAAAAATCCGCATACATTTTTCCTGTTTAAAGTCGTCATGATCACGTGAAGGACAGTTACCCAAAGCAGTTGCAAAGTAAACTCTAAATCATATCCCTGGCTGCCAGTAATATCATGGCTGTCACAAAAAAAAAAAAGGGAAATAGATTAGAAAGGCTGCGACATAATGAAAATTTAAAAAGAAATTCAAGTTCCTATAAAGGATTATTTCCATCTGAAGACTCACTCCACGGATAACTTTCCATTAACAGAGGACGAGCTCTCCATGCCATTAATAATCGGTCACTTATTACTGACTCCCGTGACACATCAAGCACCAGCCCACGGTGTCTGCAGGAGGGTGGTACATTTTGGGTTAGAACCTGTTAAAATGACAAGCCCGAGACCTACGAGCCTCACGGTGGAGAGCCGGTACTCAGCGCTGCCCACGGAAGTGATCCCACCGGAGCCTCCCGCCGCAGGGAACCGCCGCCGTGGATGCGGCCGGGGCTGCGGGCCGCTGCCATCGCCCCCAAGCAGGTGCCGCCGCCCCCTCCCGCATAACAACAACATGGCGGCCCCCAGGAAGGGTACCCGCTACCCGAGGGTTGCCGGTAACCGGCGGGCACTCACCTATAACCCCGCCGGGGCGGTGGGGAGGGTTGCCGGGCACCGCTCGCCCTCGCCCGGTGTGGCGACCAGCTGACACACCGCCGGCTGCCGTGACTCCTCAGCGCCGCTGTCGCAAAGCCCCCGGCCGTCCTGACTGACGGCAAGCAGAGGCAACCAGCGTCGCCATGGAAACCAGGCGCTCCCTCTCCAGGCTCCCCCCCACCCCCCCCCCCCCCCCGAT
>VXBJ01005964.1:156928-170510 GCA_013400055.1 Nycticryphes semicollaris
ACCCTCCCGCCCCGGAAGTTGGTTTTCTAAGGTAAAAAAAAATCCTAAAAATCCAATTTTTGCCTCCGAAAGGGAAGAGTCGTCCCCACAACGTCACAAAAAACCATCGACGAGACTAGGAGAATTTTTATGTCCGCACGTTTTGAGGGAATCCCGACCCCCAGGCATTGCAGGCGCCACAAAAACCAGGCCAGTTTTAAAGTTAGCACGTTTTGAGGGAATTCTGAGCCCAGGTGAACGCCCCCAGGAGGGCTTAGAGATGGCTAGGCTTGATGTCTGCACCATGCAAAGGGGACTGGCTTTATTTCTTTAACCAAAACCGCAATTTTACTCTTAGCTTTTTATATGTGTGAACAATCAGTTTTAGCTACATACAAATCACCTAATGGCAGGTCTTTAACAGGGAACATCAATACATCACAGCTGTTCAGGACAAAATTATTTCTGCCATTAAAACCAGTGAGAATATTTTCTCTCAGCCAGAAGTAATTAGAAGAGTGAAATTAGTTCACAACTAACTACGTGTTAGCACCAAACACAGCACCTATATGGGGACCTGGTATCGGATATGTTCCACACCACCACTTCCCAAAAGACAAAACAAATAATTCTCGCTGTTGAATAAGGAAGCAGTTTCATTTCAACTGTGGAGCAGAGAAGCCTAGATAAACATTGCTACTCTGACACTGTATTTTTGATGATAAAACTGAGCTGTATCAATGTATCTGTGGAGAAGAATTACCCACAGCCACGTGGCTCCTGGCAAGCCAGCACCAAATCCCTGTCATCCAACAGGAACAGATGCCTGTCGGTAACAGTAGCCTATTTACCATGAGAATTACTTTCAGCTGGGTGAACAGAGTCTCCATTTGTCCTAATATAATAAATTCTTGAAGCCAATGCAGGTCGAAGCCACGTGGCATCATCTCACAACAGAGGTAGGGATATTTTCATTTTAGGTAAACTGTTTTAAAGAAGCAGCTATAAAATACTCAAGGATATTTTCTGAATTACAAAAAGCATTACATTTTCTTAAAGTAAGGTGCTAATAAAAACATCAAATGTTTTCATTTTGTTACTTTAACCATTGTGTTGTTTCATCTGTATCACTGACACACACATTAATGGGAAGGCTTGTGAGGACCATCTTTACCTTAATGGTGGTCAAAGACCAGGCCACGTCTCCCAGAAAAGTCTCCCAATTGCCATCCGTAGAGATGCTGGGAACAACCTGGCCACCAGCAGCCTCCCTGGTGACTTCCAGCAGCAGCAGCTCCTCTCTTCTCCCTCGTTATAGCAAGAAATATACCTTAGAGGGCTTTGGACAGTGCTAGGAAAATGGGATGAGGTATTTTGACAACTGAGTTTCCTTGCTGACCTCATGCATCTGGTGCTAGCAGTCTCAGAGGCAGCTTCAGCAGCTTAATATTGGTCAGTACTGCTCTACTTGTCCTCAAAAAACACAACAGAGCAGGAAGACCTACTTTCCTCTGTTTTAATTCTTGTTAACAGGAGACCCACAGGATACACGTTGCTTACTTTTACTTCCTATGCTTCCAGAACCAGTTCAGGCAAAAACACGAGCGCAGGCCCCACAACAAGAAGGCCAAGCATAGCTTCTCCTCTCTGTCTCTGAGGAGGGAAGAGCACCCAGCCCCTTGGAAGCCTAGCTTAACTACACCCTGTAGCTGCTTCCAGTTGCAGTAACAAGCCTTCTCTCCTTATTCTTCATTCCTCTTCTTTTTAACTCTCTCTTCTTCTCGGCCACCTTCTGCCTTAAATCAAGATGGCACACCCCCGCTCCCATCATTCACCGCGCTTGCCCCTAACTTAAATGGCCGTCGACCGCTCTGCCCTCTCTCAAAATGGCGGCGCCCGCTCCCCGCCCCGCCCTCAAGATNCGGGGCGGCGGCTGCCGCCCCGGGGCGCTCCCCGCGTCGCCCCTGCCGCCATGTCCCTCACCGCGGCCTCCTTCCAGGCGAGGCGGAGCGGGGCCTTGCCCAACCGGGAGGCGTCTCCTCGTCACCCCGGCCTGGGGCTGAGGAGACTCAGGAACCGCCGTGGGGGGGGGCTTTGAGGGGTTTGGAGTGGTTTGGGTTTTCTTTATTAACTTCTGAGGTGAGGCAAGGTTTCAAACTTGTGACGTGCAATTAAGTGGTGAAGTGCTGTATCATTTTGCTCCCTGGCCAGCTGCTGCAGATAAGACCTGCTAATTAATTGAGGGGTTTTTTGAGTGTTAGTGACACTCCTTAACTGTAGCATATGGATGTTGCCGTGGCTTTAGGATGGTATTTCCTATTTCTGGTGTTTTTGCAGCAGAGCTGACTTCCCCGTGGTGCTTTGAGGGGATGGGATGGGGTGCTGTGCTGACATGAAACCCATTTGTGGGTCAGGAGGGCACGGACACCTGCATCTAGTTTGTTTTTTTTGTTAAATACATCTNGGTGCATGCCGGGCTTCCCCGTTCCCGCCGTGACGCTGCAGATAGTAAGGCCGGCTCCGCCGCCGCTTCCCCCGCCTTAGCGCGGGCCCCGCCGCCCGGTGAGGATGGTGGGTGTGAAGGTGATCGCCAACGACACCGAGTTCCAACCCGAGCTTAGCGCCGCCGGCTCCCGCCTGGCCGTGGTGAAGTTCACTATGCGGGGGTGAGTGAGGGCGGAATGCGGGCTCCCTGTTGCCTTCACGGTGGGCAGGGGCGGCGCGGGGAGCGTCCCGGGGCGGCGGCTGCCGCCCCGGGGCGCTCCCCGCGTCGCCCCTGCCGCCATGTCCCTCACCGCGGCCTCCTTCCAGGCGAGGCGGAGCGGGGCCTTGCCCAACCGGGAGGCGTCTCCTCGTCACCCCGGCCTGGGGCTGAGGAGACTCAGGAACCGCCGTGGGGGGGGGCTTTGAGGGGTTTGGAGTGGTTTGGGTTTTCTTTATTAACTTCTGAGGTGAGGCAAGGTTTCAAACTTGTGATGTGCAATTAAGTGGTGAAGTGCTGTATCATTTTGCTCCCTGGCCAGCTGCTGCAGATAAGACCTGCTAATTAATTGAGGGGTTTTTTGAGTGTTAGTGACACTCCTTAACTGTAGCATATGGATGTTGCCGTGGCTTTAGGATGGTATTTCCTATTTCTGGTGTTTTTGCAGCAGAGCTGACTTCCCCGTGGTGCTTTGAGGGGATGGGATGGGGTGCTGTGCTGACATGAAACCCATTTGTGGGTCAGGAGGGCACGGACACCTGCATCTAGTTTGTTTTTTTTGTTAAATACATCTTCTTTGAATTTAACCAGATCCTCATCCTTCTTGCCTAGGGAAAGTAAGTGTTCTTTTTTTTGTTGTCCCCTCCATCAGGTGTTTGAAGTATGGCTGTGGTGTAGTGAACTGGCAACCAAAGAACACTTCAGCAATTTGGTTATTCACAGTAATCTGCAGAATTGGAGAGAATAGTGATGGTGTTGGGTGTCCTGGGCTTCAGAGTGCACCTTACTGTTGTCAAAGTCCTTGCTCTTACTGCCATTGCTCTTCTTGTTCCTTATCTTTCCACTCCTTCTCTATGTATACAGTCAAACTGTTCCACTTCCGATGGCTGTTGGGAGCTGGAAAGGATTCAGGTCTAGTGTTGTGAAAGATGTATTTGGGTAGAAGAGGCCACAAAAATCACTAGCTGTGCATCTTCAGTGGGTACTGGAAAACTGAGAATACTCCTTGGCAGGAAGGGTTGTGTCCGTGCACTTTGTATATGCCAGCACAGGTACAATAATAAACAAGTAGGTATTTTCAGCTGAGGTGGTACAGTTAAGTCGGCAGAAGTCAGCTCTGTTCTGTGGGGATCAAAAAAGTATGGTAGAAACCGGTTACAGTTGCAGCAAATGAGATTTAACATAGTAAGAACTGCATGGTTCCTGCTAAAGGTTGGATACGTAATTACTGTTAAGTAGTTGAAGTCATATTTCCTGTAGATACTATTTTTTTCACAGGAGGTAACAGAGTGCTAGAACTAGCTTTCTGTTATGAGTATTGTTTTGCTGTTTCGGGAAAAGCAGGTGACTCTTTCCCCTCCCTTCTGTCACTTTGGTTAGCAGGACTTTGGCTCGTGGTAAAAGATGCAGGAGCTAAACCCATTAGATGAAAATATGAAGTTAATATTAATTAATAGGTGAAGCTAATCATGTGACATTGAAGCTGTCTGAGGAAGTGGGAATTAACACTTCATAATGTGTTTCTAAATGTCGTTCTTAATTGTATCACCAGGATTGCTCGCCATCTGTCAGCCAGGTAGGAAGGTTATTTTTATGTGTACCAAGGATATCAGTAAGAAGATAAATGTGCTAATTCTATTTGGGGCAGACGTTTTTCCAAGAAAGACTGAGTTAACTTAAACTGTTTTGGTTTTTTTTGTTTTTCTTTTCACAGATGTGGCCCTTGTTTAAGAATAGCACCAGCTTTCAATGCTCTGAGTAACAAATATCCCCAGGCAACGTTTTTGGAAGTAGATGTACATCAGTGCCAGGTTGGTATTTGAAAACATATTTGCAGTTGTAAGAAAAAGAACAGGTAATGTAGTGGATGGGAAACTTGAAGAAAAACTGTGGCTGTTCACATGTTTGGTGAATCACAAATAGCCATATTGTGAAATTCTCAAAATCAGGATCTGCACAAAGGTGTGGACAAAACAGACTTTTATTTCAAGAAGTGTTCTTGCAATTGTGATGTCCTTCATGTAAGCAGTGTATAGACAATTTAATGGTTCCTGCTGCTTGTACTGTTTAGATAATACTCTAAATGTAGCACATCACACCAGTATGAATAAAAAAAGGGTACGTTTTTCCAAACAGATATTGGCATAGTTCTTGAGCAAAATGAAAAATGCAATAAACTGATCTGATTAGTGGGATGAGATTCCTCTCAAGTGCTCCTCAGCTCTTTTTAACAGACAACAGTGTTGCAGATGAGCTATTGATTGTCTTAAGGGTTGTTAACAAAAATTAACAATGGTGTGTTGAAAGGAAGTGCCTTGAATTACTACAAATTATAATGGAGCAAGATGAATATAAAAGTGGCAACAATGTTTGCAAATGATGGTAAATTATGGAAAGTTTTTTGTGAGAAGCTATTATGGGTGCCTACCAGGTATGAATACAGGTAGAAATCAAACGGCTGCAGCTCTGGATGTGCATCTCTGTGGCTTGGGAGAGGAGGGACTGCAGGTGTAAAGAAAGCTTGTAGAAGAGAAGTGTTAAATTAAGTCTTTCTCCACTTTTGAAAGTGAGTGAGGGACAAGAATTTTACGGTGCGCTGATGATGTGAAGTCCATTCTAAGAATGCCCAAGTGCATAAAGGTTTAGTAGAATCTGCAGAATTTAAATGCATTTAAAATAGTCTGAGTTCAAGCTGTTTATAAATAACAAATATTGCTTGTGATGTTTGAGGTGAAGTAGTATGATTAATATCTTGGGTGCATGCTCTGGTGTAGGTGAAGCAAGCCAATGTTTGTCTGCTGATGGTAATTCTCTGTGAGGTAACACTTGTACCTCGTTTCTGCCTTCTAGGGAACAGCTGCTACGAATAATATATCAGCAACACCCACCTTCCTGTTTTTCCGAAACAAAGTGAGAATTGACCAGTATCAAGGAGCAGATGCTGTGGGCTTAGAAGAAAAAATTAAGCAGCACCTGGAGAACGATCCTGGAAACAGTGAAGATACAGATATCCCAAAAGGATATGTATGCATCTCTTCACGTGGTTTTGTTCTCTTAGCTTTGTTTGCATAACCTGAACACTTAAGAAATAGCTCTTGCTTTTTAAATGTAGCCTAAGCCAAATAATAGTCAAAACTACAAGTGGCTTTGAGATCACCTGTCCAGGTTTCATTTCTCAGCCAAAATTGATTAACACGTACCTATGTAGCATGGATGGTTATGGAATTGTGAAACCTTGGAAGAAAAATCTCTGTGCGTAGCCCGTAGTCATGAAAAGAATGAATTTCCAGTTTTTGGATGAAGCTTTTGCTGCAGCTGCATATTCTGCTTCTTTCCTCTTGTCAGACATCCCAACCTATCTTCCCCAAATGTTTTTTAAATTGTAAAAATGTCTATGGTGAAAGGCATTCTTAGACATGGTTGAGAAGTTGCTCTCGTTTGCCTTAAGAAATACCTTCTTATTTCTGTGGTGTGAGGATCATTTAGATTTTCCCCTTTTTTGCTCCTTACCCTTTCTTTAATCCTCTTTATTTCATCATTTTTTGTTGGTTTTTTTTAAGAAGGCAGTGATTCTGTTGCCAGAGGCATTAACCTTCAGAAGAGTTCATCTCCCTCTCCCTCTCTAGCAGCTTGCTCTTTGGGAGAGGATTGTTACATAAACGGTATCCCAGGGTATATTTTCTTTCACCTAATTGCTTACAAAAGTGGGTGGCAGTATGCAGTATTCTCTTTAAATTTCTTCTTGCCTGTAAAAGCATGGCAAGGATATATAAATATACAAAGTAAAAAATGTCCCAGGTGTTCTTGGAAAGGATTATGTGCCCAGTCTGAGCGACGTACAAGAAGTACTTTCTGCTGACTGTGAATTTGCTTTCAAATGACTGTTTAATGCATGTGGTTCCGCTTCTGTGGGGGCACTGCCTGTCACTCCAGTAATTGCAGATGAGGCATTGGCAAACAATGTCAACTAAGGAAACAACTGAAAACTTTTTAGTAATCTGTGAAAAAGAAAAGTGAACACTTCTAAATATGTGCTCTCAGACAGAGTGGTTGTTAAACCTCCCTTCAAAGTCTCTCGTAACTAAAACTTGCTTCTACGTACTTTTTCAACAATTTTTAAAAATCATATTTGTGATCGTGTTCTTTTTTAATCGCCTGTGTCTTCTGGGTAAATCAAAACTTTTTAGGGATGCTTGAATTTTTGGCCAAAATTTCCTTAAGGGAGCAATCCATTTAGCAACATCAGCGCTCTCAGGAACCGATTCTCACTGTGTTCTGTGTGTTTTCTGGGTCCTCAAGGCGACTGTGCCTTACGAATCCTAAGCCTGTCTGCCAGCAGTGCTGACAAATGCATGGAAATGAGAACTCTGGTGTGACAAAACGCTGTCCTAGAGCTGTCCTCTCCCGTGGTGTTCTCCAAGCAGCCCTTGGTGTACTTAGATGGGATTGTCTGTTGTTCTGCCCAAAGTATAACCGCAGTTAGTTTTGTGCTGTGTTACGTTTCACTTAAATCCTGTGTCACAGCTGAGTGCTTGGCTCGTTGCTGTAGTGTGTGTGTTGCTCTGCATTAGCAAAACTAATGCTCTAACCTTAGCTGGGATGAATTATCTGTAGAACCCAGAATTCTGTTGTTCAGTGCAAACCCATGTTTTTTTAGAGGTTGAGCATTTTAAATTCCTATCTGGCCCTATCCTATCAGGCAGGTGTAAGCAGGGTGCAAGCCCAGATGAGTATTTCTCGTTTAAATCAACTGGAAGGACACAGGCTGCTCACATTTTGGGTAGTTCAACTACTTGGTAACTGTCCCATGGCATGCCTTGTGCTTCAGCCTGTGTGTGAACACTCACTTCTAGAATTATTGCAAAATCCTCTGTGGAACTGTGGGAATGTCAGAAGAGAAAAGGTTGGCTTTGGGAGCCCTAAACACACTGAAAGTCATTCCTGTAGCAAATGCCAGTCTGCTTAGACCCATTCTGTGAAAAGTTAATCTTGGAGGAGGTGGTGTCTTACCCCAGGAATCGCATCTGAGTATGTCCAGGGCTCTGTGGGCCCAGTGGGAGCTCTGTTTGACACACCAGTGCAGCTGAAATGCTATTTTAGGTTATGCATCCTCTTGTAGCTGTGCATTCCTTCTCTTCTCTTACTTTGTGTTGCTCCCAAGTGTTGGAGTTGCAAACTAAGCCTTCATTTGGATTTCGGGAGGGGGATAAGTGTTTTTTTTTTTGCTCAGGGTACCATAGTTGCCAGAGGTAAGGGAAGTGGGGTATGGGAAATGAGTTGTTTTCTCTCAGCACCCTATTGTCAGATTCTGTTTGTACCATGAAGGTATAGCCTGAGGTGTATGCCATAATCTTTGAGCTAGTGCGTGCTTTTTTGCCAAGAGTGATATATTATTGTTTGGGAGCTGATACATGGCTTTAAGGAGGGTATTTTGGATGGTCATCCTAAAAGTTCCTTCACATTTTTCCATCTGGACTGATCTCAGGTTTGTACTGTTACAGTGTGAGATGGTGATACTGCACCTCCAGGCCTTAACATCTGAAATACTTGATTTTTAGCCTGGTTCACTGTGCTTTCGTTGGACTTGGTTTACTTCAGTGGCAGGCAAAAAATTCTAGTTATCTGGAAATTGATACAGATTATTCTGCCTCTGTGATAATGACACCTTTTAAATGGGTGATGCTTGGAGCATGTGCAGTGGTCTGCTTTAATCTGAGAATGTGTGCACGTGAAAGCTTTTAGAGGGACCCTTTACAAAAGAGTTAAGCAATAAAACAAACTGAAAAAGAAGTAAAGTAGGACTAGCTGTGCATGTAAAGCCAGGTAAGAATTACAGTGGAGGTCTCTTAATTTGTGCTGCAGTATGTGGTCTGTTTTTGGGGAGGCCTGTTTCTGTGCTCTGGTGCGACTTAGGATGCTGTAGTCTGAAAACTCTCCCTGTGCCCAATTTCTTACACTCAAAATGGGAAACCCGTGTTCCAGGGGTGGGGGATTTTGCACAGAGGGGGAAAAATGTCATTCAGTTACGAACAGGACACATGTGAGTGCTGTAGTGCTCCTTGGTTTTGTTTGTAAGGTCTTGTGATGTAAACCCCCGAGGTTTTCTGTGTGACTTGTTATTTGAATCTCTTGAATGAAGAATTTCATTCATTCCAACGCTTACTAATCCCCGAGGAGTTCATGGCACACCTACCGTGCACTCAGCAGTGCTCTTGCTTTTCCTTTCAGATGGATTTAATGCCATTTATCAATAAAGCTGGCTGTGAATGTCTTAATGAGAGTGATGAGCACGGATTTGATAATTGTTTACGTAAAGACTCTACCTACCTGGAATCAGACTGTGACGAGCAGGTACAGTAGATATTGTTAAGAGCAATGTTTTTAGTGATGGGCTTGTCTGCAAGCTTTGGGTGGGGGTTTTGTTTTGGGGGTTTTTTTTGTTTGTTTTTTGAATTTACCTACTTTAGATTTTTATGTCAGGGAGAAAGTAGTAGGATGTAAATAAAATTAACATATAAAGATTGTGCAACATTTGCCATACATAGAGGGATGTGAAAGTGGAAAAAATTCCCAGTGAAGTAGCATTTGCTGATACTTTAAGGTGACAGATCAGGGCAGGTGTGAATATAGCGATGGGAAGTACTTAATTTTATTTAAGAGCTCAGACTTATTTGTAATCATTGTGCTATGTTTGTGTTTAAAAATGAAGAAAATGATATTTAACAGCAACTTCTTTCTCCACAGCTGCTTATTACTGTAGCTTTTAGTCAACCTGTCAAGCTTTATTCTATGAAACTTCAGGGGCCAGATAATGGTGAGTGAAGTGTCTGTTTAATCAGATCTTTGAAACCAAACTTTTGCCTGTGTTTGACTGCGTTTTCTAAAAATAACACTGTCGGTCCCTGGAACCTGAATTGTCCCTGAATCCCACAGTAGCTTCAGTAAATTTGTTGTAAATGAATTATGTAGCAAAGGATCTCATTCACTTTTCACTGCCCTGGTGTGTGAGTATTTGGGCTGATGCAACTGTAAGTATATATACTATATAATATACTACAGGTTGGTATGCTGCAAAGAGAAAATGACATTTAATTCAAGAATTAATGTGAGAGCTACTGAAAAGCACAGCTTAGTTGTTAGAGTAGCTCAGTTTACAGTATAAAATGATATAAAACACTGGGGTGTTACACAGTGCAGCAGGACTATTATCATTAGACATCGTGTTGGACTTCTTTATGGGATGCTGTCCCTGACACGTGGACGAGTAGTGTGGCTTTGGATGCCCTCAACATCCAGGGTGGTGATGTGGGACTGGCAGAGAAAGACTAGAACTGTAGAAGCTCCTGCCTTCCTTGAGCGGTATCTAGAGACGGGGATAAGCCAGGGCTTCTCAAGCAGCGTTTTGAAAAGGTGTTTAAACAATGGAATACCACTCCTGTGTTTTAATGCAGGGCAAGGTCCAAAGTACATAAAAATCTTCATCAACCTTCCTCGATCTATGGATTTTGAAGAAGCGGAAAGAAGTGAACCAACTCAAGCCCTGGAGCTGAGCCCAGATGATATTAAAGAAGATGGTATTGTCCAGCTTCGCTATGTAAAATTTCAGAATGTTAACAGTGTAACTGTAAGTAAAGTTTCTGTCCTGAGGTCTGGGCAGGCTGGCAGCTTCATAGGCTTTTGAAACAGTGTGTGTGTTTGTTGATCTCATTGCAAATGACTTTGCTCAGCTTTCCCACAGGCTTTCTGATTCTTAAGTGCAGTATAGTTGATTGAATTAAACTGTATTTTAGTGGGCTGGCCACAGAAATCACCGGCTTAGTGTGAGTTACAGGTAACTGCAGAACACTGATGCACCCTCAATCTCTTCATCACACTTTTTCCTCTGTAAAAGGCTTCTGCTAAAATTCTACATTACTATTTGTGGACTGTATTTTAGATCAGTTGGCTGCTTGCATGTGTAGTGGTATTTTACTAGGAATAATTTTAAATGTAATGGGAGGTGAACCTAAAAACCCCTCCTTTTCACGTCTGCTATTTCTGTAGCGTTACCTTTGCAAACAGCTTTATCCTCCCCCAAATGAAACGGAGATGGGTCATGTAGAGTTGTACTTGCCAGCACAGCTTTGTAGAATCGAAGTTATGTGTGTGTTCTTGAATGAAGTCATGTGTCAGCCTTAGGCAGGAGGATGTGCAAACACCAGACAGGTGAGAAGGTGATTAAATAGGTGCTCTCCTTGTTCACACTCTTTGCAGTAGCACTCCCCTAGTTTCCTACCTTCATCTGCATTTGGGATTTAAGACCTCATTTGTTTGCCTCTCTACTTGTTGAACTTTACATGCCCTTACTGAGACAGACTCTGTGCTCATTGCAGTTCACCTCTGCTCAACAGAACTCAGACCTCCTTTCTCCACGCCCACCATAGTGCAGAACCATCCACAGACAGCTCATTGCTTGTCTCCAAGTTCTTTACTAATGCTACAAAGTGCAGTGGTTCTGGCAATGTTTCCTCAGTTCATGTTTCAAAAAAGCTGTAATATTTGTTTGAAACCCTCAGATAACTTTGTACACCAAGTATTCACGCTGTAAAACATAATTATGCAAATCGCAGTAGTAAACTCCACAGTCTTAGGAGTTTCAGCAAGCATAGTTAAATTGGTATTTAATTTCAGGTCAGATTCCAGGGAATGGTGAATTTTGACTTGTTAGCTCCTGTTTGTGCTTGCTGAATGTGGTCTTGGGTCAGAAGCTGAAGCTGGGAAAGTCCAAGCTTTGTGGGATTTTTACCAAACTCCCAGAGAAATAACAGCATTCTAGTTAATCATTATTTAAAGCTGGAGGAGAGGAGCTTCTCTAAAGGTTACAGAGGCCTTAATATAGTTCAAAAATGTTGATATTCTATGTACTGATTCAGGGATTGCCTGCTTTAACTATTACCTTTGGTGGTTTTTTTAGTTGTTTGTCCAATCCAATCATGGTGACGAAGAGACAACAAGAATCACATACTTCACGTTTATTGGAACTCCAGTCCAAGCAACAAATATGAATGACTTCAAGCGAGTAAGTCCTCTTCCTTAAAAACTGTTTGAATGTTTTAAACTGACTCAAAAACGGGGTGGTGGAAAACTACACCTGGTTGTTACTACAGCTCTACAATGTGAGGTAGCTCTGGCATCCAAAAGAAAACATGTAGCTTTATCTTGCAGATGTTTGGTCTAGCCTGCAAGTTTTAGTTGATCAGCATTTTAAAAACAACTGGTAAGAATGTATGTGTGAAAACTCGAGGGACTGAGACGTTACACACGCTGTAGGTGACTTCGGGGGGTTTTAACAGCTGTGAGATTTGTCTGGATTGCGAAACTTGCTCTCTGGTGGTGTTCAGGAAGGAGAGAAGCAATGGCATGCACAAGTTAGTGACTCGTGATTGACTTCTGCTTTGCAAGAAAGAGTCACTGGACAACGTTCAGCTTGAGAGCTGAAAAATACTTGGTCACAAGGTGTCTGTTATATTAAACATCTGCTTTATAAAAGACAGTGAAGAATCAAACCACTTGTGGTGTGGCTTCAAACACTCTAGTGCTGAACAATAAGGCACTCTCAATTCTTGATTAATTTTATTTTTTTTGAGAATGTGAGATGGATTTGAAAGGATTGAAGCTTTAAAGCTACCTACAGCTTTTCAAAATGTAGCAAATCTTGAAATTAACTGCTTCAAAACTTAGTGGCCTTTGTAAAAGGGCAAATCCTGCTGTGACACCAGCCTACAAACTACTGGGTGGGTGTCCAGTAGCACCAGAAGCAGCACAGAATTTATTACACAAATTATCTATAACTACAGAAGGCTAAAAACACACTCACCAAAGTGTCCCTACTTTAAACTTCTCACGTCAAAACTTGATCTTAACTTCTACATGTGAAATGTAATTAAATTAATAAATAAAAGTTGACAGGATTTGCTGCTTTTCAGTGAAACTTGAAGTTGTTGAAAACATTTTTCTAATACTAAAATTAACTGGATATCAGTTTTTAGAGCTTCCAATATTTAGAACTTCCTTTCCAAACCTAGAAACATGTTAATTGATTTACAATCTGCTTACATTTCTTGGTTTGTATGGCTTTTGTGTCAGTGCTTCAGGTACTAGGGTGTCCCGGGCAGTGAGTTGTGCAATTACTGCTTTAATAATGGTCACCTGTGGTACTTCCCGCTATAGTCCTGAGCGGGGTGGGACTCACTCAGGGTTTGATCTCTGTCTCACTTTCAGTTCTCTGTAAACTCTGGAAATGAGTTTTGCTTTCAAAAGTACTGAAAGTTTATTGTCAACAAGTGCACTCCTTAAACCCAATCTTCCGATTGCTAAAGCAGTGATTTATTTTTAATTACAGTGTTGGCACTGTGCTGGGGATGTCAGGGTGTTAAGCAACTGGTCAGGAGGGCCTTAAATGGAGGGGCAGGCATTACTGGGATATGGAGTGGCTGATCCTGTCTCGGTTCAGCTTCTCAATGCTATGTGTAACACTCCTGCTTTGCTTCCTGAACATGTCGTTTTACTATTAGGCTGTTAAAATATTTCATCATAACAAATGGGATGTGTAGTCTGGCAGAGTTGCAGCGCTCTTAGGAATTTTAACTTTTGTTTCCTCTCTTCCAGTGATCCTGTCAGTTATGAAACCTTAATATAGCGTTGGGCATTAATTATATTTAGGCTTGTAGTAGATTAACTGGGAAACCTTATTTTTCTTTTCATCTCCTTGAGTAGTTACCCACGCTACTCCTCGCTGCTTTCATGTCTCACTCCCTCCTCACGCTGTCTCTACTGTTCATGTTCCTCTTCTAATTATGACAGAAATAGTATTGTGATAAGATTATCAAGAGGGGGGAATGATTTTTTTTCCCCCCCCCCCCA
>VXBJ01005964.1:170542-205566 GCA_013400055.1 Nycticryphes semicollaris
TGTTTGTAAAATCTGCTGATTTGGAAGGGCTTGATTGAAGGTACGGAGGTGTGTGTGATTCCAGTCATGTCCCTGCTCGGTTGACTGTATGCACGTCAGTTTCAGAGTGAAAGAAACCTAAACACATTGGTTTGAGTGACTTCTCCTAAGGATCAGGCTAATAAATTTTGCCTCTGGGTTAGAAGGGGATCTGAAGGCATGCTTAGGTACAGCCACTTAGTGCTCAGCAGTTGATGATCAAGGTGCAGAACTGCAGCTCCTGTGCCCAAACAGTAAGGGAAGGCTCCTAGTTGCTCCTATAGAGTGCTAACAGCAATGGGTCTGTAAGAAGAATGGCCTCTTCTTGATCAGGGAGTCAGTTCATCTGTTAAATAGAAATGAGGCATTGTTTCTGTTAATTAAGTTATCAAATACAAAGCTAAAATTCCATCTACTCTGAAAGCACTAAGCAGGTGTAGTTGAGTTAATCCTTCATTAGTGGTTTTGGCCTGAGCTTAGTTAGGACATACAGTCACAGGGCAGCCCAGGTTGGAGGGGACCCTAAAAGATAGATCGCCTGGTCCAACCTTTGGTGGGAAGTGGGGCCTAAATGAGAATATCAAGCACCTTCTTCACTCCTGTCTTGAAAACCTCCAGCAACAGGGCTGCCACGTCCCTGCAGAAGTTCTTCCAGTATTTACTGGGCTCATGAAACAAGGCCTTCCCTTGTGTTGCCTGTAGTTGGTATTGCTGCAGCGAGTGAGTAAAGTTACAGAAGCTGCTTTCACACTTGTTTCAATGTGTGTATCCTGCCCCTTGCACAACTTGAATTTTCAACCTCTGGGGAGGAGGGAAGCCTTTGGAGTGACAGAAGAGTGGGACAGAAGTGTTTCGGGGCTGCACAAGGCCTGCTGTAGGGTATAACTGATCAAACTACTACAGCAGACCGTATTTGAGACTGTTCCACTGCACAAAGACACTTCCTAGTTGGACACCTTTGGGCACACAGCTCAAAGTGGAGAGGAAAGGTGTGATTCTGGGTTTCTTACTCCCAACTGAGAGCTTAGTACTAGGTGTGTTCTGGGGAATCTTGTGGTGAGCTTGTAAAGGTGCTTTTGTTTTTGGAAGAGTGTGCAACTGTTGATGTCCAGTGTATGTCTTGTTTATTTCTGGTATTATTGAGTAAAACATACTGCTGCTCGGTTTTGAGGTTGGGGCAGAGATGAAGAGGGACAGGTTGTGGGATGTTTCTCATGTCCTCTCTTGAAGGAAGGCTTTCTTTCTACTCAGAGCTACCTATTTGCACTACATGCTGCTGCTTTTTTTTTTCTTGTAACATTTTGTTTGTTTGTTTTTCAGCTTAACTTCCCATTTCTAAAGAATTAAAAAGGCAGAAGAAATTAAAAAGTAATAATAAGATTGAAGTGGTCTTGCACTACTCCCTCCCTTGCTCCCTCTGCTCACCCAGCATCTCTTTCACCCTTCCCGCAATCTCAGCCCTGCCGCAAGAGCCGCCTTCTCTGCACCTTCCACCATCAGGAGCAGCCTTCTCTACCTTCTGACTCAGCAACTCATCCTTCCCCTCTGCTCCCCGCTCCAAACCTGCCCTTAAGCACTCCTCCTGACCTTCTGGTCTTACTGCTCTCCCACTGCTACCCTGAACGTGACCTTTCTAAAAGCATACCATACAGTACTCTTAGAAATTATTTTCTATAAGTACTTTTTCAGCCTGTACTGAATTTTGTTAAGCTGCTTGAGCTGCAGCTTGTGAAATGCTCTGCCAAGACTTGAGTTTTTTTTAATATCTGAGTGGAGCTTAGTGGTCTTTGTTGTCCCCCTTCAGTACGTAGTAGGTAGCCAGACTGGGTTGCAAAGTGCTACTCTTTATTGTCCCTCTGGTGGCCCTGGGCACCCGTTCAGGGAAGACACAGTGAGGAGCTGGTGAGTGTTTGTACATACGTGGCCTCATTAGGGTTCCCCAGCAGCATACTACTATTTTTACTTGCCTGACCTCTTAAAGTAAACCAAAACACCAACTGTGCTCCAGAAGGTTTAGTGATCGTGTTTCCAGCCTTAGCCTTGGTAATGAACCATAGAGTTGGTGGTGGCTTTGTCACTGTCAGGTTCTGCTCTGATGCTTGTGAAAAAGCCAAATGGTTAGAAAAAGAAGCTTACTGCAAAACTGTCATCTTTTGTGTGAGAACTACAGGCTGTAGCCACTGCCTCGGGGTGCTCTGGGTGGCACTTGTTTCTGTAAGAGGAAGGAAAACGATCCACTTCCAAGCAAAGAATGACAGTTGCTCAGTTTAAATAGCTCGTTTACTTCTGGGGAGGTGGAGTGGGCTGGTCAGAAAGTGGGTTTCTTTGTCCTGTGATGGCAAAATATCCAAATGAGTGTGATTGATTTTCACAGATAATACACATGGGCCAGTTGTCAATCTCTGCCTCAGACTGGTACAGCTGTCGTTTTTGTTGATGTTCCACACTTGCTAACAGCTAATCTTTAATCTTTTAACTGTGGTTTCTCTTTTTTTTTCTTTTTATCTTTTTTTTTTCTTAATCTGTGTGTGAACACAGTTTGGTGCTTTGGAAATGCACAAAGAATAAATATTGCTTCTTGACACGTTTAACTTTTTTTTTTAACTTGATTAATTGGAATTTAATGCCAGTGATTGGGCTTCTGAGGTTTTTTTTTTTTTTTTCTTCTTCCTTCACATTGTCAGATTGGAATTTTCCTGACCTTAAGCATTAGGTTGAACTCACAGCTTGGTGAAATGTTCCTGGTCAAGGGTTTCTTGGAGGTGAAAATGGTCTTTAAAAGTCCCTTCCTTCAGTAGATCTCCATTACTTTGGTGATAACTCAGCTGACCAAAAGCAGCTGGATAGTGAAAAATTCTCCCCCTTGAAATTTGACAAGAGATGAAGAAAGGGGAAGGATCAGGCAGAATGCTTCCAGTGGGCTTATGAGACTTCCCTAGGTCAGGGCTGGGGGGGGGAGCTTTGGGTTTTTTTGTATTATTTCTGGTTTTCCCTCTAGTTCCATATTCCACAATTGGCTGTGAATTTTGTGGGATATATGGTCACTTAACTGTGGAGGTAATTAATACTTAACGTGTTTGCTATAGAGGCAATTTGGTTAGAAGAGGAGAAGGGGTTTACTCTGTTTTTAGCATAAAAATGAGCAGTAATGGGAACTTCTGTGCTCCATTAGTGACATCTCCAAATCTCTGCTCCTGTGAATTCTGGCTACACCTTCTCAGAGCTGTACGTGCTGCTCCCTGCTTGGGAATCAGTGCCTTGCCCAAGGTCCCTCCTGAAGCTTTACACTTCAAGACTTACTTTCTTTTTATTTTGATTTAGCTTATAAGGGGATATTTTTCCAAGGGACTGCATGAGCTCTAGAACTATGTCTGACTCCTTCCCGAAAAGTGACTGATTTTGTGTTGAGTTATCCTAAAGAAGGGGCCTGGCTTCCCTTCTGCACACCAGCACGAGTGCTGCTGGCTGGCACACAGACACACCAGAGTGGTGGCAGTGGGGACCTTCTCTGCAAAGGGAAGCCCTGGGCTGGCTCTGATTCCAGGTGGAGTTGGCAGAATTGGAGATTGGAAGGAGACTTGGTAAGGAATAATGTTTTGAGGAGGGATAACTGAAAATCAGCTGGCTTCCTGAGCTCTGTAGAGGTTTGAGCTGCACTGTACAGTAACTGCTGTCGGTGTGGGACACAGCAAGGGTGCCAAGGCAAATGAACAAACTGAGATTGGAGCACCCTGTGGTTCTCTCCCCGCTTATAATATATCATGGGTGAAGGTTGAGTGCTTGGTGTGTAACACGTATCTTCTAAAGTGTGGCCTGTTCTGTGGGAGTTCCTGTCTTCTAACTCAACATGAGAGTGATGCTTTGCTGTCCCAGTACTACAGAGAAGGCTTCCCTCTTAACCCTTCGGGGGGATTCACAGCTTCTGCAAGTGCTGCAGTGCTGCATGCATTGATTTAGTTGAAAATTCAGTTGCACTTGTTTATTTTGAGACATACTGTAAAAAATAGCTGGCAGGACTCCTTTGGGTTAAACATTCTTTCTGGTTTTTGTCTCCTACCAGGTAGTTGGCAAAAAAGGAGAGAGCCACTAGGATGCAAGAGACACTGGAAGGCCTTACCGCAATCGGAGATCTTCACTTTTATCTACAACTCCTGGATAATTGCTTGACCATAACCAGAGACTGTCAATCTGTTTCATTTAATGCCATTACCAATAAATCATTGCTTTTGTTGAGATGGAGTTTCCCCAGTGTGTTTCTGTTGTAATCCTCCTACATGTATTTGTAAATAAAATTCATTACTTTTGCCAAGTTGAATTTTGTTCTTCTAGTAACTCTGGCTCTTCCGTGGAAGCTTCAGAACTCCACTGGCTTGGCTTTGGCAACGGAGCCGTAACGTAGCTCGTGCTTGTTCAGGGAGTTTGAGATGTCAGAAGTAAGTAAAAACAGAGGTGGCCTTCCGGAGCCATCTGAAGGCACAGTCTGAGCTGTTTTGTTGTAAGAACCGGTGAAACTAGGAGCGTTGTTCTCACAAACCACTTCTGTTCCCACAGATCCCTCTCAGATAGGAATCACTTCACCTCTTTGGGAAACTGCCGGTTCCCTCCTCGCCTCAAAAAGCGGAGGAGGAGGAAGCGCGTTTCAAGTGCCCGTTCCGTTAACTCACAGGTTGGTCCCAAACGCCGTGTTGGTGCATTCTTCTGCCTTTCCAAAGCCTGTGGGGTTTTTAATCTGATTAAAAAATCATGACCTCACTTCCCAGGCAGACTCTAGCAAGCCGTGCAGTTATGGGGATGTAGGTGTTTGTGCACCCCACCTGAACATAGATGTCCTTATTTCTTTTATTGGGTGGGTTTTTTCCTCTCTCTGGATCTTGATAAGGAAATGTTTATTGCAAATATTACTTTTTTCATCTTAATTGGAATTGCTGTACTGCTTTGGTAGATGTTCTTGGAAGCGTGCCCTGAGGAATTTTAATAAATCGGGCATTGATCAGCACCATATACGTATAATGTTGTATAAATTCCCAGTAAAACTTGCTAAGTGTTTTAATTGGCATAATTAATTTCTTTGTAAAGTTAAATTTGTTACATTTCTAATTACCATAAATCCCGCTAAGGCTTAAATCCTGTCCTAATTGGCATTCCTCCCTTGAACACAGGAGGGTGGTTCTCTTCTGCCTTGCCAGACGGGCCTGTTAATACCAACTTCGCTTTCTGCTCACATTGATTGTCATTATTTTTAACAGACAACAGGATTGTGTGGAAGAATAATCTCTTTGGGAAGTGGTTTTTTTTTTGTCTTCTTTCCCCCACGGTGTGACCAGGGTACTCCTCTCCTGGAGTTAGTCAATGGTGTGTGATGATGATGATGGTGGTGGTGGTGGTGGCAGCAACTCGATTTCTTTCCTACTTCCTTAACGTCTTGCTTCAGTGGGGGTGGAAGGCATGTAATGCACTGTACAGAGAATATAAATCCTTTTTAAATATAACCAAGGGCAATATGGATAACTGTTGCTGTTCCTAGTTTTGTATGCTAATTACCTTTTAGGTTGTGCCTCATCTTAAGTATTGCTTACCTCATACTGTTGGTACCGGAGAGGTTTGGTAACCTGGTGATTCTCATCTTTGTAAGAGATGGCTGGGGTTTCTGTTGTTTCTGAGACTGTGTGATGTCCCAGGTTGCGTGGTGCACACTGACATACAGCCCAATAAATGTGTAGAGGTGACCCTCACGGCGTTCTGCTTCGTGGAGAAGGGGGGGCAGAATTCCAGGCAAGGAGCTAAAAGTCCTGAAGTTAGGATGAGATATTGCCTGGGAAGTGGTGTTTTACTGGGGGTGTGGCTCCCATGGGATGTGAGGTTCCCATGGGATGTGTGGATCCCATGGGGTGTGTGATGACCGTGCTGCTGCCAGGGCTGGGGCTTTTCAGTCTTGTTATTGATGGGAGAAGTCACACCAAGAAGTGGGTCTGTTTGATAACTGAGCAGGAGTCTGGAAAGGGGACAGCGGTGCTGCTGGTGTTTGATGCTGCCCACGCTGGGGTAACTGAGATTTGTTGCTGGTCTAAGCCACCACCGCTCACCGCTGTTGGGTTAAATCCGTTCCCTGCTCAGTTCTCTACTTCCCAAAGCTGGCGTTTGTTCGGGATGGGGGGGTGAAATCAGGTGTTGGAGTGTCCAGAGCCCTCACTGAGCTGTGCTGTGGGTGCCCAGAATTATTTGGTTCCTTTGATAAGCAACGTCCTGTCCCCTTTGCCCGCCCCAACCCCTTGTCGCTTGGTTTCTGGCAAAGGTTGAGCTGGTGGAGTCTCAGTAAAATGCTGAAAATCTGTGGGTGAGGGGTGTATTTCACAGCAAAAGCCCTTGTTCAACTGGTAGCTGAAAGACCAGTTTTGGGTGCCCCTTCTCCCTCCTGTCAGGGTGACAAGCTCCTTGTGAGGTTTGCTTAGTGGTTTTAAATGGCCAAAGGCTCCCTGGTTTGGGGTTCCCCTGGACTGGGCACGTTGGCCGGGGTAGTGTGTTGGGGGCTGCATATTGGAATTAATCCATGGTGTGATGTCTTAATTTAGAGTATTGCCATGTAAAGTGGTCACCTGTGGATGGGCTGGGAAGGGGGATTGGAGCTGCCAGCAGATCCTGGGAGCTTTTGGTGTGGGTCTGATTCCATCCTTTACAGCACTTGTGTGCTGAGGTAAGTATGTATTAGCTGAGAGCTGCTGGGACTGAGCTGGTACAGCACTGGGGAAGTTGTTTATTACCCTGTTTATAGTCCTCAGTGTTGGTGTTTCTGGTAAGTGTCTGAGGTATCAGAGGCCTAACCTCTGCCTATCACTCGGCTTCGAAATTAAGGGAAAAAGTATGGAAGTAGTCACAGTTGGGAGCTGGAAAAGTGCTGGTGTGGGGAGGTGTATCTTTGATCTGCCCAGGGCTACTTCTGCCAACATGGAGCTTCAGTTCAGATATTCAAAATCATAGAATCACAGAATGGTTTGGGTTGGAAGGGACCTCAAAGCTCATCCAGTGCCACCCCCTGCCCTGGGCAGGGACACCTCCCACCAGCCCAGGTTGCTCCAAGCCCCCTCCAACCTGGCCTTGAACCCCTCCAGGGATGGGGCAGCCACAGCTTCTCTGGGCAACCTGGGCCAGGCTCTCACCACCCTCACACCAAACAAGTTCTTTCTGGTATCTCATCTCAATCTCCTCTCTTCCAGTTTAGAGCCATTACCCCTTGTCCTGTCACTCCCCTCCCTGCCAGAGTCCCTCCCCAGCTCTCCTGTATCTCCCTTCAGATACTGGAAGGGGCTCTAAGTTCTCCCCGGAGCCTTCTCTTCTCCAGGCTGAACAACCCCAGCTCTCTCAGCCTGTCCTCACAGCAGAGCTCCTCCATCCCTCTGTTGGAATGGCAGAGGGAGTAAAACAAGAAAAGGTGTCCTGTGTCCCAAGGGTTAACAACCTGCAGCAAACACTGAAAAGTCACAGGCTGTGTTTGTTGGTAACTGGCTCTAGAAGCATATTTTTTCAGGATATGCCAATAAAATGCTCAGGTACTGACTCACGTCTGGGCACTTGGCAGAGTGTAGCTCACACTTGTGTTGGGGACCGTGAGTGTGGTTAGTGACACCGTTTGGTGAGGGGTGGTGGCTGGTTTTTGTCAGGGCTCGGTTGATGGTTGGACTAGAGGGTCTCTCTGGTCCCTCCCAACCTCTACAGTTAATTCTCAGCCCAAGTATTTGTTTCAGAGCTGGGGAGAGCATGCCCCTGCTCGCTGCCAGCCTGTGGCAGAGGTGGTTTGGAACATATAAATAGTTGCAAACTTATTGGCTATATATATATTTTTTTAAGTATTTATTGTGTTTTACTGATGTCTGAATACCAATTTTCATAAGAAAGCTGAGCAGGGTGGAAGAAATTCACCTAAATTACCTTCCCAAGTAGGGAATCTCGCTAAAAATGTGTATAGAAATTAAATTGCCTGGTAAACTCTTATTTTTTTATAAGCTACCTGTGCTGCTGTGTCTTGATTATCTTTAGATAATCTTCAAACTTGTGTTGTTTGGGGCTTTTCTTGCATCGGGACCGGTGTCAAAGCAACCTCCACTTTCCTGGCCTTGAATACTGGCAGAATTTGGACAGCTTTGTTCAACTTCTTGATTATTTTCCTCGTTGGAACGGGGAGTGCTGCTGAACCAAACCTGGTGAGGGTGCCCCCATAACACACCGCAGCCCTGTTTTAATTGATGACGCTGGTGACGTGTTGCTGGGACACGGGTACCTGATGCCTGTGCCTGCCTTAATTAAGACCTCGTTTGCTCACACCTAATTCTGGGTGGGTGCTGGTTTTTCTACTTTGAAGTGGCTTGCAGCTTTCTTAGGCTGACCTTATTTAAACCTTAAAGGGTTATTTATTTATTTTTCTTACTGGAAATGTGTGAACAAACCAGATCGTTCCCCAGGAGGAGTGTTCCATAGAAAGCTGCTGCTTTGTGGGAGAGCTCCGGTTCTCCTGGAGCCCCTTTGGGGACTGGAAGGGGCTCTGAGGTCCCCCCGGAGCCTTCTCTTCTCCCTGCTGTCCCGCTCCCCCTCCCTCCGGCGTGTCCCCGGCACACTCGCTGAGGGTGCCCCTCGGTCCCATGTCGCCGACAGCGGTGTCACCCCCGTCGCCGGGCTCCGGCAGGCTCGGGATTGGTGGCCCCCGGTGCCCGCCGGGCGGTGCCGCTTGTCACCAGCAGGGGGCGCTGCCGGCCCGGCGGAGCGAGCGGGGTGCCGTGATTTGTGCGACAAACAGGCAGAAAACTGACAAAACCCACCAAAACCGGACGGTGACGGGTGCAGGGGCCGGCGGGAGAGCGGGGAGCAGCGCCGAGGTCTTGCACCCCCCCACACACCCCTCCCTCGCGCAGCTTTTGGGGTTATGAAACTGGAAAGAGAAAGGAAAAACCGATCTACATCGATTAAAAATTAAGTTCCTGCCAAAAAGGAACAGTTATTCACCTCTCTATGCACAGATGAAAAACTTCAAGGGAAGCTTTAACGAGCGTCCGTCCTCTCTGACCCGAGCTGTGGCAGAGGACACAGGGCAGCAGCATGAGGGGGACCCCAAACTGTCACCTCCTGTTCCCAGGTTCCCCCACTTCTGTTTGAGGCACAAGCTAGAGAGGAGGCAGTGACACAGGGGTGAGACGGGTGGGAGCAGGGGATGATGTGGGACTTGTCTAGCCATACAAAGATTTTTTTTTCCATATATAATGAAAACAAAGCCATTACTGTGGATTGTGGTAAACAGTAGTGTATGCAAGGTGATTAAATTAAACCAAAAGTTCAACTGACTCAAAATTAGCACTAGGTTCTCAGATTGAAAACCAGGCGCTGGGTGGTGCTCCCCTTGGAGCAGGATCAGGAGGTGGCTCAGCATCCCATCAGGCTTGTGCTTAATTCATGTTCCTCTTGCATTCACTTGGAACAGCAGAGCCTTGCAGAGGTTGAGGTGATTAAGTTCAATTAATTACGCTACCTTAAAATATGTCATCTGAACCTTGTGTGTCCTGAAGCCTCGCAGGTGTCACACTCACCGTACAATTTGTCTCTCGGGTTGTGTTCTGCACTGGCTGGGTGTCTCCTTGCCCCACCACCTCCCGTGGCTGGATGCGAAAGCTTTAAAAAAAGAGGGAAAAGCCCCAGATCCATCCCATAAAAGTGACTTCAAGTCACACTTTTCGTGTGGGCGATGCTGCCAGGAGCTGAGCAGAAACAAACCCCTGAATCCTGGTGCTGGTCACCGGGTTGCAGAGAGGCTTTCCTTGCCCACTGCCTTCCTGGAAATATCAGTGGTGTGTTCTTAGTGCCAGAATCCGGAATTGGTGGCTGCCCAGGTACTTGCCAAAATGGTTTTTCCCTGGTAACGTGTGTTTTAGCTTTTGTTGTTCATTTCCTGCAGAACATGCAGGGCTGGAGACAAATGACCTGAATTCAGCAGCAAGGAGGGGTTTGGGCCGTATTTGATTTAGTAGAAACCTCAGTTTTTATCCAAGAGGAGCTGTGGCAATTAGTCCTCCCTGCAGTGGCCACTTGTCTGGGCAAAGTTGTGCAGGTGCCTCGAATGGAGACAAGGGTGGGAGTCAGGATCCATCGCTGCCGTTACCCATCACCGTCCCGGTGACGTTGGGGTGATCAGTAAGACTTGATCGTTGTTTTGGATTAACAGGACAGGATTAACTGGAGGATGCAACCTGCAGTGGATGTGCATATATATATATATATATATGTGGATGTTTTAACTCCAGGTGTGGTTGGTCCCTGGGTGTGCCACATGCAGGAAAAGCCTCAAATTGAACCCAATGCTGGGGGGAGCGGGGTGGATGGCACACGTGGACCCCCCTTCCAGGGGCACCACCAGCCTCCCCCCACACACACACACAGAAAGTGGCATTTTTCGTTGCTGGTATTGTCAGTCTGCAGGGGGGCCACTGCTCCAGCAGAGGAAGGATGTGGGACAGGAGGGGGGGGAGATGTTGAGATGCTTTTGTCAGGGCCTGTGAAAAGTTTGGGGGGAGACTGGTAAATGTGGGGAAGACCTCAAAACTCTGGCACCCAGGTAAATGCAGGGAAGACCTCAAAACCAGCCCCCCTGAGGGACAGGACTGCTGGCCATGAGTGTTGAATAACCCTGACTCTGTTACTCTTGTATTTCCTTTCAGCCACTCTGCAGCAGCTCCATTTCATGCCGGAAATTTCCTCTCCATTTGGAGCCATGGAAAGGAGAGGAAATGATACGTGCCCAGTTAGAAGGGTCACTTGTATGAACTTGCATGTCTGTGCTGTTTTAAATTAATTCATGTAAAATTCAGAGGTAGCTGAACTATGTGTCTCTGTTGGGTGCTCTGACAGACTAATTGTTTTTTCCAGTTGAGATCCGTGGCTGCCAGTGAGGATCTCGGTGTGGATGGGTTACCCCAACCCCGGCTGCTGCTGCAGGATGCTCTGGTGAGAGGTGGGGGGGTGTGTGTTGGGGGGTGGGAAATAACTTGGCTGTTGTTTCCCAGCCGGTGTCTCTGGTTCCAGCAGAGTTCCCCCACTGACCATGTAATCCCAGTGGGCTTTTCCCAAGGGAAGGAAAGAACAAGTGTTTCAGAACAGTGACGTGTCCTGTTGGGTCTGTGTGGGTACCTGCCTGACCCCCTGGTACCTGCTGTGTTTCCTTTCTCTGAGCTGGAAAGGCTTCAGTGGTTCAGGAGGATCTTGATGGTGACACCTCCAGCACCAAATAGGTGGAACGTGGACCCCTTCCCCGGTGTAGGTACATCTGCAGTAGACAGTTAAGGCTGTCCCCTATCTTTTATCCTGCTGTGAAGGTGTCTTTTCTTATTTTTTCACCCGTAGTCAAAATAGGAGTTCTCTGTGTCCTTGGTTCTAGAAGTGCTGTGGGAAAATGGTGGTAAGGAAGCTTGCTGTAGGGCATAACATCATGCTGGTCCACATGCAGAGCTCCTGGTCATCCCTACTTTAACCTGAGTGCCAAAACACACAGGTACAGGGACACTTCGAAGAGCAATGGGGTCCACAAAGCCCCCTCTTTTACCTCAAGGCTCTCTGTTCCCCATGGGCAGGACTGACTGTGGCTGCTTTGCAGCCCCTCCTTGTCCCAGTCCTGGGGGTCTTGCTGTACTGAAAAGCCTCCTTCTTGGGGAGGATATAAAAGGATGTGGTGGGGTCCAGGAGCAGGACAGTGGAAGAGGCCCTGGTCACCTCTATGGTCAAGTTACAGAACTTGTTCTGCTTCCCCTGTGCTTGCCATTCAGTGGTGCTCTGGTGGGTTTGATCTTCAGGTAGAAGGACCAGCTGGAGTTTGTCCTGTCGATGTCACATGAGCTGCTGAGGTTGGTAGATGTGTAAGGGATGGACCAAGACATGAATCATCTCCCTGTTTCTTGCTGGTCCAGCTCTACCAGCAGAGCAGGCTGCCTGCCATAGCCAGGTTTTTCAGTGGGAGTGTGGATTCCCCCAGCAGAGGAGAGCGCCGTGGTCTTGGCTTGCTCCGCTAAGTGTTACCATCTTTCTTCCAACTTCCACTTCCTCTGGGCTGAGTTTCAGCTTTTCCTCCAGATGCTCGAGTCTCACAGACATCTCCTTCCTTGTGCCGAAGCTCCCAGAACCAGATGAGAAGACAGGGTATGTTCAAACGCCTGTGTCACCTTGGTGGCACTGGAGATATAGTCCCAGATCTCGAGAAGGAGGAGGAGTGGGGGATTGCAGTGCTTCACACATCTCTCCACCAGACACTGAACTGCCCAGATCATCGCTTCCCCCACATCATGTGAATTTCCCCAGCAGCTTTGGGCTCCCTCCCTAAATCTGAGCTGTTCCTTAGACTCAAAGGGCCTGACGGCACGTGTGCGACTTCCAGAGCTCCCATAGATTCAAGGCACTGGTCAGGCAAATGGCTAATGCTTGCTATTCTGGATGTTAATTTCATAAAATTAATCTAACACATCTTGAAGGAAATTAGCGCGTGCAGATGCTGTCATTTATCACAATTATTTTAAAAGCCCTAATCTAGCACTTCATGGAATTGTTCACATCCACTTGTCCATCGAGTAGTGCGTCCCAGCGGAGGGGTGGGCGGGACACCCGAGGGCACCCTTCCCCTTGCACCCTTGGGAAGGGATGTCACCACCCCATGTTAACTGGGGACAGCTTACTGCTGTGTACGTGCCACCTCCAGTGCTACCAGCCACAAGGACCTGGGCAAGGAACCCGCTCCTGGTCCCACCACAGGACCAGCCTTTCCTCACCACAGAGATGCTCCAGGTTCCTCAGCATCTTGGTGCTCCTCTGCTGTCCCCTCTCCACCAGTTCCCTCTCCTTCCTGAACTGGGGAGCCCAGAACTGGTCCCAGTGCTCCAGATGGGGCCTCCCCAGGGCAGAGCAGAGCAGAGGGGGAGGATGACCTCCCTCCACCTGCTGGTCACACTCTTCCTCATGCCCCCCAAGATGCCATTGGCCTTCTTGGCCACAAGGGCCCATTCCTGCCTCATGGGCATCCTGGTGTCCACCAGGACTCCCAGGTCTTTTTCCTCAGAAAAATAAGAAAATAAATACATTTTTTGTATTTTAATCATGCTTTGTGTTGACCCCTCCATGCCCCTCTCTTGTACCTCTCAGGGCCTGCGAGTTGAGCTGACAGATAATGGCCTGGGATGAACCTGCTCCTCCTCCTCGGCTACGAACGCGTCAAGGTACAACGGTTCTTTATTGCTGTGCAATGAAATAAAGATGGGATTTCAAATGTCATACTTTGGATATTCACTCAGCGCTTCCAGTACTGAGCCTAAACAATAAATTATCATCTGTTGTAATTCAATATAATTCTGCTTCCAGTACAGGAGAGGGGGGGGTGGAATAAAAAGCGATATTCAGCAGTTCAATCAAACAGCTTGATTTTTTTTTTTTGGAGGCACAAAGCACCTGAGAGTTCCCAGTGACTCCTCGTATTAGCAGAGATTTTCTTCCAGTAAAGAACTCGTGATAATGAGCTGCGAGGCTGAATGGTTAAAACAATTATCCCCCAAGAAATTCCCAGAGCTTTTTTTTCAATAAGTCAGAGCAGTTAAAGCTGGCAGAGCAAGAAATAATTTGAACAATTTTTCATTGGAAATATACTTTGGATGAAACTGGAGTGGTTTGTGGGAAGGGTGCGCTTCTCATAAAACTGTTCAGTGAAAGAAGTTTGAAAGGGTTCACAAACAAAAAGGAAAATTAGCTTTCTGATTGATTTTAGGGTTGCGTTTTCTGCGATCTAAATTGATGGGTCACGGTCGGGAAGGTTCATTGCCGTAAGGTCATGTTGATATTTGCAAGCCCGAGGTATTTGGGATTTTCCCCAACACTGAGTGTTTTTAGTTGGATTTTCCCAATTCAATGCAAAGCCAAATTTTAGAGGAGGAATTGCTTTAAAGGCAAAACCATTGTTTTTCAGGATGCATTTGGTTATCACGGAGCCGTGTTCCCCACCCGTCGCTCTTTTCCTCAGTGAGTCTCGGCTCGGTGCTCTGAAGACCGGCACGAGGTGGACAGACCCCTCGTGGTTTGAGCCCTGCTCTGCAAGGATGCGTGGGGGAAAAACAAGACATCTGCCTTGCTGGTATGATTTTTATTTAAAAAACAAACAAAAATAAAAATAGAGGGCAGCATCAGGTCCAGTTGAGCTGTGCTGCTGGGTCACTCAGCGCTCCTGCTGGACCGAGCTGGGTGCTCCCAAGCTGCGTAACCAGAGACCAAAGTGCCAGCCTTCCTCAAAAACACAGGCTTTTGCCTCAATGATGTGCTTTGTGGGAGTAATTAATTTGTATGTAGTTACTATCTACGTTGTGAAGAAATATTCTGAAGAAGTCATATCTTCAGCACAAGTTCTTTCAACATTTTTCTTTCAGATTAATTTCTTACTTAGGCTCACAGCACTTCATATTTTGTACGATAGCACCAACAGGAGACTCCTTAGCAAAAGTCACTGCTTACAATTTTTGCCTTTAAGGCTATCTCATAATTATGCATTTAACTAATCAACACTCCAGAACTTCCAGATGCAACAGATACAGGGTTTGTGAATGATTTCCCTATATACATCTTAATTTTCTAGCAGCAGCTGTAATTTATGGGATTCCATGCGGAATAGCAGGGCTAATGATGAACAAATGTGTTTTTAAAGTTGTGCCGGATGCAGGCGCTGGAATAGGGTGGAAGGGGTGGAAGCAGATGACTTCAGAGCATCAAAGCTCCCGCCTCTTGTCTGTAAATGTTCCCAAATCCCAGCTCAGCAAAGTGGAGCCCCACCAGCGAGGGCTGGGGTTGCAAAAGGGCCCAGGAGGGGACCCAGCTGGGATGTCCCTGACCACAGGTGTCACACTCAGCAGTGAAAGCTGGGGAGGAGGAGGAAGGGGATGTTTGGGGCGGGGGCAGGATGGTGTTTGTCTTCCCAGCCACCATTGGGCATGATGGAGCCCAGCTGAACTGGGGGTGTGTNTATCTTGACCCACCAGTTTTGGCACTTTTACCCATCTGGTTTTCCCCCATCCTGCTGTGGGGAGCAAGCGAGGGGCTGGGTGGGCTGCACTGCCCACCAGGGCTAACCCCCAACAGCTCTCCCAGGTGACACCTGAAGTGCTGTGTGGAGACAGAGAAAGGGGAGAAAAGCTCTCCATGGCGAGTTGATAATCATTGATGTGTCTGCTAAGGGGCAAGTAAATACTTAAATTAAAGCTAATTTCTGCTGGAAATGGTTCCAATTTATTTCCTTAAATCTACTGGGCCTTTTTCCTTGGATATACTGGTGCAAAACCAGCAGCCAAGTGCAGAACATGGAGGATGTGTAGCCTCTAGTGCAAAGGGAAGCTGAGTTTCTCCAGGTCCCATGATGATGACGATGGTATGTGATGTGAACTTCCCTGAGAGCCCTGGATTTGCAGAGGGCTAGGAATTGTCAGAGTCAGAAGGGACCTCTAGAGCTCACCCAGTCCCACTCGCCTGCTAAAGCAGGGCTGCCCAGAGCACATCACTCAGGGCAGCATCCAGGAGGGGCTTGAAGGTCTCCAGAGAAGGGGACTCCACACTCTCCCTGGGCAGCCTCTGCCAGGGCTCTGCCACCCTCACCCCAAACAAGTTTTTCCTTGTATTTCAATGAAACTTCCCGTGTTCCACCTCGTGCCCCTCATCCTGTCATGGTTGAGGACCTGCCAGGGAAACCTGCCTGCCTGGTCAGGCCCAGCAAGGAATCACTGCTGGGAGAGTGCTATGATCCCTTTTCTTGCTAAAGTCTGTTTTTCTTGGAAATTCTCAGCAGTAGATTTTTCACTCATGAAAGCCCAGATCATCAAAACAAGTGGTCTGGATCTCCCTGAGCCATGTGGGCTAGTGGCTGAGTATCTGTGTGTTAAGGTATGGACCTGACACTCAGATGGGGTTCATTTTCAAGCAGGAATTCTTCAGGAGTTTTTCCTTTGAACTACCCAATCCCAGGATTTCCCCAATTTTCCCCTGGGAACAGGTATTCCCGTGGTGTGTTTTGCGAATGCTCAGGGTTGAACACAGCACTGGGTCAGCATCAGGGCTCCTGTCGTCCTAAATACTGACCTATACTGCAAATGATGGGGGCTTTTGTTTTCTTCAATAGCTGGCCCACGGTAGAGAAATGCAGGTTGGAGTGAGCAGGAGTCGTGTTGGTTTAACTCCCGTAAAGCAGTCATGTGTAACTAATACTGTGTTATTAACACGGGAGGAAATTTTCAATTTCCAGCATCTTGACAAAAAAACCCAACAAAACCAGACAATAAAAATTGCTCAGTGACTTTTTCTAACCTTTGTAACATGTATTTTACCCACTGAGAGCTCTGCCTCTCCATACCATGGGCTCAGGCAGTGAAACGGAGAGATTTATAGAGAAATAGAGAGATTTATAGACCCTGCCATCCAGCCTGGACCTGGACAGGACAGGCTGGAGAGCTGGGCAGAGAGGAACCTGATGAAATTCAACCAGGGCGAGTGTAGGGTCCTGCACCTGGGGAGGAAGAACCCCCTGCACCAGGACAGGTTGGGGGTGACCTGCTGGAGAGCAGCTCTGAGGAGGAAGACCTGGGAGTCCTGGTGGACACCAGGATGCCCATGAGGCAGCAATGGGCCCTGGTGGCCAAGAAGGCCAATGGCATCTTGGGGGGCATGAGGAAGAGTGTGAGCAGCAGGTGGAGGGAGGTCATCCTCCCCCTCTGCTCTGCTCTGCTCTGCCCTGGGGAGTCCCCATCTGGAGCACTGGGACCAGTTGTGGGCTCCCCAGTTCAGGAAGGACAGGGAACTGGTGGAGAGGGTACAGCAGAGGAGCACCAAGATGCTGAGGGGCCTGGAGCATCTCTGTGGTGAGGAAAGGCTGAGGGACTTGGGGCTTTGGAGTCTGGAGAAGAGAAGGCTGAGGGGGGATCTGATCAAGGCCTAGAAATCCTTGAAGGGTGGGTGTCAGGAGGATGGGGCCAGGCTTTTTTCAGTGGTGCCCAGGGACAGGACAAGAGGGAACGGGCACAAGCTGGAACATGGGAAGTTCCATCTGAACGTGAGGAGGAACTTGTTCCCTGTGAGGGTGTCAGAGCCCTGGCAGAGGCTGCCCAGAGAGGTGGTGGAGTCTCCTTCTCTGGAGACATTCCAACCCCAAGTAGCTGTTTTTAAAATTAACGCCTGTGAACTTGATTAGTTTTCTCATCTGCAGATCTTCACTGATGTGGGCACAGGAGCACAGGGTGGCTGGTCCCATGGCTAGGGCCACTCAGGACGCCTTACCTGCCGTGCCCTGCCCAGGTATCCCACACCTGGGATATCCTCCAGTCCTGCCTTATTACGTGGCCAAAAGCTGCTGGGGTTTCAGGAGAGATGGATTTCAAAGGGATATTTGACAGAGGAAAGTGCTTGAGCTGCAGAGGTGAGGAGAACTTCAGCAGATGGAGGGGCTGGAGAGAGCAAGAAATAATGATGTGTGAGCACGTGTGGAATGTTTTCTGCAGCACTTCAGCCTAGGGATTATTTTTTTATTTCCTGAAGGGCATGGTGGTAAATCAAAGAAAAAGGGGGGGTTTCATAATTGTGGGATTAATTTGTGGACTATTTTGAGAGCTGGCAAGATCTAAAATATGTGTTTTATCAATCCATTTTTTTTTGGCGAGCTAGACCTTGCTTGCAACTGTAAGAAATGTGTATTACAACTCCCAGGGAAGCCCATTTCATACATCATTTTAGTTCCCTGTGTGCCTCTAGCTGGTGCCCGGCGATACATTATTTATAGTCTACAACAACGAGCGAGAGCTTGGGAAAACACGTGCTCTGACAGCTCCCAGGGCAGGTCCGGCAGGTATTTCCACGGTGAGTTGTACCCTACACCACCCCGCTTCTCGCCAGCCGGCGTTGGGGAGCTGTGGGCTTCTCTGAAGGGCTTGGAAAAAGGGGAAGGTGGTCGTGCCCCGTGTCCTCCCAGCCCTGCCTCAGGGAAAACACAACCAGTATCTCCAGTTACAGCCAGCGTGATGGAGAGAGGGAGCAAAGGAGGTGTGGGACGGTGCCGAGAGGAGCAGAGGGACGGAGGAGCACGCGGAGGCGTTCGGATCAGCTGTACGTGCTGCACACAGGTCAGCAGGTTGCTTAAAAGTTCAGTTGATCTAAGGATTGATTTATTGAACTTGTGGATTTCTCTCCACCCCGCACCCCCCAACACGTTCTCCTGGCTGTGGTTTTCCATGGCGGAAAACGCCAGCTCCAGCCTTGGAGAGCTGGAAGAGTGAGACATCTCTGGTGTAGTCCAGAATGGAAAGAAACTGAGACGTCATCTTTCAGGCCGTGCATCGTTCCCTGAGAAGGAGCTGGCATTTTTACATGAGTCACATAATTACTTTCTACCTCTGCACGAGGCTAGTTCTTTCGCATCTCATAATACCGGGAGCGTTTAATAGAAGTCTTAAAGTCTCTGTTATCTTTGGCAGCATCCTGGCAGCTTGGCACCCAGCGAGGGCTGTGACAATGGCACCCGCTCCCTTCCACCCCCTGCCTCTCCTCCACCACCATGTCACTGAGAATACAGGACGTTTGGCGGGAGCAGCATCGGGCAGGAGCAAACAGAAGGCTTGAGCGGGTGTGTGTGAGTGACACAGACCCAGCCACTGGGGTCTAGTTAGGGTTGTGGGTCTGCTGCTTGGGCCCCCGGTTTGCTTTAGCTCTCTCTTCCCAGTATTGTGTTACACCATGCTGGGAGCTGCCCCTTCTCTCAGATACCTCCCCGTAGCTGGTTTCTGAACCGCTTGCAGGAGAAATGGGGGTTGGAGGGGGCTTTCAAACTGGGGTTTATGGGGAAAATCCTTCTCTTGGCAGTTTATTTCTCTGGCTTTGTCCACACAGATGTGCAGCACTGAAGGCTCTGCCCTTCACAAAATGGTTTGGGTGGGAAGGAAGGGACCTTAAACACCATCCAATCCCACCCCCAGACACTTCCCACCAGCCCAGGTTGCTCCAAGCCCCCTCCAACCTGGCCTTGAACCCCTCCAGGGATGGGGCAGCCACAGCTTCTCTGGGCAACCTGGGCCAGGCTCTCACCACCCTCACACCAAAGAACTTCTTCCCCAAATCCCATCCATCTCCTACCCTTCCTACCATCACACGTGTCACAGGCATAGACACGGACTCAAAACCTCAAAAACCAGCAGAGAAGGCAAAGTGTGCTGGGTTGGTTTTTTTTTCCCCCCACAAAAGTGATTCTTGGAAATCATCAATAGTTTCTAAGAACTGTATTTATATAATTTTTTTTATGAAGAAGTGAGGACAGCCCCCTGGATAAGTTAGCACAAAAGGGAACTTTGAGGTGGTGAGCGTTTCCAAATCCCTGTTTATCACATTCTAATGTTGATGGAAAAAGGGAGAACAATGTTGATGGCATTTTTGTGAAATTCCACCCGTTTATGGCCATATGAAATGAAAGCTTTTATACACTTATAAAGAAGCTCCAAAGGGAACAAATATGCTTTTCCTCCTGAAGGCTGCTTAAAGCATATAACAAATACGATTGTGCGGCTCAATATTTCATATAAAACAATATGTTCTACCATTTTAATTCTCCCGTACAAAATTGATTTTATGTGGATTCATGTTGCATTATTTTCGGTTTCCAACCAAATTGGAACTATATAGATATAAATGATATACATTACTTTTATTGTACATAATCTGGGTAAGTATGAACTAATTCATCAACCCCACCTCAGCTTTCCTACAAAATGGCTTTGTGGCGTTTGGTTTTTTGTTTGGGTTTTTTTTTTTGCTTTTATTATATAAAGTCTCACAGTCACGGGATGATTTGCCTGGGTTTGTCACTATGGCAGCCCTGGTTTAATTGCGTTCCTAGGTAGGAATTTGCAGGGTTGGTGGTGGAGCAGGACCCAGCCTGGGATGTGGGGGGTGACAGCATCTCACGGACGAGCTGCCCAAAGCGGCCGGGGAGGGTGGGGGGGCCCGGGCTGTCATCTCCATCACGAGGAAATTGGTCTTTTGGTGTAATTTTCCTCCAGTAATTAGTCTCTCTGTGATTTTTTTTTAGGCTGTGTGTCGTGGTGTGAATGCAACATGTTCGACAGCATACCTGCCGGGGGAAAATAGCGGCTGTGATGGGTAAGGAAATATCGTTTTTCATGGAAGACATCAGGAAAAATTGAATGTGAAACTCCCAAGCAGTCAGGGGCACGGTGACTTTCAGTGACGGGGAGGACTCTATCCCAGCCGGTCCACTGGTGACAAACCCTGCCTTTTCCTCAGCCATTTGGGCTTTTTTATTCTACGCAGAGCAGCACAGGCTTCCTTAATGCCTGGGACCCAAATGGGATCGCTGCAGGCAGGAGGCATTTCATGTGAACCACCTGTAGCTGTAGCCCACACAGGGGGGAGAACGGGGGGGCTGAGAACCAGAGAGAGCAGAACAGCCCCGCAGGGCTTGCTGCTTTACAGGGTCACAGAGTCACAGGATGGTTTGGGTGGGAAGGGACCTTGGAGACCATCCGGTGCTACCCCCAGACACCTCCCACCAGCCCAGGTTGCTCCAAGCCCCCTCCAACCTGGCCTTGAACCCCTCCAGGGATGGGGCAGCCACAGCTTCTCTGGACAACCTGGGCCAGACTCACCACCCTCACACCAAATAAGTTCTTCCCCAAATCTCATCTCCATCTCCTCTCTTCCAGTGTCAAACCTTTCCCCCTCATCCTGTCATACCCCTCCCTCACCAAGACTCCCTCCCCAGCTTTCCTGAGCCCCTTTAGGGACTGGAAGGGGCTCTGAGGTCTCTCCGGAGCCTTCTCTTCTCCAGGCTGAACACCCCTAGTTCTCTCAGCCTGTGAATTGGCAACAAAAAGAATGAGAATCTATGGTCATCTGTGAGATGCTAACCTGCAGCCCCTTAGGTCACTAAATCATAGGCTGGTTTGGGTGGGAAGGGACCTTAAAGACCATCCCATTCCACCACCAGAGCAGGTTGCTCCAAGCCCCGTCCTGCCTGGCCTTGAAGCCCTCCAGGGATGGAGCAGCCACAGTCATGGGTGTGATTCTATCACAGGGTTAGGGATGGGAAGAGATTAGTTAACTTCAGTGCAAATAATGGCAGTTCATTAAATACAAGTTTGAGCATTGCATTGGGTCTTAATATTGTAAGCGAGGTAAGTACATGTGGGTTTTATTTCTTAATATTGGAGCAACCTTACTGGAAAATGGTCACTTCCAAAGGGCAGTGAAGCCAGGAAGGAGATGGGCCTGTTGCTGGAGGGGCTCAGTGGGCAGAGGGCTCCAAACTGACCATGTTCTTCACACCCAGGAGTGGAGCCAGGCCGACACTGAGTGGGGAGCAGCGACAGACCCTCTCCGGAGTGGTGTCCGAGGGCTTTGGCTGGAAGAGCTGTGCGGGACGGGCAGGGAGCCCCTTTCCGGGCTGGAAATCAGCTCAGAGCGTCGCATCCATCACACCCAAATTGCTCAGCAACCTCCAGGACAGCGTGAGCAGCCAGGCAGCATCTGTTCCTCCCCTCCAGAGCCGCCCTGATGGACTGCCAAGGACAGAGCTCCCTCCTCCTGACTTCCCCCTGCCCCGTCTGGAAGCACAAGGTGAGATGGGGTTGATGTGAATAGGGGCAGGGGGTGCAGACCCTGCTTTTCCCCTACAGAATCACGGTGTGACCCCTACCCAAACTTCTGGGGTCTCGTCTGGGGGGAGCTGCGTGAAGGGCAGTCTCTCTCCCACACCTCACCCAGCCCTAATGCCTCCTGAAATAAGGCCTCAAACTGCTGTTACTACGGGATGTACAATTTAGGTAATCCAGGGTACTCTGACTTGGTTTAGTGGAAGTTAAAATACCCCATGTGTCTGGGCTTGCAGGATGCTCTTGTTATTTTTAACATCCACACGTTTGCAGGAATTATAACCAAATATGTTTTCCAACAGGAATAAAAGCACGGGCTTAGCTCTTTTATGAATGGCAGCTGTGTCAGGAGCCATTCAATAATAAAACCCACCCCTGTGCCAGGGTGCTATTAATCCAGGCAGGAATTTTGCTGGGGCTGGGCAGGGTGTCTGGAGCTGGGTGAAAGCCTGGGTCTCACCAGCCGGAGCTGGGCCAGTGCAGCTCGTGCTGGGGGTGTTTAAAGGGAATATTTTCATGGAACATCAGGAGACGGTGTCCTTGCAGGAAGCCCTGGCATCCTCTGGCCTCCCACTGCCCAGGGTGGGGCTGGAGAAAGCAGAGTTGTGACCCCTCCTGGCTGGAAGTGCAAGGAGGCACGGGTGTCTGTGCCAGCGAGGTGGGAAAAAATACTCACCCTTTTCTCCCTTTAAATTGCACCTTTGTTTTTTTTTCCCAGTAATTGGAAGAACTGATTTTTTTTTTACAGTTAGTTTACCTTGGGAAAGACTTCAGTCTGCAGCGGGTGAAAGGGATGGTAGTACAACAGGCAATGAATAAATCAGGTGGGGTGGGGATATTAAGGCTAATAGCAGTGGGGCTGTTGCACCTGCGTGTGCCGTGCTCATCAGGCACAGGCGTAAAGCGAAATATTACTGTTATTGTTGTTGCTGTTATTATTGTGGTTATTGCTCCCCTTCCTGCTGGGGAGTAGAGGTGTGAAGCCCCGGCTGGCAGCTCCACAAAGTGGTTGGAGACCCCTGGGTGGTGAATTTCTGTGTCTCCCCCCGGCCCTGCGGACTCCCAGCAATAGTGACAGTGGTGGTGGCGGTGGCAGGTGTGGCACTGTGGGGCCAGGGCTGCCCTCCCAAGCATGGCTGGGTATGTGTTGGCAGAGCTGCTCTCATGTCCCTTCCCACTTTGGACCGTCCCAGTCCTTCAGACCTGCCCTGGAGGTCCTGGAAGCCCTGAGGGCACTAGGGCACCCATGTGCCACCCTGTTGTGTGGGGTGACAGCAGCATGGCATGTGCTGGCAGCACCTCACCTGCCTATGGGCAGGGTGTCCCCAGCCCAGGCAGTACCTTGGTTTGCCACAAAGGCCACCACAAGGCCTCCCTGTAGGTGTTTACTGGGTTCTGGGGTGCTCCACACCTTCCCTGTTCCCTCTGGCCACCGTGGCCACCCTTTCCCTGGTGGCTGGCCCACCTGGGTGGGAGCGCAAGGGGAAATGCCAGCCTGTGCCCGCGCTTCCCATCACTAAGCAACAGTGGGTGAGATACATCCCCGTTTCTGCTGCTCCCATTTGGCACCTCCCACCATGTTCCTCTGTGTGCAGTCTCACAGCGTGGTGGATAAAAAGCCCGTTTTTTTCCTGTCTTTGGGTGCCAGCTCACATTGTAGCCACCGGCGGGAGGACGGGCAAGTTGATTGGCAAAGAGTGAACGGTGACATCGGGGCCCCAAGTGGCTGCCTGTACTGAGATGCTGAGATTCATCTCTGGGCTGGGTACTGCCAAGCAAAGTCCAAAAAGTTAGGTTTTAATTTTTAGGTTTTTTTTTCACATCAGAACTTCAAGCTGATCAAAGAAACAAACACTTTTAATGAAACATATGCAAGATACTTAGAAGGAGAAGATTCACAATGCATCTGCTGCGGGACCAGAAGGCTTATCAAAAGTGTGAAGTAGGAGGAGAAAAATTACTAGTGTATGATGCCAGAGAAGATTACAGAAATATTAAGCAGAAGGAATGTAAACACGTATAGCTGGTGAGAGCTGGCGCGGGGCTCGCACCGCACAAAGAGACCCAAGAGCACAAAGCTTGGGGCTGAGGATGCTCTGGCTGGTGAGTGTGAGATCCAGTGAGCAAGGGATGCGCCCAGGTACCCAACCCAGCCCTCCTGGTTCTGTTGGGCTCCCAGGGATCAGGCAGGGCCGGTCACGGCCGCATCCACCTCTTGGATGACAGTCCCCTCCTTGGAGCCCTCTCTCCTGCCATCCAGCTCCAGCTCGATGGTGGAATGTCAGGGGAGAGCTCACCACGCTTCCAGTTCAGCTGTCCTCAGAGCCCAGCAGCCTTGCAGTGGCAATTTATTTGCATTTTCCTTAGGAAACAAAAGCTTCAATGAATATATCCATTTTCTTGCAACGTGTTTTATTGAAAACGTAAATATCGTGAAAAGCTGTAATTTCTGGTGATAATGCAGTAGGTTTATTATCAGCGGGAATATCGTGTAATTATTTCTGTTCCACATTCAGGAGTGTGCAGACATATGGCTTATCTATTTCAGCCACTGGCCAAATTCTGCTCTCCCTTAACCCTTTTGCAACCTCGGTGAGTTCAGCGAGGCTGCACAATTAGAGCTGGCAGCAGGATCTGGTGCTTCTTATTTCTTCTTAAATGAATATTTTTTTTAATTTTTTTTTTCTTTTCATTTCAAAGCTGCCCTCCCATCCCCCCACGTACAGGCTGTGGCCCTTGCTCTGCATTATCAGGTTTGCTTCTCCCTTCTCGGTGCTGGCAGTTGCCTGCGTTGGGCTTTCTCTGCCCATAAGTGCCACCACCAGCTCCATCACGGGGGACTGGGGTGTCCCAGAGGGGTCTCTGCCCTCTCCCCAGACTGCTGGTGCTTTCTGGGGGGAGCTCAGTGTGGGCTGAGAGTCCTGTCTCTGTCACTGCTCTTTTCCACCTCTTTTCCTAACACCTGCTCAGGAAAATGCCTGTTTTTTCCCTTTGATGCTCCAGTTTCCCTCTTGGCATCGCTTCCTGGGCTGGTGGGGGACAAGGGGAGGGGATGTGTTGGGTCCCGGCTGCCAGGTCAGTTTTGCCTGAGGTTACCAGCCACAGAAGACCCACCAGCATATGCTGAGGTGGCCAGGAGGCAGGTTTAATGTATGCTCCTGACCTTTCCGAATGCTCTTCTGAGCTCTGCATCTGCGAGGCCGCCTGATCGCCCAAGAGGGATGGGTCTTGCTCTGCCCTGCTCAGGAGATGAAGCCCCCATTGCCTCCCCCGTCTGCCCGACCAGAGAAGGAGGGGAAGAAGCAGCAGCCTCTGAAAGAAGCTGTGTGTGGGCATCGTGGTCAGTCATCTCTTTCTGAAACTTCTGGCAGATGCTCTCTTGCCTTTTGTGGACACGGGTGCCAACAGGGATAGAGTAGAGCAAGGCAGAGCAGAAGCAAGTTCAGCTGGAAGGGGACCTACAAGGACCATCTGCTCCGGCTGCCTGACTACTTCAGGGCTGACCTGAAGGTAAAGTGTGGTATTGAGGGCATGGTCCAAAATGCTTCTTCAATGCTGCCGGGCTTGGGGCACCAACCACCTCTCCAGGAAGCCTGTCCCAGGGTTTGACCACCCTCTTGGTAGAAAAATGCTTCCTAAAATCCAGTGGGGAAGGTTCAAGTCTTCCGCGAAGGTTGCCACACTGCTATCCATGGACCGCCAGTGGTCCCAGGAGCAGAGACTGGGGACCTTTCCTCTTATTTCCAAGCAGTGATTCTGGGTTTGCATCATGGTTATGAAGGAGCACCTCCAAACTCCGCCTTCAGGTGAAGAGCAGTGTGCTCTGTGACTCGCTCTCGCGGTGACAGGTAAAGCCTGGAGTATTACGTATGGCTCAGCACGGTGTCGCTCGTTGGAGAAGCAACCCTAGCAGAAAGTCAGACTTTGCTGAGGTTTTCAGCATTTGCAAAAGCAAGCTGGAAATGAAAATAAACAAAGACATGCAAATAAAATCCTTTCCAAAACACCCATGCTCGAGTGGGGTTTTTTCTACCACTGTTTTTAAAAAAAGCATCTGGCAAGCCTTTCTTCAAATTTATTTTAGCTGAACGCAAACAAACACCAACTCTAATAAGCACAGGAGTGTATTCATCAACAGTTCTGGCTACAGCTTTTGAAGATAAGGTGAGGGAAAAGTTCTTTAATTTTACTTGAGGAAAAGGTAGCAGAGGGCCATGAAAGGGATTTGAATCTTCAATAACAGGGAGTGTAAGTGTGTATAAAGCCCTGCAAGGGCAGACAAGCACCTCCTCTGCTTCTCCTGTGGAGCAGTCGCTGCATTGCACAGCTCTTCTGGTCTGCTCAGATGTTGGGGTGGACACGGGGCTTCACCTGGCTGTAAAGCCAAATTAGAAAAAAAAACCACCCCACATGAAAAGAACCCACCCTGTTCCCGCCTCGTGCACCCCCAGGCCAGCACAGTCCCCTGATGGAGCTGTGTGAAGTAGAGCGTAATGTTTAATGGCTCCAAACTGCTCCCTTCGCTTCTCTTTCTGAAAGAGCAGCCTCGGTGGAAGGGCTGGCCCTGGGTGGGGGATGTCACCGTCCCCTGGGCAGGAGCAGGCCCTGGGTGGGGGATGTCACCGTCCCCTGGGCAGGAGCAGGTCATGGCAGGGGGGGGCAGCAACAGTGGGACAGGGGTGTCCCATGGGTGGCCAAAGGCAAGGGCCATGAAGCCTGGCTGGGGTTTCCCTCTTTTCAGACTGTTTTGGTCGATGGATTCAGAACATCAAGAGCTTGTGTCTATTGTTGTGATATTTGTTGATAAACTCCCACCTAAGTGGCCAGCACAAATAATCAAGCTAACTTTTCTGTTTGTTTGGTTTTTTTCCCTCCAGTGTTTTCTGTATGCAACAAGTGCCTCAATCCCAGCAGGACTCTTGGCTTTGGTCCTATGTCCAAGACTTGATTACACCGGGATGGGGAACCCCTTCTCCAGGGTCACCGCAGGCAAAGGAGATGCTGGTGCCCACGGGATGCTGCAGGTGATGGTCAAGCTGTGGACACTGTCACCTTTGAGTGCAGCCCCACCAAAGCTGGTGCACGGACTCTGGAATTCACAGAGAAATAATGAGGAGACTACGTTTGCCGCAGTATAAATGAGACTCGTTAGCAAGTGAGTGGAAAAGATGGGGCTGCTCTGAGACGTGAGGACTAAGAGCTTCCCCCGATTCATTTAGTATTCATCCCGTGTTGCTGCTAAGGAGGGGTTGCACCCTTGCAGGAATGGCACCGCGCACCTGCACATCGCGGCGGTTGTCCCAGGGCTGTGTCACACGGGGCCGTCCCCGAGCCCTTGGCAATGGCGTCGGGTTACTCGGGAGAAGCCGGTGTCTTTGTGCAGAGCTCGGGCAGGAGCAGGTAATGACTATTCCCAGCTCAGCAGATTTCTAATGCAAACTCATGCAGAGAAATATTACACATTAGCCTCCTTTAGAGGAAGCTCATTAAAATAGGAGTGTTTGCGCTCCCACTGCTCTATGAAGATGTTGCATTTTTCAAATTTGATTCCTAAACCAATTAGTTTTCCGTACTACAAAAGCCTGCCTTCGCACACTGCACATTAGAAGGCAGGCTTGTCATTTCTTTAATGGGAACCATTATTTGAGCTGAGAACGTTTGCTCTGGTGAGTCAACTTGGTTTTCCAGCGCGTAAAGCAAAGGCCTTGCTTGTCGTTTGCCTGCCCCTTCTGGCTGCCACGGTTCCTGGGTGCTTCAGTGCCCAGAGGGTGCCCAGCCCTGGATCCCATCCTTGTGTTTGCACTTTCTCTGAGACCCACCAAACTTGGAAAATGTACTTGATGTGCCACGGGGTGTCTGCACCCCTGAAAAATGTCCTTGGTGTGACACGGGGTGTTGGCACCCTCTGAATGAGGGATATGGGTCCTCTTCCTTCTCAGCAACCACAGCCCGATGGCCAAAGCTGATGGGAGGTGGTACCCAAGCAGCCTGCTCTCACCGCCCCAAGGGTTCGACTCACGCTGGGGGGAACCCCTGTGGGTCCCTGTCGCCGCTCCCGTTCCTGGGTAGGGATTCCTGGGTGGGAAGGAGGGTGCGAGTGTCCAACCATCACCCTCCTGGGAAGTGCCCCTCAGTGGATAAATAGTAAGTTTTGGCTTTACCCTGGTTTTAAAGTATTGTGCTGGCATAAAATCCTGTTCCTTTTTAGACGGGTGCGGTGCAAGAAGCTGGAGACGTTTTGGAGACTTACAGAAGGAATTGGTTAAATTACATTTGCATTAAATTAACTTGGGTGGTCCCTGCCTTATCGAACATCTAAAGGAGCGGAGAAAACGTACGGCTTAGGAAACGTATCATCGCGTCTGGCGTAGCAGTGACCTGTCTAGCTGATGTCAATATGTTTTGCTTTTAGGGAGGGCTCCCTCGTGGGTTTTTTTTGCTCGGGGTGAAACTATCCAGCCTCCCCGAAAACGTCTCGATGGGTGGTTCTGGGTGTTTTGCAAGATGTGTGGGGTGAGGGCTGCTCTCTGCGGTGGTTACCGGAGGTCGTGACTAAGAGCCGTCAGGCAGGGATAACACCAGCGCTGCCTTTGGGAAGGAACAATGGAAAATTCTCTTCATTTCTGCAGCAAAACAGGGCTGTTGCCACATGATTGCTCATTAGCAGCAAACAATAATTCTCTTTGTATTTGTCCACGTTCAGCGCAGCTTTATAAGAAGTCAGTGCCTGATCGGGTAAATCATTGAAATGAAGACAGTGAGCCAAATTTAGCTTTCATTTACTGCCCTCAGGAGAGATGACCAGAATGTCATTAATAAAGTAAACAGCAGTAGGTGGCTTACGAGTAAAAGACATTAATTCCTGAAAGCAGGACACACATGGCATCGTGTGCGTTGGCCAATAGTTTAAAAATAATTCCGTCTGAGTTGTTTATGCAAACATGGCTAGATTTTGGGTTTCTCTGGACTGATCAGATCTGTCTTGAAAACCAGTCTCAGTTCTGATTTCTGCCCAGTCTAATGGTTCCCTGACCTATATCTACCGCTTACGAGAATGGTGGCAAAAAAAGCCTCCCTGCCTGTCTGCACGTGCTTGGGGCAGAACATGGCTCAGATCTTGATGTGCTTCTCGGTGGCAGTGACAAGACGTGGCACCAGGTGGAGGTGGCAGTGACGGAGGGGAGTACATTGAGGGGAGAGGTGGCAGAGGTGCCTGTGCCCATACCCGTCCTGGGCATCCCTCTGCTTTGGGGTTTTGGGTCCTGGCCATCTTGCTGTAGCGGAGGAATACGTTCCTATCAGCAGAACGTGAAATGGTTATAATATACCTGCTTAATATAGTCCCCAGGGCAGGGGCTTGGAACTAGGTGATCTTTAAGGTCCCTTCCAACCCAAACCATTCTGCCATCCTGATCCTTTTTTTCAGTCTGCTGGTCAACTCCTGCATTTTGAGCAGGTCCAGGCACTGAAGAATCCCTACAGAAAATCCTCCTGGGCACAGGGACATGTTTGTGGTGGCCAGCGTGTCCTGGAGGAGTATGTGCCTTACCCCTAGATGTTCAGTTCTGTGCTGTGTATGCTCCAAACCCCCTTTAATTAGGCTAGAAATGATTGAAGTGCTCCTCTTGCACTTTGCTGCCTGTTCAGGAATGGTCTCCAGGGAGGTGTTTTAGAGGCAGTCGTATATTTGGTAAGACTGTATGTATGGCCTGACCTCGGTGCCACCAGACTGAGTGCCCAGGGGCCCCAGTGTCTTTGGTCGACACAGACAAATATTTTCCTCTGCTTTTGTTTCCCTCACGGGAAGCTACAGCAGACACCCTGAGGGTCAAGTCCTGGGACACAGGGCAACACCTTGACCCACCCCCTGGATATATTCTTTGGTCAGACCCCCTCATTTGTCCCCAGCCCTTGATGAGGGAGAGATTTCCCTCAGGGCTTGGGAAGCCCCAGCAGGAGCATTACCAGCAGTTCCATCCAACCTTCCTGGTCATCTCCTCCCCATCCAGTCAACATTCGGCAATCCCTCAAAGCTCACACAAGTCATTCCAATGATTTACTTAAGTGAATGCTTGATAAGAAGCGCAATAGACTCGGAGACTGGCTGTAAATACAATAGAGGTTATTAAAGTGCTGTAATGGGTGGTAAGGAGCTTCTAGGTTCTTGTAATTAAATGGGCTACGTGTAAACGGCGGTGCTGGCAGCTCAACCGTCCTCAGCAGCCACCAAGTAGGAGGTTTCTTGGGTAAGCCAAGAGGAGAGATACTGTTTGCATTATTATCTCTCTTATTTATTAACTCCCAAGTACACAATAAACTCACACAAGGCATTAGTCTGCAATCAATAGCACTCTTTGGGCACGAGGCTTTATGTCTTCTTCCGTGCCATCTGAAATAGGAAGCCAAACCGGGTATGACAGCGAGCTCCCTGCGCCCAGTTAGGGAAGTCATTTTTCATTTCGGGAGAAGTCCTCTCCAATAATGGAAAAGCTGAAGGTTATTACAATAATAAATGAGTTGGCAGCACGATTTGTATAAGGAACTAATGTACTTTCTTACGGGGCGCTGTTTAATTCTGTGTAAATCTTGCAGGGGCTGGACAAGCCCCCGCTCCCGAGCGTCTCTGCGGAAGGGCTGGGGGAGAGGGGCTTCGCCTGGCTCATTTCTTGGTGTCCAAACAGCTGTTCCCCATCGTCCTCCCTGCAGGTATCTGTTTGGGGATTAGTAATGCTTCGCCTGCTCGTACATCACAAGAAGTGGATGTGTAATTACATTAAACATGCTTCATCTCCTTGGACTCGCTTATCCCCAGTCGCTGATACTGGCTCAACTCGACGAATTTCCTTCACAGATTCTCCCTTTTTTAGCATAATGAACTGTTTGCAGGCGGGCAGCCCTGCGCCACGCAGTACCTTCCAGCTCTTTCTCACCAGGTGCCCCGCTTTTCACCCTCCTCTCACGTGGGTTTGGTTTTTGTGCTTGTTTTCTGGGCAGGCTTGGTCTGGCCAGCGTTGTCCTGGCTGGAGACACTGGTCACTTCCCAGCAGGGCCGCCCCGGCTGTCCCTGGGGGGGAGGCTGCAGGAATAAAACCCCAAACCTCGAAGCATCTCATCACGGGGACGTTGCGTGAGTCAACCCGCTGGAGAAAGGAGAAGGAGGTAAGGCCTCTTAAGGAGGGTGAGCCCACCCCATCCCCACCTCAGTGCTCACCACAGTCAAAGCTCTGAGTGCTGTGGACAAGTAAGGCATCAGAAACCAGTGAACCTTTGCAAAATGGGACGGTTAATACCCCTCGCTGCCCCAGTTGGAGGCCTGTACCCAGTTCTGTGCCACCTTTCCTGCATTACTGCACGTCCCACCCATTGCCAGGAGACAGGCTTCCATACCATTAAAGGCATACTTTTTTTTTTAAGATAAAATATTATCTTATTTGCTATTGTACTGCTGGGAGCCTGGGAATGCTTCCTGCAGGATGGGGCCATGAGCAGCCACTCAGGTGCTGCCAGGGGTCAGCAAGGGTTGAACTTGGACTGGCACCGTGAACTTGAGGGTGAAGGCATCTGAAAGGACTGGTGTTGTCCCAGTGAGAAGCAGATACCTCCCCCACAGCAACACCTAAGAAAAACGTGAAGAAAATTACACGTGTTTCTCAGTACTAAGTGTTAAAAAAGAGCTTAACAGCTGATGTAGGAGATGCCATCCCACTCCATCCCCTGCAGGGAGGTTTCTTTGGGTATCTCAGGTCCTGGTGGAGGGAAAGCCACCCAGAGAAGCAAATGAGCCCCGGCTATGCCCAGATGCCTGGGATGGGCTGGTGCAGCCCCCTGCCCAGTGCCTGCTACCCCCCCAGTGCTCCTTGGCCAGCCCACAGAGCCCCGCTTTTGGGGCCAAACAGCTTATTTCCTAAACGTAGTGCCCGCAGCAGCCGCTGCCTCGCTCGTCTCTCCTCCTCCAGCTTTCCCAGGAAAAAAGAAACGGGGTTCTGAACCTAAAAACTTGCCCGTCAGTCCATGTAGGAGGATGGGTGCCCTCCCAGCCAGCTGGCAGGAGCGCTTTTCCAGGCTCCCCTGGTTTCTTATGGCGTGTCTGCGGCGCTGTGGGTAAGGGAACACGAGCCACGCTGGTGTGCCCAATGCCTTTTTCATTTTCCTTGGGGGGTCTAATCAGAAAAATCTTGGACTGACATAGATGAAGACAGTCACCCCAGTCTGCATGGCAGACGAATAAAAAGAAAATTAAAAAATGAAAAGGGAGAGACGAGAGGCATGAAAACTTTAAATGAGAACCTCATGCCGCTGGAGCGATTCACATCTCTCAGAGTGTTGGTCCCCCTGGAGCTGCACAGCAAAAATGTATAAAGATTTAGTGTTTAGTGTACTCCCAAACATGCTCCCCCCCGCCCCCCCACTTTCACACTCATCTTTCACAACTGAATCTCCTTGATTAAATCATGTTTATTTTAGTTTATCTCAGCCCTAGAAAACCACAGATTCATCTACATTGGAGTCCTAACAAAATGAAAAAACCCAACAAAAATAAAAGAAGTCCCAGACCTGGGAAGTTCCCCTGAGAGCGTATGAAGTTATTCCCATGGAAGATGTGGATTCCCAGTACCCAAAGCACCTTTCTCTGGAGCCAGGACTGCCCCGTGTCCGGGCAGCCCCCATGGCAAGATCTAGTGAGTCCTTCAACCAGAAGAAGTGCATTGGCTTCATCTTGTGCTGTGCAGCTCCTCACTACCCCTGTGCTGACTCCCACCCACCTGCAATTGGGGAGAAAAGGGATTTTTCTCCTTTTTTTTGGGTTTTTTTTTTTTTTCCCCCAGCAGCACCCTTCCCGTGCTGGGCCTGTTTGCCACAGTCCTGACCCCCTCTCCAAGATGCCCCCCTGGGAAAATTTGCCCCTTACTTATGGAGAGAGAGAACCAAACCCACCTCACAGCCCCGGCCCCCTCTCAGTTATTGCTAAATCCTCCCTCTGGCTCCGGCCCCGCGTTTCCTCCCTTTTTCCCCTGAAAGCACTGGCTTCGTTTCTCTCGCACGTTTCCCCCGCGCCGGCTGGGGAACGGGCTTCCTGCGGGCTCCCCCGCATCCTGACCCCCCGCCCGCCCGGGGACCCCGCGAGGCCACAGGAAAATGCTTTTCTCATGCCGGGGGCTGGATTCCTACGGCGTGTGCTGTAGCCGGCAGCCAGGAGCGGTTTCCTCCGCAGGGTCAGCACTGGCGGCCCCACCGAGCCCTCGTAGAATCACAGAATGGTTAGAGTTGGAAGGGACATGAAAGATCATCCAGTTCCAACCCCCCAGCCCTGGGCAGGGACACCTCCCANCTTATGGCCCTCTGCTGGACCCCTTCCAACAGGTCGTGGGACTCCTCATGGCGAGGGCATCCCCAGGCACCCACAGCACCTCCCCGAGCAAACCCTGGGAGACCCCGCACGCTCTCCCACCAATTTCTCATTCCCGGATGGTATGAGTCAAAAAAACCACGAAGAAACCCCAAACCAAACAACCCCACCAAACCACCTGTGAGGCTGTGATCCGTTGGATTCTGCTCTAATTCCCACCGTACTTAGATCCACCCCTTGAGGCATGGGATTTATTTTTTTTTCTACTTTCTTCTTTGCTGCAAAAAGTAATAATTAAAAACCATAATCCTTCAGCCTCAATATAACTGCACTGAACATTCCAAAAGCTTATTCTCAGTCTCCCATTAATTATGTTTAGTTCTAAGGTTAGTTATCCTTCTTTTTTTTCCCACAACAGGAGAAGCTTTTGCAGCTGACCATGTCGGACCACCCTGTTCCCCGGGGACAGGGCTGTGGTTCATGGCATCTTCTCTTACCTTGTTTTAGGTGGCAATTTCCTGGGTGCTGTGTGATTTGCTGTGGCTTTGAGGCAAGGAAGGTGCAAAGCGGTGTCGGAGCATCCCAGTACCCTCCTGGGGGCTGTCCTGGAGGATGACCCAGCCCTGGCAGGCGTCTCCTGGTGCTGAGTCCCCCCGCTGTCCCCCTCCCTCCACTCACCCCTTGGCGGGCAGGAGCTGCAGAGCTGGAGGGGAGTTCGCAGCTGAGCCCGAACGAACACGGCTTAAGAGACTTACAGGCCTTGAATCTCCCCTTCGGTGGGAGATTAGAGTGCGTTTCTCCTCCAAATTCTCCCCAGAAGCAGCAAACTTCTTTAATCTCGTTCAGGGCCTTGTTATCCTCTTTTCCGAGACTCATCCCATTGAACGTGAAGCCTTTCCAGACGTTTCCCAGAGATCCCCAACCACCCAGGATCCATCTTCTGAGCTCGAGGACCTGTCACCGACACCACGTCGGTGTCGGGGCTCAGGTGGGTGCCCTGGGGAAGGTGGCCCCCCATTTAGGGGCAGACACTCCACCGCAGCTGGGATCTTGTCTGGAATATTGGTGCTATTGTTCACGGGGAGGCTGAATCTGAATTGAGAGAGAAGTGCCTACTACTGCCACGTGCTTTTTATTAACCAATATTTTATTGTGAAGGGTGCTTGTCCTCCGAGTCCAGAAGTGGTAAGAGATGAGCTGACCTTTGCCTGCGGGTGGGTGGTGTGGGTGGGCTGGAAGACCTCTTCAGGACTCAAGATCTGCTTGGATGGAAAGGATTTGAGGCTGTACTCCAGTTCACCCTTTAGGAGCCACATTCCTTGTGCTGGCTGGAGCGTTTTGGAGCAATTATAACCCATGAGGATGCTCTAGCAATTAGCCCTGAGTTTCAGAAAACACTGAAAATTGGCGTTGGGCAAGAACAGGGCACAGAAAGTGCCCTCGTTTCTTTTCACCTCAAGCATCCCATAGAAAATTCTTGCTCTTCTTAAGAGACACCTTCTGAACACAGAAGTGGTTACTGCGCTGACCTCCAGCACCCTGAGCAGCGCTGGTGAATTTGGTGTCAATCCCCACCCAGTTGGGGACACACCGGGTGCTTGAGCAGCAGCACCAGCGCGGCCCTGACTCCACCAGGAGCCTGTGAAAGAGGGGGCTGGAGGCTCTGAGACACTGAAACTGAAACTGAACGCGCTCACGCCAGAAAGAAGTGGCAAATTTTTAACTGTGATCTGCCCTTAACATTTAGATAATGAAGTGGCAGTTTTTCTTCTCCAGCCTTTAAATGAGGATCACGTCTTTAGAGCTCAAAGAGGAGTTATATTGTGTTGCCGGGCTGCTGTCTGCAGCCTGTGATATAAGGGCACTTCCTCACCTTCAGGTACGTGATCTTATTAATTTTTCCAGTGATCTGGCACTTCCTATGGATAACAGACAAGGTAGTTGGCTAATTCCCTTTTCTTCCTTTTTTG